>MEJB01000008.1:8503712-8599422 GCA_001752375.1 Rhazya stricta
TTTTCTTCTAATTATCCTGTCCCATGTTCATGATTTCTATTTTCCCTTTAATGTTGGTCAACGAAGTGGCATGCACAAAAACCTTAAAATAGGAGTATACTAAGAAGATTCCATCAGTAGATTCTGATCATGATCTGCAACTTGGAATTTAGAAGTTGCCTTTTAGTTGACTCTTTCAATTAGTACAGAATTTGTTTATAACTTGTGTATCTGAAGTCTGACCTCAACTCTATTACTCTCTGTTGCATCTGCATAATATTAGCTAATATTTTTTTTCTACAGGTGTSTGTGTCAAAATATGGAGCGAATCAGGCTCGGTTTCTAGCATATCTATGCCCCAGATGCACAGATTTGCACAATGTATATTTCAGACTCTTTGCTGTTTGGTATTCCATCTTGCCTGATATAGGAACTCAAAAAGTAACCAATTTTGTTCTTATCAAACTGCAGCTTGCTTCTTCATAAATGGATTGCTCTGGCGTCTGGGAGGAATATTAGGTATTTCATATGATATATGCTGCTTGTTTCAACCTGCAAATTAACTAACTTCTGTYGCAAACAGTTATCCTTTCGCGATCCAATTTCAGGACTCAAGGAAATCCGCGAGAAAAAACTAATGCATTTGCAAGCACTAGAGTTGCTGAGATGCCTATGGAAACAGATTCTATTATTGGATGATTCACAAATTGGAGATCTACTTCGTAGCCSTTATAGGCCATTATTTGTTGCAGCAGAGTTAGGAAACTTCAAGTTCATAGTAGAGCTCCTTCACTCATATCCTGACGTCATCTGGAAAGTTGATGAACAAAGCAGAAGCATTTTTCATATTGCAGTCATTCATCGCCAAGAAAAGATCTTCAAACTCATTTATGACATTGGAGCTCATAAAGATCTAATCACTTCCTATAAAGATGCAAACAACAGCAACATGCTGCATTTAGCTGCAAAATTAGCTCCTTCAAATCTCCTTTGTATCGTTTCTGGAGCTGCCCTCCAGATGCAACGTGAATTATTATGGTTCAAGGTAACTACAATACYTCGCTTCATTGTTTCTTCTACCTTTTCAATCATCAAGATCTGCATTAAATCTTGTTTTCTTGAATTCTTCTACATCTACCAATAGGAAGTGGAAAAGAATGTTCAACCACTGTATAGAGAAATGCAAGACACAGAAGGCAGAACTCCTAAAACATTATTCAGTGAGGAGCACAAGGGATTGGTAAAAGATGGAGAAAGATGGATGAAAGACACAGCTTCCTCATGCATGCTTATGGCAACCCTTATAACAACAGTAATGTTTGCTGCAATTTTTACAGTACCAGGAGGGAACAATCAAGATACGGGCATCCCRATATTTCTTCGGCAGAAAACATTCATCATCTTCGCGTTATCAGACGCCCTTGCATTGTTTTCTCCTGTTACTTCAATCCTAATGTTCTTGTCCATTCTTACATCCCGCTATGCAGAAGAAGATTTCCTCAAATCATTGCCAAAAATATTGATCATTGGCCTCACCACACTCTTTTTCTCTATAACTTCAATGCTTATAGCATTCAGTTCAAGTTTTTTCATTGTTCTTGGCAATCAGCTGGCATGGATTGTTGTTCCAGTGGGAGTTTCTGCATCCATTCCTGTAATTTTGTTTGCATTTTTGCAGTTTRCCCTGTTGGGGGATATCATACATTCCACTTATGGCTCGGGAATATTCACTAGGAAAATCTCAGAAATGCTTTATTAAATAAATATATATCATACTTTGTATCTTTATAATTTTATTTTTTAAATACACAAATTCAAGTTTAACTTTTATAAATGTTAATTAAATTGAAAATCGAATGGCATAACAAAGAGATTAAGGTTAAATGGATTTAACTAAAATTAAATTCGAATTCAAATAAAATATCCATAAATATTTTTCAAATCAAACTCGTATATCTACGTATTCAACAGGATTTAATTAGTAGAAATCCTACCTCACAGTTTTTATTAAATAAGACAGAGTAGTTAATGACGCCACCATAAAAGGTGACTAACCATTCCCGTGGAATCTTTACTCCTTCAGTTCCCCGCTCTCCCTCCCACGCCACTTCCACCGTCGGAAGAGTACGGCCATCACCTTCATCGCAATCAGAATTCACCGACCTCTATACTTATGAATGGTAGAGATTGTTGAAAGTTACTACTTATTTCTTGTTGTTAGTCGAATTTAGAATGTAGAAGTAAAAAAAGCATGATTCAACATCCATGAATCCAAGGCCTAAACTCAGATCACCCTCAAATCCTTCTCCTCCTTCCCCGTCTTCATCCTATGTGGTCGACGCAAAACTCATTCACAAAATGCCTCGCAAAGCGATGTTAAAGCCAACCCTAACCCTTGCTTTCCTACTCTTCATCTCCCTCTTTGCTCTGTACTACACCTTCTTCAACTCCTTCACCCCTAATTTGAATAATAGCAGTAAATCCCTTTTTTMCTGTAGAGAAAATATTCAAAATTCTCSGAATACAGTTAAGATTTTTATGTATGATCTGCCGCGGAAGTTTACTTATGGGGTTATAGAGAAGTATGACGAGGCCCGTGGGCATAAGGGTACGAAGAAGGATGATGCTTTGTTCAAGTACCCGGGACACCAGCATTCGGCTGAGTGGCACTTGTTTCGTGACCTGAATCGGCCGAGTCATGAGCGAGTTGACTCGGCCGTTACTCGGGTTGATGACCCTGAGGAGGCGGACCTGTTCTATGTGCCCTTCTTCTCGTCACTGAGCCTTGTGGTCAACATAAATCGCRTGGGCAGCTTGGAGGTGTCGACCTATAGCGATGAGGAAATGCAGGTAAACTTTTGCTATTTAAATTTTTGAAGAAGTGTGGATTTTTACAGGCTGCCTGAGTGAATAGTTAGCTACATCTGTCGTTGTTTTTATCTGTTATAGGCTCTTTTCAGTTGACCAATTTTAGATATATTCTATAGAAGTTGTGTCCTTTTGAATTCATGTTTCAGTGTGTTCTGTGATAGCTGCTTTTGTGAAGCTAGTTCTGATCATGTGAAATTCGTTTCCTAAATTGCATCCTTTTTGCTCTATTAGATCATCAAGTCTCCAAATGGTGCATTGGCTCAGTTTCCTTTTGTTTCAGTGCCCTGTTTAAACTACTAACTGCATTATCTGAGATAGATAACTTGGCCAATTTTATTCTCTCAGTTGCTTTCTAAGGGTGAAAATATTGGAAGGTTTTGGACTTGTGGGATAAATAAGAAAGTTGAATCTAGATTAAGAAAAGCATGAATATCAGCATTAAAAAAGATTAATTTTTTTTCCCCCTATCTAATACTTATCCTAATGTCTACTGGTATATTTCTTCTGGCTTTACACTTCCTCAGCATAGTGTTAATGCTGTATTCTGTTATATAGATAGCTTTCCCATGCCTTTTCTTTGATTAACATTCTCGTTGATTCTTGACTCTGGTTAGGCATGGAGAAGTGTTTCTTATTTATTGTTGATTGCAGTCTTATTTTCATTTACATTTGTGTTTTTTGAATTTCAGTGTATTACTTCCGGTTGATAGTGATTGCATTTGTATGACATGTTCTAATCTGATTTCCAATTAATTGGTGGTGCAGGAGTCTTTAATGGAGTGGTTAGAGGAGCAAGTGTATTGGAAGACGAATAATGGCAGAGATCATGTATTTATATGTCAAGATCCTAATGCGTTATATAAGGTAGTTGATCGGGTGAAGAATGGGATTCTATTAGTTTCAGATTTTGGAAGGTTGACTCGTGATCAGGGATCACTCATTAAGGATGTGATCTTACCATATTCACATCGGATTAACCCGTATATGGGTGATATTGGAGTTGAGAATCGTAACAAACTGCTATTCTTTATGGGAAACCGATACCGAAAGGAGGTAACCTCTTTGTCATGTTACGCTCCTGATGTTATTTATTTGTCTACTTTATAACTAATTAGTAACAGAAGCTAAACAGCTACTGAATCCTATTAATACATGTTGGACTTAGAGTTATTTTATTCAACTGACTGCTGTTCTTAATATCATGGGCTGCAGCAAATCTAAGCATCTATTCCAGCATTTGCTGAGTTAATCAATTAGGATGGTCATAGACTGGTAGTACTCTTGTTCAGTTTCATATTTTTTCTTCTTGCTGGTACTCTTGTAGTCCATACATGCATTATCACCTTTCATCAATTACTGAAAGTGGAAAAGCTGGGTTTAGGTGGCTGTACTCATTGTTGTCTAAACAATATTTTTTCATCCCTTATAATCTTCAATTCTTCCATATTCATACCTGAGAAATTAAGAAGATCAGATTGATTGGTTCATTTAGAGGAAACCTTTTTTATGCTACTTGAGGGTGATGAAGGGGAAAGCTCCTGTTCTTATGAGTTCTTTTATCAACTGCTGGATTCATGTTATGGATCTAGTGGTGAAACTTTTGTAATACTTCTGGCAAATGGGACAATCTGTTCTATTTTCAAGCGTGACATATTGCACATGAAAAAATATTAAAGTAGCAGTCTAGCAAGATAATTCTGTCTTGTTAATATAAATATATGTTTTTAAGCTGTCAAACCATGCATTGCTGGCTTTACAAACTCCCCCCTCCCCCACAATCAACATTACCAATTTCTTAGAGCTCTCTATCTTTGATTTTAGGGGGGTAAAATCCGTGACATGCTTTTTCAAGTTCTTGAGAATGAGGAAGATGTTGTTATAAAGCATGGAGCACAGTCTAGGGAGAGTCGTCGTGAGGCGACAAAGGGGATGCATACTTCCAAGTTCTGCTTGCATCCAGCTGGTGACACTCCTTCTGCTTGTCGACTATTTGATGCCATTGTGAGCTTATGCATCCCAGTGGTTGTTAGCGACTATATTGAATTGCCTTTTGAAGATGTCATAGACTACAGGAAGGTTGCAATTTTTGTGGACACAAATTCGGCTGTGAAGCCAGGATACTTGGTCAAATTGCTTAGGAGAGTAACCACAAAGAGGATTTTAGAATTTCAGGAGGAGCTGAAAAAGGTATTAATTATTATGGAATCTGTGTCCCTGTGTGAGTATGGAAACGGGGGAACTATTTGTTGAAACTTTGCATATGTTACATGCATTGTTGTTGTGTTCTATATATCTTATCTTGTTGCCATCACCGTCATTATTGATGCTATTATTTTGAAAAGTACTAGTAGTTGCCTTTGCTTTCTAGGATTTTCGAAGGCTTTCTTATATGATCTACTCTGTAGTTCTTATATTTTCATCTGTTTTATTTTGGGGTTGCAATTTCTGGAGGAAGATACTTGCAAAGTATGAAATTTAAGATCGCAGCTTGTCTCAAGAGGTTTTCTAGTATAACTGGGTTTTTATATTCTGGTTAGGTATCATAGGGATCTTAAAGTGTGGGGGATATACGAAACTATAAGTTGATTTTCAACATGCCATCGCCCGGCGTTACCCCTCCCCCCTTTTTCACAAGTCCCAAGACAGACTATGGTACTTTTGGCTATATTTTGGAAACTGAAGATCTGGAAATCTATGAGAACGGAAGAAGCCAGAGGGTCCAAGAGGATAAATTAATATGAAAATATATTTTAGATTTATGCTTTTTATAGTAAGCTGCTGAGTAACTATATCCAGACTAAACCAACCTCATGTTTGCACAGGGTTTATTGTAATGCTTTCTCTATGAAAGGAGAACAGAATTAAGTGTTTATCTTGAACTTCGTAGCATTGGTTTAGAAGTGTTGGTACTATTACTGTCTGAGATTGGATAAACTTGGTGAATTGTACTCCTGTTTAGGAATGAAGGATCAGTTTACCTGCCCTGAGATAAATTGAGTACTTGTTCAGAAAAATAAAGAGAGATTTTATCATAGAAATGCTTGTCTTCATTGGAAAAGAATATCCTTGCAGAGTATGTTAGTTTTGACTCACAATATATTTTGGTTATCCAGGTGAAACATTACTTTGAATATGAGGATCCAAATGGTGCGGTGAAAGAAATCTGGCACCAGGTCTCTCAAAAGCTACCTCTTGTTAAACTGATGATAAATCGGGACAAACGACTTGTGAAAAGGGAATTGATGGAACCAGACTGCTCGTGTCTGTGCTCGAATCAGACAGGGCTTCACATGACATTATGACATTCCTTTCCAAGACTTCAGAGGTGACTGATARATGACCACCGTARGACAGCCAAGAAGCGCCAACTGTTGCACTTGKAGGCATCAGGTTGTCGATCTGCCAAGTGAACTATTTATCCTTTTTCAAGGGCATAGCAAATTGTATCTATACATTCATTCTTTTATTTTCTGCGCTTCTTGAGTTTGATAAACAAGGCATCCTTAACATATAGTCTATAGAGTTCCATAATGCCTTGGGTTGCTTCCTGTACTAAGATATCTCATTGTTTTTTCCTGTACTGTACTAAGATATCTCATTGTTTTAGAAGCTAAACTT
The DNA here is from genome assembly GCA_001752375.1 of Rhazya stricta. Classification (NCBI taxonomy): domain Eukaryota; kingdom Viridiplantae; phylum Streptophyta; class Magnoliopsida; order Gentianales; family Apocynaceae; genus Rhazya; species Rhazya stricta. Next base: position 8,510,181 of record MEJB01000008.1, read on the forward strand.
ACATTTTATTGTAACAATTTGAGTTGTACATTATGTCATAAGAACCACAGCAATGAATTCAATGCAATTTTTGCAAAATAATCTTTGTTAATTTAGTTATAGTGGTTTTGAAAATAGAACCAGCCGCTTTGCTTTGTTTTGCCTCCATGTAGTTACTCTCAACTACTGTTGGGGAAGAATCTCTTTCAGTCTGCAACTTGATCTGCATATTTAATCTGCAGAAAGAATTAGTCCTGGCCTTCACTTTGCGCTTTGCTGGGGCAAGAGTGTTTGTATAAGCATTTTGAGCAAGTTTGAAACTAAAAACTCATAAGCTTCGTGGAAGGATAAAGTTCTTTAGGGAAGCTTCGACTTGCTTCTAATACTACTATTCCTTTTGTGGAATCAATTCAATTTGAATTTGGTTGCATTAGCAGCAGTGGTTGTTATGGGAAGAGAATAAAAGCAACCAACAGATAGAGAACGTATGAAATGAGACTTTCGCATTTAGTTTCGGCGGCATAACAGGATTATCTCAAGCAACAAAGTAAAATTATCCAGAAATGCAATGGCAGACTCAGTTAACAGACATGGTAACAATGCCAAATTACAGCAATCTTTCCTTCTGCTCTTTCGGGAGGAACATTTTAATTTGCGAAGAGAAAAAGACGAGAAAATAAAAGGACATTGATCTTAACCTGGTGGCCATTTCATTTGTCTTCCACCAAGTACGTGCAAGTGCAGATGGTAAACAGARTGACCTGCATAAAAAGAGAGACTGAAACTCAGCAATTTGGCAATGAGAAAAGGAAACAATTTCTGTGCTTCTAGTATTATATTAGAAAACTCATGTCTTATAATTAAGTGAGACAAGATTTTTCTCTTAGACACCATCTTTACACATATGTAGTCGAACACATATAAAGACTTATAGAGGACAAATGTAGAGAAAGTAGACTTACAAGCTGTTCGTCCACTGTTGATAACAATGCGAAAACCATCAAGAATACCTTCTTTTTCTGCTACAATTTTGGATGCATAAAGAAGATGACCCAATATCTCCCCATGTCTTTGTTCAGCCTGCAAAGCATTTGACGTACATCAATATGGTATACAACTAACTATTGGCATGAGGCTAGAAAGCATCTTTGGCATGCTATTTACACGTAGCTTTCTTCACAGTACATCTGAATTATTTACCGACCCACACATACACATGTTTGTATATAAGTTTAACTAGTTCACGGTTTCAAGTAAAGAGTTTTAGGTTAAAGGATAATTCTTCAGTATTTGCATTCATTTCTAAACATAGAACCTTACATCCTTTCAAAAACTTGTCATTCGAACTATAAATTTTAAAACGAAATTCTTCAGAATATCATTTTGGGTGCAGATATTGGCACTGCATTTTTGTTATTGGCATTTCTCTCTATTGTACTTTTCTATCACTGAATAGTAGCACCCTTCTTTTGTTTCGTGACTAGAATCTCTTATTTTACCAGAAGCCCCATTTTCCATTTAATATAGAAATGAATTATATGAAACCATCTAGTGGCAGTAAAATCGTGTTGACCCTTTGGAATAATTTCAATGAAATAAATCAGAAAATTTCCAAAGCCAATTCACTTCACTGATAAATAACCCTCAGGCCCCAGCTCTTTTCTTTTCATCCTCATCACCTTCAAGCAGACCACTTAATAATGGCAAAAGTTACATAAGAACGAGTAAAATTTTTGAAGAAGATCATTCCCACAAATCTTTATTATATAAAATTAATATAATAATAATGAAAATTTTAGATTTTTGGCAAAATGAAAAGCTAGAATCTTTTTAACAAAAAAAAGGTTTTCTACTGATAGCAAAATATTATAAAGACGAATGTCAATTGCAAATAGTAGACTGCTAATATTGCCACTATTCCAGCTTATATCATTTCCTCATGAAAAGCTTATCTTTTATTCAAGAACATATTATCAAAAGAAATAATGATTACCTAAAAAGTACCCTTCAGTCTTTTATATCACTGCCTCCTTTTTCTTTCTTTTTGTTTATGAGATGATAGTGACAGGATTTCTATGTCTAGTTCTTTACATATAAAAGAGTGATGACATTCAGACTAACTAAAGAACAAGCCACACTTATACTTCATAAACAAAAGAAACAGAAGGGGAACAAGTTACCTTGCCAAGATGTGTTAAACCATCCCTTGACTTTGGAATGATTAGAACATGAACAGGAGCTTGTGGGTTGATATCTTTAAATGCAAGAACCTTTTCATCTTCATAGACTATGGAAGAAGGGATCTCCTTCGCCATAATTTTGTCGAATCTTAGGGAAACCAGAAAGAAGAAATAAGAATAATTTGCAATCAGTGACAGCAATAGTTTGGGATATTTTTTGCTTTTCTTTTTCAAATTTTTGCCATTTTCTCCTTGAAAAGGAACCAATCTAGTGAAGCTTCTAAAAGTTCAAGGCCAGAAAAGCGATTCCAAATCTAATATGTTAAGAACGATATATTTATCATTGATAACCAACAAGAGAACAAAGTTAGCCAGAAAATTTGTAGTGTTTGGATATATGCACTGTCATTTGGGGTAAGGGGGTGTATAAAACTATCTACATATAATAACTGACTGAAGTTGATATAGAAGGACCATACATTGTAGGTGCCCCAGTATCAGCAGTTGCTGCAGCTGCTCTAGCAGAAGCCTCTTCATCGTTTGTAGCACTTATGGACAACATGGTTCTGCAAAATAAGAAAGTAGGATGAGGCAAGGTTTGGAGAAATAAGAAAACAGGATGAAACAAGGTTAAGAGATCAAGGGTGTGAAGAAAGCATGCATATATTAGGAATTAATAGTATCAAAACAAAGTTCCTCAAGACATCAAATGAGAGCATGAAGAGTTAATTAATCGGATGATAGTTTAAAACACATAAAGCAAAGCCCAAGGAAACATAAATCAAATGCATGCTGAATGCTATTCTTTTTTCAAGTCATATCTGTTCGTGATCTCCCTATCCAATTATAATTAGAGGTTAACAATGTCACACGTCAAGGCATATGAAGTCTCCTAATATAACTACCAAGTTTTACAGTATATTTAGTACAAGATATATCACAGTTAAATCTCCCTTTGAAGCATCCAATTTAGATTCTTGATCATTAGTTTCATCATCAACTACAAATTTCATAACAACAGTCTTTTTCTTCACAAGCCAAAGCAGTTTTTTGTCATTTTCCCTTTGGTTTAAGAAGAGTTCTTATCTGGAAATTCTCAGCATTTTCCATTGATTTAAAGGCCCGAAACACTTTCTGCCATCCTTTTTCCATATGATTATTCCAAACACTCCCAATGACTATTTCTGTCCTCTGTTACCCCAACAGTTCTCCCCTTAAAGTATATACATCTATATGCAATCTGTTCCGCTCTTTTAACATCAGCCTATATTGCAAACACATTATTTTTTTCATTGATCTCATTTTCGTCGTGTTGATATCAGTTCAAAGCTGCGGAAATGAAAAATACACTTCCGAAAATGGTTTTGAAATTTTCATCCACCCTGTTTGCATGATTGTTGGGAAAATGAGTTTGTCTATGCCAAATACTTGCAGCCAACAAAATTGCTATTGTATCAAATGTCTTAACCCAACAAAACTAACTCGGAAAAAAATACGTCTTTTCTTTATTTCTAATGTTTTTTCCATGATCAACAATTAAAACAAGTCTATTCTCATTCTGAAGAAAATTTGAAAAAGTTCTCACTTTGAAAACCAATCCAAGTACACATTCTAAGAAATACTAAAAAAAAGAATGCGAACAAATACAATGCAACAAACCAGCAGATTTTATAGAAATTGCAATTTACCAAAAGAACATAAAGGGAACTCATTCGCACTAGCCGTTGTATAAGCAACTTTGCCTAAGATACGACTCTAGTATGTCATTAATGTATTGGTACCTGCGGGTGTTAACAGGGAGACGAAAGAGAGGGAAGCTTCCGGCTCTGGGAACGAAATTTGATGCCCTGATGAAACCCAAAGCCCTCACAGTAACAGGGCCACTGGGGAAATCAAAATAAATTCGAGTAAGCATAAAAGGATCAGTAATTCTACTCAAGAAATAGAGAAACTCAATTCAAATTCTCAAAGAAAGATGTCACTTGCCGTAATAGAGTGAGGGAGTTCATGGCAGCAGCCATGGTTAATGCTTGGGAACTTCAAATGAAACTATAGCTGCAGAATCCCAGTAAAAGAAAGATGTCTATTTTATGAATTACCATTATTGTACTCGGTTTGTTCACAGCCAAGGTGATAAACTTGAGGATATAATTGACATTTTTTCTGAAATGACGTGCTGACAATTGCCCTCAAGTATTGTGGCTAGAGGACACCTTCGGAAAACGCAGAGAAAAATCAATTCTTTGTCCAGTATCTTGAGGAGTAGAAGAGAGAAAGAAATGGCAAATTTTCTTCTTCAAGTCCCTAACAACATCAGAATCTTTGCTCTTTCTGCTTCTTCTAATGGTATGTTTACACATTTTCTCCAGATTGTGGGCGTGTGTTTGCTTGTAGAAGTACATATTTTCGTGTGTGTATTTTGCAAAAACTTTACATATACCATTTTTCAAAATCTGTATCATTTAAATTTCCCGGAGGATCCTTGCAGTTTTGTTTAGCATGTGGTGCTTCTATGGTTTCAGGATCACCACCTGGGGTGCCTCAATCAGCAGGACCAGTGATTATGGAGCTTCCCCTTGATAAAATTAGAAGGCCCCTCATGCGTACAAGGGAGAATGACCCAAAGAAGGTGAAAGACCTCATGGAAAGTATCAGCGAAATTGGCCTTCAAGTCCCTGTAAGAGTTTTGTTCTCTATTTTTCTCCCATATGTAAGTTTCGGATTGTTAGTTTAGCAATTACTGCATTCGTTGTACAAACAAATACAGTAGGAATCCAAGAGGGGAGAAGTTTTGATACCAATTAGAGGTCGAACTGCTGAAATTGGTTTAGCGATTAGCTTCAAGTAATTGCAGCTCGACAAATTTGGAATAGTGAATGAACATGAGGTTAGCAATGTATATACTAGTTCATCTTGATCGGAATGAGCCACAAAATACTTCCCTTTAATTCCTAGGTTTTTAGTAATATTAATCCACTCTAGCCTTATCGTTGTTTGATTGCGTCCTATGATTTTCTATCTGAGAAACATATAAATATCTTGCAGATTGATGTGCTTGAGGTTGATGGTGTCTTCTATGGTAAGAACATCATTGAAATTCTCAAATATACTCACATTTGAACAAAAAGATAGAACTATATTGCAGCTATATTGAAAGATATGTAACTGTATAATCTTATAAATCTCCATGGTTGCCTTCTATATCTTGATAGGTTTCTCTGGTTGTCACCGTTATGAGGCTCACCAGCGACTAGGGCTCCCAACTATCAGATGCAAAGTTCGTCGAGGAACAAAAGAAACCTTGAGGTTCCTCCTTATATTCCCTATTACATTTTGTACTCTCATTTCATTTAATTCAGCAATGCACTTACTCTTTCATTGTTTTCCTCACAGGCATCACCTACGTTGATMAGTGCCAGTGAAGTTCAGTTATATTAAGTCTGTAATGACTTCTGGTGTAAAAGGAAAGTAGCTCAGCTGCAACATCTTGATTATGAACAATAAAGTTATCTGTCTAATAATCGAATACYCACTTTGCATATATAGAAAGCAGCTTCTGCAATTTGATTGCGATCCAGTTTGTTAAAATATATTTATGCACCAATGTTGATCATCTTTTGTTCTTTTGCCTTCCTTGAAGATATGTACAAGTAAACCAAAATAACTAGAAGCACATAAAGGGCAATTTTCCCTAAATATTATGTGCTTATGCAATGCTTTGAGGGAGCTAAATGATGCTATTGTGCAAAAACCTACCATACTTTTGGTACAAAGAAAATCTGCACTATGTAATATTGATATAACTATTGCCAAAATTGGATTAATTTATGTATGCAATTATAATTGCAGTCAAAATAGTGATTCATCATTGAGAGGAAGAGCCAATATACATAACTTCCTCTGCCCTTGTATCTCCAAGTTTCTATTTGTATGATATAGGACCAGATCTTGATACTGCAAACCTTGGCAATGGACTGGGACCTGTGCTTGCTGATGATGAGCCTTCCACATGTTTCACTTTCCGGCTAGAACTGTAATCCAATGGGCCAGAGCGTCGAACATTCCGGTTCTTGCCATCAATGCTTCTTATGGTTCCACTGCCTGCATCATATAGTTGCTCTTGGCTAGGGGTGGTAGATGCTCTGACGTACCCTGAATCATTTACACTTGACTGAGGAGTTGAATCGCCTCTTGGTCTCATTGCAGGAGATGCGTGCACCAGCGATATAGCAGGAGAATGTCGTGGAGATGCACTTAGCAATGCCAGTGGTACAGAAGGAGAATTTGTATAATACTGGCTGTATATCGAACGAAGAATGGCATAAGGAATATGAGTCTCCAGGGTGCTTCTTGGTACGTAAGGCGATATCTCACAAAACTGGTCGAGGAAGATCAGCTTTGCAACTAGATCAGACCTACACAGAGGAAAAGTTTAAACCCGAAATATTCAGCATATTAGAAGTCATGTAATAAAGGAGACCGAAGATGCTTGATGCCCAAAGGTTATCCCAATAGCTAATTTTCTTGATTCTGATTCCCAAAGGTTATCCTTAATAGCTAATGACAAAATCACAAAACTTAACTTCCAAATTCAGACTGTTATTATATTTTCAATGGGAGAGCTTTTCACCAACAAATTTTAACATTAGAACCCTTATTAAGTACTCAATTCCCTTAATGGTTAAACTTGACTGAAATTGTTGTTTGGTTACTTCTAATTGCTCTCACAATCACTTTTGTAGCTTAATACTGGATGATTTACACTCAGAGATGATTGAAAATAATGGATTTTATTGGTTGCGGGTCAGATGCTGGAAAGACACTTTAATGGGCTTGGCGGTACATATGACAGGCAGCAAACAAAATCTTCCTATTTGATATTACCTAAATTCGTTCTAGTCATCCAGGCATCTCAGATTTCAGCAACACCAATTCAGGCATTAATTTGGAAGCCCCCAAATATTTCAGTTCCCAACACTTCAAACATAATATGAGATGGTTAGAAAATGTTTTGCGATATACAAGGATAAGAAATTATGTTACCTGTTGCTTTCAGTCCAAGAATCCAGAATAATTGCAGCAGAAAATTTGATAAAGAGCTGCATAGTAGATTTTATATTCGTATCAGCTGAAAATTGATTTTGCATATCAGAGTTGAACGTCTGATCAACATGACCATTAGAGAAAGACTGTTTCTGATGATGTTCTCTTTCAAGTCTAACAAATTCACTCCCAGCAATCACTGCACATATACACCTGCCAAAAGGATATATATTTTCAAAATCTACCATGTCAAAGCAATCAGATCCAAAGAAACCAATGTTTCCTTCAGCAGTATGTAATTGGGTGCTCACGAGAATATAGCAATTTAGCAAATTATCAACCAACGATCTTCTGAGCACATATAAGTACAGAAAGGAATACAGTATATAAATACACACAAGAATCTTGTAACACGGAACATATAGTTTCCAAGCTATTGCTTCTAGAAACTCTAGAAATGCAATGGAACTCAGGACACTGATTCATATACTCCTACTAGATTAAGTAAATACTCCATGCTCTCATTAACTAAACTTCCTCCCATTTTCGGAATGAACGTCTGCTCAACAAATTATCTTCAAGTATGTGATTATAGTTAATAATTTTAAAAGTAATAAGTTTATCCCTCTTCAAACGAAAAATAAAAATTAAAAAATAAAAAGCATTTTCAGAAGAGCGATTGCAAAGTCGTCATGAAAAATTTTCAACTCATAAAGCTATAATGCAACCATGACAGACAAAATCGGGACCAGAACTGATATTGTGCATGCATGTTTAAGATCCAATTAATGATCAAGAAGCAAGACTTAACTCATTTCTTAATTTTGGCAGATATTTTATAATCTCAGATTAAGACAGAGGAAAATGAAAAACCTGGCCAAGCAATGGATATTGTTATTGAAGCCTCCAGTGTCAACATTGAAAGCTGTAGTGTTCCAGATATTAGACGTCATAAACGTGGCAAATAAATATGGCAACAAGTTCCATGAACCATCACTTGCACCCCCAACCTCTTCTAAAATTGACCTGACCCACTCAGAGTCATGATCATCTAGTACATTAATGGTGTTAGCCACCCTTTTCATCCTCCTAATCTCCTTCTTCTCAGGTACTTCTCCAGGCAAATGCTTAGCAATCCCAGCTAATAATGAATGTATTAAAGGAGCACCTTCCTCAAGCACTGCACGAGCAGCTTCTGCTAGAAGGCAGTCAAAAGCAATTGCTTGTCCTGCTTGAATACAGAAACCAAGCACTGTGTCCATGTCAATGATCTGCTTAATATTTGCTTCTCTCTCTATGCGGTCACCAGAATGCATACTTCCAGCAACTGCCTCCAGATTCTCACGGTTTGCACGTAATGAGGTGTCAATACAATTTAGAAGTGCAGCTGCATGCTCTTTCATCATCTTGTCCAATCGATCAACTCCATAGCCACCAAATATACGTATGAAGGCCTTCAATTCCCTAAGATCAGTCACTGATTCGGCAAAATATCCCCCAACAGGCCTTGTGCTTTTAAAGCATCTATGTAATGGTGCAAAGAGGATACCAGCACCAGATATGTCCTTCACAATGTTCTCAACATACCAGTTACATACAGCTTCAGCCACAGATCCTGTATGCTGTTCTGCAGGCTTCTCAAACAAGTGTAAGGAGGAAACCGGACCAGAAAAGGTTACGGAAAGTAAAATTTCTCGGATGCCAAGGGTGAGGTCCATGCTGATGTGTTGCTCAGTCAAATGGACTATAGCAGTATGCCTACGAATCAGTGATTCTAGAACAGATGGCCTTTGAAGATCGTTATCAGTTTTCAGCACAGCAAGCAGTCTTCTTTTGAAGTTCCCAAGGATACACTCTCTCATATACTGCCAACAGAATTACAGGATTTTTAGCGGAAAAGGGATTGTAGAATGGCATACCTACTAAGACACAAAGGAAAAACATGCTATTATACTCAACTTCATCTAGGACTGCCTCCTAAGCTTGTAAAACCTCAACCAAACAAGTCTATCCTTGAATATACCGATTTCTGATAAGTGAAGATTGTCCAGTAATTTGTAGGCCCCTACTTCCACCTTTTATGAAGGTATAAAATATTTAAATGCAGAATGTCATTATTGAAGAGGTGTTGTAAGTTACATCAAACTGGGAATAAAATGGACTTTTCTGAAAGTTCCGCTTAGCTCTAAGATGTATGCATGTATTGAGTGGAAATGTAAAATTATTTCAAGCAACAACATAAAATAAGATATTGATAGACTTTCTCAGCTTCATTCTGATCTGAATTTCTTTGAGCCAGTAACTTTGTGATTTATTATTAGTCAATGACTTTCAAGTATATCTGAAAATAGATTGCAGTAGCATCAGGTGTTTATGGAGACATAGCATTGTTAGATTTGCAAAGAGACAATATATCTGAACTGATATAGCTTTTAGTTTACTTTCTTAAGGATGCCTCATCCTCTCTCTTGTTCTTCTTTTAACTAATAATATTTCTTCTTTATCTTAAAAGAATTGATATCCAGATACATGGATGTCAATTCCAACCTTTCAGCATATATTTTCTTGCAGAACTAATGTATATTCCAGAGTCTTTTGACTCTGTTTTGTAATTTTTGTTTCTGATATTTCATCTTGTTAAATTCCTCAAATTCATTTTCATTTTCTCTTTCTCCCTTCCCCCCCCCCCCCCCCCCCCTTTTTTGGGTTGGGTGTGGGAGAGGGATGTGCCCCTGAATAAGTCTTTGTGGATAAAGGTAATGAAATGAAAGATGACTGACTAGGAAGGGACTAGAAAAGGATGAGATACCTTCACAAAGCAACAAAGAGGACAAGAATGGAGGAAAGCCGAATTATCTTCTGTTTCTTTTTTCATTCAGGGTTGTTTTTTCTTGTTCTATTTTGGGATGTTTTCTTTTTCTTTTATTTCTTTAATTTCTTTATTTATTTGGTTAGAGGAATTGAGAGTAGGTAAACCTGGTTGATTTACGAGTATAAAGTATTTTGATCAAGAAATCATATCATGCCAACAACTCGAGACTAAACAAGGTCAGAGTCATACCTCCCTCAGAACAAAGACATGGTTTAGAACACAAATAGGCTCCATGTCATTCAACACAGAGCAAAGATTTGTTAACCTCTGCATTGCTGCTTCTAACCTGTCATCAAGGTGAAGCTAGGAACTAATACTTTGCACAATTTTAGGAAATAAAAAAATTAAAAATTATATGAGAAAAATCAAAATGGATATTAGAATTATAATGCCTTACATTTTGATAGATTCACTGTTAGCCGGGTAGCTCTCAAAACCAGGAAAAAGAAAACCAGAAATAGGTCTTGGAGATTTTGCTGAAGGAGCTGAAAGTCTGGATGTCAAATTCATGAGATTTGCTACCTGTTCGGGAAGGAGCTGAAATTTGCAACCAAGTTAAGTATATGGCAGCAAGGTATGTTAATACTTCCTCTCTSTAGCAGCATATTCACCAACCAAAAATCTAATACCATGGGAAAGTAACAACCTGCATTTCTAGAGAACCAAATCCTCCTTCTGAATCAAGAATATTGATCAGTCCTTCTAATCCTCCCATGATGGATTCAATAAGCGACTCAACATACAAAACTGCATCACGACCAATTTTGGTTACCTGTATGAATAAGACTATAGATCACTTTTGGTCTTCAAATATTACTGGCTATGAAACAGGACACAAAGAGCAAGAGTAACATAGAGATAGATGCAGCAAAACTTTAGAGTGCTAGACTATCTTTCGCAATGAATTGTTTAAGGATAGAAGCATTGAAAGTGATGACTAACTGGATTTTCATCCTGGCAAGGGCTAAGATAATGGAGCTTATGGGAAAACGTAATCCTTATGACAAAATCGTAAATTCATTGAAGCGAGATGGAAATTGTAGTAATAATGTCTTATATCTAGTGAGACAGGAAGGATATCAAGAATGTGCGAACAAGGCAGGGAAGAAAAATGAGGGCTAATGACAAGATGTCCTAGGCACGCCAGTAAAAATGACATTCATCTACATGGCTGTCATAGAATGTATTTTTGAATGTCATCGCGAGGAACAAAATAGGATATGCCGTTTTTGWTAGAGTTCTTTCTAATAGTTTACTATTTCATGCAGTTAAATTCAGCTAAGAACAGCTCAATGTAGTAATACTTTTATTGAGGAGGCTATTCAGTCAATATATCTTCAAACTGGATTTTCATTTATGTGGTTATTTAACGGGGACTCTACTACATCTAAAACAAAATAAATTAGGTCAACAACGTGACATGTTCCCAGTAATATCTCTATATAACAAGGGCATGATTATAAAGTACAGGACTAAAGGAGTTGTTCAGAATATAATTTCACATGTTTTTTCTATACTCAACCTAATAAAACTACAACCAAAACGCCAGTCAGCCATTCTCAAGTAGTTGTTTATTTATACCTCTTCAGGAACAATCAGAGAAGCACATTCTGGAAAACTGCTGGCAACACCAAGCCATGCACAGCAATGTTGTGGACGCCCTTCGGGCCCAAACATAGTGTTTCTGAAAACCTGTATTGCCCTTTTAGTTAAGAAATTTAAAATGAATGTATGGATCAAACAGAATTTTCTCATTGGCAATAAGAAAAATGTGCATAGAGAGAGAAATCTTGATGGAATGACATGGGGACAGCATGGCAAACAAACCGTAACTTACAGTTGTAAGATGCTGATGATAGAAGTATAGCTTCTTCAAACTTCCATGTTTCGATAACTGAGATTCAAGTTCATCAACGCATCTGCCTTGACACACAATTTTCCCATTAAATACATATTTATATTTATAAGAAAAGAAAAATGAAAGAGAAGATGCATCTCTTTCATGATGACAACATAAGCATGTTAAGGCAGCAGAAAGATTTAACTGTTGAAGAACGCACTAGGGAACAGGTTGAGGCAGCAGAAACATAAGCATGTTAAGTAATACATTTGATGAGACTTCCCTGACATAGTAAAAGATTTAGAATAATTCCCGGCCCATTAGCAAGTTAAGTGGGCTAAATCAAGCAAATAGAAATAGAGCTGAAATGTTCTTACACTACAATTGGCAACTGAAGTTGCGTAAAAGAACTTTTTTCTTAACCAAATAAAGACCTCAATGCTTCACGTATCAAAGAGCAAAGTAAATTCCAGTTTCATCGCATTCATTATGATAAAAAATATTTTACAATATTACAATATTCGACCATATTTTTTGGAGGAAAATAAGATTATAGAGAGATTATGAGAATCAATATGCAAAATAGAATAATAGTGAACTTCTTGGTCACTCCAACGTCAATCACCTGGACCAATTGTAAGCAGCATTCCCTTCTGACAAGAGGCCTTCCTTTCCAGTGGATACTGTAGCTTTTTCAAGATGTCTAATGTTTATAGATGACCGAGCAGAGGTAACTATCATCAATATTGACAACCAATCCTTCCGTAACTCCTGAGGCACCAAATGCACTTCATCACTCAAAATGACAAATTGAAGTGACAATCTTATCAATGACAACAGAAAATGAAAAATGAAAGAAAAATCATTTGCTGCTTCAAAGCCTGTATGTAAGATGCAACTTTCTGAATTTTAGATATCATAAAAATAGATCTGTCACACTACAATGATTGCTCTAAGAAAATTATTGACTTTGAAATCAATTATCCAAATGCTTAAAGAATCAATAGATGCTAAAAAATCAAGCACGATTTAGTCAATTATTGTAGAGTTTAGACATGATGCATATGTGGTATTCCCTCCATTCCAAGATGATGTCTACATTTCTATTTTTGGTTGTTCTAAATCAATGTGCATTTCCAAAATTGAAATGTCTGATCATTTCCCTTAATTGTAAACCTTGCCTGGCACACATGTCCCCGCAAAGCCAACTCGAGGGCCACTTCTTTTCATGTCAATTAATGCTTTTGTTACTCACAACCTATGCAAGTGCAACTTGTGTCCATGCTAATTAAAWTTTTTTGCAACTTGGGTTCTCCAGCAGTTATGAGGGTCTAGTCAAATTCTCTTCTCAAACTTCATGCCAAGTCACGCCATTCATTTTTGAACATAACAGTTCCATACGCATGAAAACAAAGCAAACCATACAACTAATGAAAAGGTAAAAGCCCCCTTTGACTGTACATTGGAGATTCTAGAGCTCCTTACTCTTGCTTAATCCACGAACCAGAGTATGAATGTATATTAAGAGTTCCTACTCTTCAAGCAACACATAAATACATAAGATACAATTATCTGTTCAAAAGTTTTTTTAAGATGACACTACTTCTGTTGTTATCATATAGTTCTGTTTCACATAAATTTCCATTGCACATATTTAGACTGCATGAAATAGTGAACACGTAAAAGATGCAATTGAAATACAAAATCATCTAGTCAATTGCTCACAGATAAATCACACGTGAGGGCAGATATATTTTCTCCCTGAGGCTTTGGTATGTTTTCAAGGTGCTGAACTATCTTCTGAAAAAGCCCTTTCAGCGTTGCATCCAGGTCAAGAGCTACCATCCCAGGTGTGCCGAGGAGAAAGCGGACTCTACCAGCACAGGATGAGAGGTATGATAAGGCYTAGCCTCTAATAGCTGAAGAAAACAAATGGAACCTTCTAGTTTAATTTTTAACAAACAAATAAGTCCAGCATAAACAAGCTAAGATTCTTTTAAATAAATTGTGCAACTGGATGGAAAGCTTCAAACTAACTAGTTAAAGCAGTAATCTCTAACAGCTCATATACGAAGTTTTACAGGATCCCCTCTCAATTGCCAAATGATCAAGTGCTTGAACAAAGAAGATCTTAACTGAGAAGGAGTTTTCAAAACTAATGGTCAAAAGCAACTGCAATTTTCTAAGTCAAATTCGTAAAAAGCCTGAACAATGGTAAAAGGCTGAGATTCCATCACAGAATTTCCATGTATAGTTCGATTATGATTATCTGAATGATAATAGTGACACTAGGCTTTTCAACCCATTTAACTTTCCATGAATACTTTGATTAGGATTGTCTCCAATCTTCCTAAATCTCCAGGTTGATAAGGTGACCAAGAACGATGGTAAAAAGCCTGAGAGTATTTGTTTCAGATATAACTCTTCACAGCACATTAGCCTAAAGTAGACTATTGTCAAGGACACTGCACAATCAGTCCACAGTCAAGTTGCTGATGCATTGATTCAAAGTAACAAGTGCTTTCAGGTAAATAAAATAAAAGATTCAGAATTTCTTTATTTTGACTGTCCCTGAATATATCCATTCCCCCGTCAAACAAGGAAATATCATTCAACTGTGAGGACCACAAGGTACTCGTTAGCTGTTTAAGATCAAAACTGTAAAACTGCACTAGGTCGAGATAATTAACCCCCCCCAAAAAAAAATAAAAAATAAAAAAGATGTTCTTCTACAAGTGAATATCACATGGTTCCAATTGACAGACAAGCTAACCTGCAATATACTTGCGCACTAGACAGCAAAGCCTATCCATTCCATCCAATAAGAATCCAATAGTTGGATCATTTGGATCCTACAAAGCAAAAGAAGCACAGAAGTAATAGCATTTTGTATTTTGACTAGGTCTGATTATAAGTACTGTAGACCTGCAATTAGAAAGGAATGCTGGTATCAACAAATACTGCAGAGAATGAGATTTCTCACAATTTCTACTGGCACCATCCGACCAGCCTTTGATTTTGATGATGCTACTCCCACATGTTGGAAGTACCATAGTACCTCACTTTGAGCAAAGGCCAAAGCAGAAAATACCATCTGTAGAGACCAACTGATCTTATAAAGCAATAGTTTGACTAATTGATGATAATGAAAATAAAACAAGAATGAAATTGCCAATGGAGCTCCTCAATCATAGCATAAGCTAGTCTATCAATAAACAGCATAAATTCCATATGACTCAGTAGCATCACGCACAAATGATATTTCCACATGCTATCTCATTGTCATTTTTTTTGTATAGCAATATATATTTCTCCATCACAAATTATACTTTCAGTACATTTCTCCAGTATCAATTAAATATACTTTTCAGTATATTCTTTGGATAGGCACCTAGCAAAAATAGGTAGTACCATAAATTTAATAACAACTTTTATGCATGAATAAATGAATAATGAAATGAAGATGAAAAAGGAAATAAGAAATTCCAGATCTCCTGAGTGAGAGTTGCGGCACCTAGTCCTATGGGAGCATGGTTTCTCATGGTAGAATAACCACCAATTAACAAGTAAAATAAGCATCAAGGGGGAAAACATGGATTTTCATTTTCTTCATCAGGGTAATCATAAGTTTATGCATACTAACAAGTAAAATAAGCATGCATATATACATAGACACCATATAAGTGCGGATAAAAGAAGTAGAGTGCAAGAATACATCTAGCCACTCAGAGCCCTGAGATACAAAGGTCAAAGAAGTAGTTCCACAGTGCAGTCAGCCAATCGCTCAAAATGATATAGTATTGCAGGTCATCTCCATTAAATATCTGGTTGATAGACAACACTGTCTAGATAGATACAAGTTAAAAGCATAAACTTTACATTGACATGAAATCAAGAAGAGTAAAAACATGTAAAGGATCTAAATGACATTTCAGCTAAAAGCAATGACGTTTCCGCTTTGACCAGAGAATCATGATTTCCAGTTCTTATCCAATACTCCAGCTTGTGAAAGAAATTCTCATGTGTAAACAGTAATTCCACACAAGCATTTTGCAGGGCTAATTTTTCACAAAACACAGGAATAGCAGCAATATGAAAACACCAACTACCTGAATATTTGGAGCTATTAGACTTGGTTGATCTGTGAAGAAAAGAACCATTCTTCCAATCTCTTGCTTCAATAATATCCTTCGCTCGTGGTGAATGGCATCACAGGAAGATATTGCTTGCTCATTGACTTCACTGTGGTTATTGAGTAAGTTAGAGCTGAATTTTAACAGCAAAAGCGCCATAACATTTACAAGAAATAATGATCTATTGGAATTTACAACATAACTAGCATTCCCATTGGTAAAACATTCCGTAACACTTGAAACTATTAAGATATAATTCATCACAATCAGAACAGAAATATAGCAGTTCTGAATGTTTCTACATCATTTCGATAATATTTCCATTTTCTTTTAACTTAATTAGTTTTGGCTCTTAACATAGGCTACCACCTAAGAAAAGATGGTTTTTGGCAAACATTCTATATTATCTCAATAAATCATATCAGAATCCCCACTACCTCTTGGCAGCTCAAATTTTATATCTTAAATGGACATATCCAAAGATGGCAAATCTCGTACGCTAAGCACATGATTCTACCAGAATTTGTTGGAATGTTTTACTTGCTCCCCTTTAACTATTATATAACATGCTAGAAATGAGGGTATTGATCTTTATAAGCCATTTAACCGAAAACACATTATGACATACTTGCAGAAAACCAGAACTGGCAAAATTTTCAACCTAGAGCACGAGTTAGGAGGCTAGTCAATCAACGTTCTCTCCAGGTCCAACACAGACCAATTTTTTTGAGCAAAACTTGATAACCAGCACTCTGCATCCAAGCTTCTTGCATCCGGAGATACATTAATGTACTAATAATTCATCTTAGGACCTTCTGTGCCACTTTCTATACCACTCAGTACGATTATGCATGTAAAACTTTTAGGTAGAAATGGTTCCTTCAGAAATATAAAAGGCAAGATCATATTAACTGCTGCAGAGAGAGGTAAACAGGATACTTATGCCACTGGAGATCCAAGATTCAAAATGCCACCTATGTCTGTTTTCTTCCATCCCATATTCTTTTGCCTAGTAGCAAAAACTGAAAAGCACAAAGAGACAGAGAGAGAGAGAGAGAGAGAGAGAGACTGAAGGTTGTGCTTTTCATGCTTATACCTTAACATTCTCTCAACCTGCTTTGCGATGCTGTACTCCAGGTCTGCCTCTTTCTGTTTTGTGCGTCCAGATTTAGCCATCTTCTTTGATTCCAGTATCCGTGGTAAAACATATAACTGATAGTCCTCATGCAACAATATATACTACAAGTATGACATACACATGAATTAACACATACGAAGAGTGTGATTTCAACTTCAAAGTAACTGATGTACTGTACCTCATCCCTATACAATGTAAGAACTAGATTTTCCTTCAATACAACCTGAAAAACATCATAAAACAGACAATATTACTGATAAAGAAAACTACTACTCTCAGCATGTCATCTTTATAAGTGGCTCAAAGTTCAAAGCAGTCAAATTTAATGCTTTTCATATAATCAGATCTGTATTATTTACTCTATATTGAAAGAGAACTAATTYCGTATGTGATTTTATTCATGTCTAGAGAATGTAAAAGTCACAAAATCAGATTGTGAAATGCTGCTTCCATTCTCTGAAAGTTGAATTACCATTTGAGTGGAATATTCATAAAGAAGGAAAAGGTTGAAGGTAAACACTAAACTTGGACAGGATGGTATCCAATCAAATGTTTCTTAATCAGTAGAAACCAGAAGTTTCAACAAACCATAATGTAGTTATTATCTCTAGATATCTATCATTCACATATCCTTGTCTTTGCATTTGTATCTATATATGCAGAACAAGATCTAAGTACCAAAATAACTCATTTGACACCTCTAGAAAACTATCCTTACTGTTTTCTATTCCATTGTTTCTACACTATATAAGTTTTCCCAATATTCTCACCAAAAAAAAATACCGAGTTTTCCCCTCTCATCTTTTTCACAATACGTGCATTGGTATATCAGGATTTTTGTTAAAAAGACCAAGGAAATGAAAAGTATTCAGTAAAAGAACACTGGTTATAAAGTTTAAGTCATTTTCATTGCTCAAATATCTTTTCTGTTCCAGTAAATTTTAGCACAGAAAATGATATCTTCACTTTTCTATTGAGCGCATTTTTCGTGATCACAACAACAGAGGATCATATCTTTCATGTTAACTATTAAGGGACGACTATAGTGATCATCTAAATGATTACTGCTCAATCAAGATATGTTATATCCTCAGTGGTCAGCAACAAATTAAATGGTTCGAGTGAACAGGGGTCCATGCAATTAGTTTGATGATGGGGTTGTCATGAGTTATCTCATATTAGAAGCAGAGCCACTATATTGGATCTGTGCATATACAACATCAGCTGGATTAGATTATTCTGTTATATAGAAATGATGAAGATGACAACCAGATCAACGTTCCAAATCCTGCAGTTTTTAGTTTCTCTTTTCATTCCACTATTTTAGGATGCTGTTATATAATTGGGATCCAAGCCATTGTCATGAGCATTTTCCTTGAGAATATATAATAAATTCGGTTTTATACAAGCTCTCTCCAACTTCCTTGATCATCTTGTTAACTTCTCTTCTGTCCAAGCTTGACAGTGCTCTCTTGTTTATTTTCTAATGTGATTATAGCAAAGTTTGAGCTTTAATGTAGGCACTTCCTCTGATGTAGAATACAAGGTAAGATAAGAGGTTTTGGAAGATTGCATATGATATAGGAGTTAAAAGATCTTTTAGTTGTTTTGCTAATGATTGTTTAGTTCAGGTAATAGTAGTATTTGGTGTCCCCATGTTTTTCATTTCTACATTATTTTGGTAATTTAGTTGAAATTTGAACTCAGGTGATAGTCATAAAAGGTTAATTTAAGAGGGATTCTGTTGCAGTCAACCACATCCTTTTCTGGTAGAAGTTTGCAGCTTGCAACTTTCCTACAATTTATGGTTTATTTTTGCTTAATCCTGGCTTTCAAGTTTTTTATGCTGTATATATGGTAGTAAAAGCTCTCAATGAAGAGGTTGAAGAACTTAAGAATGAAAAGAAACATTGTGTTCTATCATGAATTATTCTTTTCTTTGGGTATTGCTCAAGATTGATGCAACTTTACTTTAGGTGGTAAATCTTAAATAGTTGTAGGTGGAACTCCTAAATAATTTTCTATTCCCATCTCTGTTCTTCCTCTCTTCCTTGTTTTCTCTCTCTTTTTCGGAAATTTCTACTCTAAAATCGGAAGCTTTTTCTCTTCTAGAATCCATCACTGCTTCCCTATTCAAAGTAACAGTATATAAGCCACAATCTAAGCTGAATTCGTGCTGCATCAACCRTGTATCCCAATAAATGAGGTCTGATTAGGCATGCAAAATCTACTTGTATCTAACAAATTTTGCAATACACGAAGACCAATTTCAAAATTTATGCAAATTCATGCAAAAGAAATTTTTCTCTTAAATAGAAACTTAAAAGCAAAGTTAATTAACTTAAAAGCAAAGTTAATTATTGTTAAATTAATGTAACTAAATTTAACTATAAAAGCAACATTGTGCCTTGCTTTTTCCAATCAATTAAGTATACGTTATGTGCTAAATAACATGCATAAGTTGTACAAGTCATGAATGGATGACCTCCTCAAATTTTATAGTTTCTCAAATACAATCGTCTTCAGGTTACTTCTAGAAAACTGAAGAAAACCTATTAACTGATTATGGATTAGCAATGAAAAGGAAAAGAGTAAAAGCTTGTACCGTACCAGAGCAATGTCAATGCTGGTGACTCTTAGAAGCTCGTCGGGACAAACAAGATAACCAAATAAAACCCACTCTCGATAAGCAGTAACATTTGCCAAGTCTTGAGCTCTCTATGGCAAAGCAAAGAGTAATTAACAGACCAAAAGACAGTGAGAAATAGCAAAAGGACATCGAAAGACTAACCAAAAAGAAGACCATGATAAGTATGTCAGCATAACAACTAGTAACTAGTTACTACCATAGGATGTGCAGAGTTGGTAAGTATGTCAGGATATCGAGGGTGAAATGGACTTAGAAAACCTTCATTTCGCAACTTCTTTGTATCTGTAGATAAGAATAAAATTGGACCTATAGCCTCTAAAACCTGCAAAAAAGAGCTAAGACATAGTGTCAGATTATCAGAGGAACCAGCTACTATGAAGAATGATACTGAAACTACAATATAGTGAAAGAGAGCAAGTAGGTAATTCTTCTTTCCAACATCATTCAGACTGCATATCATGACCACTACCTAATTTACATGAATATGACCAGAGAAAAGCGGAGAACAAAAGATGAGCTGGTGCAAATTATTGTGTTTATACAGTAAAGGGGAATTGGAGCAAGATGGCTCAAAAAGAAAATTGCTGCAAATCATGTATTAGAGGGTCAAGACATATAATGTGACCTCTCCAATTCGAGGGCTGACAAAATTTAGGTCCTCGTGTAATCCCTTCAACGGCGGATCATAAGAATCTACAAATTGAATCAACCTGCCATTCGGTAGAAAGTAATAAATCAGCAGTAAATAATTTCTTTCATGCACATTTGACCTAGTTTATGCATTACTTTTTACAAGATTAATATCCATAGCATGAATAGAATACGTAAATCATTTCAAACACAATATGCGCTCATGGTATTCTGATACAAGCACACAGTTTCCCAAGCAGCAAATTTTCCAAGTTACCTATGTTCATAAAATTCAATTTTTCCAAATTGATTTTGTTATGGGTTTGATGAGAAGAATAAAGCACTTACGGTTCCCACCTGAAAAATATGTATGTATCTGCAATCAACCAGTTCCTAGATTATTACGTAATTAGCGGGTGGTGAAACAAGCTGACCAGTTACTAAAGCCTGAAAACTAGCCCAAAATGTTCCAAAGTTGCTATTATTCACCACCAAAAATTTTACGAACTAATAGGGAGGTTCCTGCACATTTGTGATGGGGCAACCTAGGTGGGCCCTAGAGTCTGCCGTAACAACATAAGCCATGAAAGTTTGAAACTCTTCGATTGCTCATTTTCTGCACTCACTTGCCAGAGGAAATTGCAAGACGCACAAATGTATTTCGGTTTACTTTATAATTGGCCATTCCAAACAATGTGGAAATATTGGCACCAGGGGACAACTTGCAGCTTGGACCCATTCCAGTTGACACAAGGTATCCTTTTGTCTACCATTACAAGGGTAGCCTCAGGGCATGACTGAATCACGTCAATTTACTTTTAGGTAAAAAGGTTTTGCCACACCTCACACAGCAGATTTTTGTCATAATGCCAATTGTGCTACCATAATTGCAATCTGGAATGAGTACTTCTGAAAAGATTATTCAACAGTAAAAAAGTAATCATCTAAGACATTCAACTATGAAGACTACATATAGTATAAAGAAAGGCATAGGCATTAAGTTCAAAATGATGCTACCCACCATCTAAAGACACAGAAAATAGGGGAAAACTTTCGGATGACTGACAATGTACAAAAGAAAGTTCTTATTCATAGCCTCACCGATGATAAAAATCACAATCTCGGTCATTTCTGGACATTGCATGCAGAAGGTTATAGGTTTGCAGCATCATTTTCCTTGGTATCTGTGTTTCAAATATAACACATGAGAACTTACCAAATTTTCTTTGCATATTATACATGAACTAGTAAAATATTAATCAACACTTTAACTAAAAAGAATAACAATTTAAGCCGGAAAGTATTCAACTGAAAAGAAACAAATAAAGAAGTCCTGAGTTGCTCAACTTGCCTTCTCAGATAAGAGATTAACACGTACAAAGGAACAAAACAGGTCCATAAACGCATGCAATATAAGAGAGTTCTGATGGGGCTGCAACAGAAGTGAGCAAACCAGTAAAGATTCAACTAAGAAAAGAACTTTCTTCTTTGACCCAATCACATGAAGTCATTCTCCTCCTTCAAATTTTAAGGTGACAATTTCCAGCAATTAAGTGAAAACATATATCAAAAAATATTTGAACTGGAAAACACGAAACCAGATTCTACTTTTCGGTTTCAAGTCAAATTTAAAAGCCATTTTTAGATTTCTATTTCTCATGATAATTAAAAATTGAATAATGACTCACCAACAAGGTAATAACTGTGCTACTCAGATCCAAGATGAGCCTCAAAGCTTGTTCCCGAAATACCATTAGGTCAAGAAGCAGCTGAGAGAAACAAGGGAATTAATTCATATTGTGAGCTGCTTCAACTGAATAAATATGATGAGYAATATCTTGCCCATAATGTGTAACATATGAGAATAGAAAAAGAAAAACGAAATTTCTCCACTCCCATCATGCAACAAAAGCAGCAATAAGATTGAACCTAAAAACAAGGAATTATGTTGTAACGATGAGCCCATTCCATTGAACACGTATGAGGAGGAATATCGTGTAAATGCATGACCAAATTATCTACAACATATGAGAATCAAAGTTCCAAGGAAGCTCATCCGTGTTCAATGAGCAGCTTCAATCGAACATGGATGGCAGGAACTATCTTGCAAATGCATGACCAAATTATGTATAACATATAAGTAACAGAATAGAAGAAAAACAAAATTTCTCCATTTCTATCATGGAACAAAAGCATCGGGTAGATTGAACCTACAAATCCCAGGTTGCCTCAAACTTTGATTAGCATGAATATTATAATGCAAGTCCTAGGACAAGCATCCCCTCTTGAACTGGAGCTTAAAGTTACTATTATTATGGTCAAGAAAGCTAGTCCATTTGTAATACCACAGAGATGCTGAGTGCTTTTCTGTTAGTCTATTCTGTTTCACTTTGTAGACTTGACTTCCTATTAGTGTACCAATAATAAACCATGTCACCAAACATTGAGGTGCAGTCCCAATATTTATTTCCTCTAGGCACAATTTTAGCCATGACTCTCAAGTCTGTTTATCTCTACTACTACTATGCAGAGTTTCACCACAAATTAATCTTTGATGATGCATTTCTGCTATCTAGTTCAACTGAAATTAAACTTGTAGTTGCCACAACCTTATTTTTCAAAGAACATATCTGATTTAACAGCAGTTTTCTGGAACTTCCTTTTAATTTACGTTGCATACGGCTATGACATACCGTAGTCACAATCCTCAACCTAACCAACCTCAGCCTTTTGACTAATGTAATTACCTATCTCTCTGTATTCATTAATTATTGATACATACTTAAATTTCTACCTTCTGCTAAATAAATTAAGATGCAGCTACAGCCATCAATACCTACATACAAAACATGCAAAAATAATTGCATATTCATGTTCCCGATCAGCTGTGTGATAAAGAAATGGATAAGGACTCTTTTCTGAATTGAATTAACTGATACATGTAGTCATGTCCATTGAACAATGAAAGAGATGCTTTACAAGCTTAAACAAGTCAAGAAGACAATCATTCACAGAATATCAGCATGATGCAAAACTTACACTATGCACCAACATTCAAGGATATCACACATAAGAGACAGCAAGAAAATCAGAAAGCAACTGAAACCTGAATCCATGGTTCCAAGCTTTGTAAATGAACTTCAGCAGCATCATTCATAGCATCCAAAGCAGCCTTATCTACCTACATTGGGCCTTCCAATGAATAACACAAATACTCCTGCCTTTTCTCAATGCATAACAGAAAGTAACCAGTTGAAGTTGAAAACTACTTAAAACTCTTACACGCTCAAGTTGCAGTCTGCTGTGGTGCTCAGGGAACTTCTTCGCAAGGAAGATGCATATCTTAGGATGATTAGGAAACAGACCAGATTTCCAGAATGCTTCTGAGTATGCATGTCCAATAACATCAGGATAATCCAAAATCTGATTCAACCTATACATCTTGGCCATCAGCCCTTCAGCTACTTGTGTAAGCTGGTAAACCCATTGCATGTTCAACCCCTTATGGGTCGACCCACTTGAGCTCTGAACTGAACCATCAGAAACCCCATTAGTGGAGCCCTTAGAAGCCATCTTCAAGCCCGTATCTTGTCCCAAATATTCTGTCCACCTTAGTGGACCTTCCCATTCCCTTGACCTCATAGATGTAGGTGAGGATGACAAAACATCGTCCTCCATAAAATGCTGTCTTGATTTTGTCATTTTTAGCACCTAACTGCAAGGTTTTAGAGGCAGGAAACCTTCTCTGCACAGTAGAAATAGCTCTCTTAATGCCATAAAAACCTACCACAATATCTTGAATTTCTCCCTTTCTCATCAAGTACTTCGGCATGAATGCCTAAGCCTTAAGCATTGAACTAGACAACTTCACAAATAACCATAAATATAAATGAAGCAGGAAATCCAAATTCCAGGTCCCATGAAAACACTCTCTTTCCAATTCACAAATAATCATAAAAGCCAAATTATATTCACATCAACACAACAAAGCACAAAGACAGAGACTTCAAAAAAGTAATCAATTCTTCTTACCAAGTTCTCAAGTCTCAGGCTGCCTCTGAGTTACCCATAATCCCCAAAAGTACGCTCAACTACAAACTATGATGCTCAAGTAAAATTCAAACTTCCAGCACAATTTCCCAATTCAGAATTCAAAGTAGAACAACCAACTTAAACAACAAAAAAGAAAAATCGCTACTGGACATATATTTTCACCGATACATACAACATGCATATACAAGCAGAAACAAAAAACTAGTACCGTTGAATGAGAAGTTCAGGTAGAAGACATTGGAACTTAAAATTATACAGGTTCAAGCTTCAGATCTGAGCATTAAAACGGAGCATAGAGCTACAATTTCAATTAACTTGGAGAAAGGGAATGGGGGGAGTAGAGAGAGAGAGAGAGAGAGAGACTCATTTTGAGAACATTTTCATTTTCTTTCCGCTTCTTTGTCTGAGAGAGGAAAAAACTGGCAAGCATGCACGATCTCAAATTATTAATTTTTTTAAAATAATTAATTAATATTCGTCCGCTCTATAGTCGTCACTGTGTCTTTTTTTTCTTTATTATTTTATTACATTCGTCATAAATATGTCATGCTCTTTTCCTTTAATTTCTTTCCCTTTTCTTTTATTGGTCCAAATAAAATTTCTCCAATTTATTWTTATTAAAAAATATGGATAAAAATCAAATTTTATTTTTAATCYATAATGCGATAATTAKCACTGAGTCTGAAATATCGAATACCAAAAGTAAAACTTTTGCCTCAGAAATAGTGCATTTAACTAAATGAGTTACCATCTTATTATAAAATTAAGGGATTTTTCTAATGATTTAGACTGAACAATTACCAATAAAAAAGCAACCTTATCAGGCTAGTATTTTATTAAACTCAGCACGAGTCGTAATAATATAATATTATATAAATTGACATCTAAATTAAAATATGAATCAAATATAATTCATGTTAATTTTTTTCTGATACATCAGTAAAACGAGAAATATGAATTATATTATACTTGATAACTTGGATTAAGGATATTTCTAAGAACTTATTACCACATTGTGAGATCGAGCTACAACGATATTACTTTCCATATAAGGCTAAACATTCTCTTTTTGTGGCTTGATCTTTGTCCAGGGGGAAATGATGTAGAGATTCATTTCATTTCTTATAGCAATATAAATTAAATGAAGTCATTATCATGTTGTTAATAACCTTTTAAAGGTGATTATCATCACATGTTGAGATAATTATCTAATCAAATTAAGAAAATGATGTTACTATTGTGATGTAATGATTAGGGTTTGGAATTGGAAATGTAACATTGTGATATGCAGAGAGTCTCTCTATCTCTCTCTTCTTAGAGCTTCAATGGTGGCAAAGCAAACAGTGCTTCTGTGCGTATTGAAAAAGGTTTTTGATCTTAGTTGTGGAGGACATACTTAGCTTTGACATCAAGCCAACATCATTAGTTCTGTACTGTTTCTGCCACTGAATCATACAGGAACCATCTTTATATAAGTTAACCAAAAAGAAAGGGATGAGCATATCTACCCTTTGAGATTTGCACTCCTCTAAGGATAACAATGTTTATCATGGTCGCATTATTCCTTTGAGTATGTGAGGTTGAGTTTCGAGAGTCATCTATTTTTCATAATAAAATCGAGCTCTTCTAATTTATCACTTTGGTGAATAATATTTTGTTTCACCAAGAAAACCCTTCTTGTTGAGGAATTATCGTAAATTATGATAGAAAATATAAAATTATTTTATATTTAATTAATCGAATAAAGATAATAAGTTAGTTGATAAAAAATACTTCTTAACTTCCATTGGCATCCCTTTTTCATATATAGCTTATGCATCTTCCTTTTTACATTTTGGGCATTCTTATATGATGCAAAATTAAGAAAAATCATCATAATCATAGCCTCATATAACATAGTTCATTGCTTCTATGCTCCAAGTGCCATAGATACAATCAACTCAAATCGCACTAATAAAAGGTTAATGGACTCCAATAATTACTATAGACTTTGAGCAAACTCCATGTAGCACAAGATTTGCTAGCAAAGAATAGATTATTGTTTAAGACCTAATAGAAAATAGCTTCCATCTCCACAACTTAGCTGTTGAACTTGAGAACATGTTTCCCTTTAAATATGGCTCATGAGAATAAGGTAAACCAGGTCTGAGGACATATTTTGGAGTTCAGACGTCTTACAGAGGAACAACTATTAAGTCAAATTCCCTTAGCAGAATATTACCTCAAGAAGGAAAAGAATCTCATGTGTTCACAAAAATATGACATAGACATCAAATGATCACTAGAAGGAAGAAAATGTACAATCAATTGCATCATTATCGGGTTCATGCACATTTAACATTTCAACCATGTATGCCGCTGAGAATCCCAGAACTCCAACTCCCCTATTCATCGTCCGTGACATATTAAAATGAAGAACAGAAACCTTCAGATCCTTTCAGAATGCAAGTATTAACCAAGTAGTAGGGGAACAGTAGCTCTTTCCTAGTCAGATTTAGTTATCCTTGCTTGCCTGGCAAACATGGAATTTCTCCATGCCAAATTACACATACCTGAGGCTATCAATGTACTCTKTATCCTTCAAGTGAGCCACCTCGTCAATAATCTGAAAGTGAGAGTAAAATCTGATTCTCCAATGTGATTAGTAGCCAATCTTCGCTAGATGTGGAGCCAGCAACAAGATTAAAGGGGCATTCTATATTCAACCTCTAGCATAAGACTTGATTCTATATTCTCTTTCATTGGCCTGACAAAGAGCTCGAGTATTTTCATACTCTTTTCCCTCAAGGACTTATGCCCGGCATCTGGGGAATAACTGGTTTGGGCTCCTTTGTTTTCTCAACTAGCATGGCTTGGGTACTCAGCACTAAACCAGCAACTGAGACTGCATTCTGAAGGGCATGTCTCGATACCTGACAGGGATCAACAACTCCAGCTGCAAGAAGGTTTTCATATTTTCCAGTCAATGCGTTATATCCCATTTGCCAGTCAGTTGCTTTAACTTTATCAACTACTACATCACCATCAACTCCTGCATTAGAAGCAATAGCTTTTGCTGGTGCAAGAAGTGCCTGAAATTCACAGTGACATGTGTAAATAAAGGAGTTCAAAGGAAGTATCCTCTTCACAAGAGTTGGAGTCATCCAAATAAATAATAGGCCCAGACACCTACAAAAAGACTATGATGATTGGTAAAATGAATTCTTGAAATACTCGAGAAAAACATTTATCTAAAACTACAAATGAATATAATCTGAATAAGTGAACTAACTTTAAGTGGATAGCTCCCTGACCTTCTGGTTCTGTTCCATTATTGAAACATTCAGAAATTACCACCAACATGAGCTTTCAGGCAATTGCAGGTTTAATGTCAGCTCGTTCTTTTGCTACCCTGGTCTTGAGGGGAGGGTAAGAGGGTGGTTTTAGTAATCACATGTTCAACAAAGCGAATTAGATATATTCTTGTACTTTTCCATTAGCAACATATTCCTTGAGCATTTAATATCAAGCAACCATCTCCAGAACTTTTAAGGAGTTAAAGCATTCAACAGGAGGTCAAGGGGACAAAACATAGTTTCTGCCACAGCAAGCTAGTCCATCATCTATCATGCACAAACATATGATATGATTGACGCAAGCACCATTTAGCTGCACCTCATTTCATCATGTAAAGTTCGCGTCTAAGAGCTATGCAAAAGCAAATATTACACAAACATATTCAATAAAAGAAAGGAGAAAATTTGTCGTACTGATTGTATAATGTCTGCACCAAGGTGTTCATCAGGATCTAGTAAAGAACTTTTAATGATGGGTACTTCTTTTGAGAGGTGTATAAATATGGCTCCACCACCGGGTACTATTCCTTCATCCATTGCAGCAAAAGTAGCATTTTTTGCATCTTCAATTCTCAACTTGCGATCTTCAAGTTCTATCTCAGTGTGAGCTCCAACCTAAGGCCAAAAGATTATTCAGCCAGTGAAATACACTAAAAGAATCTTCACCACAATAACTGGAGGCCCCTTTTTTTCCCCCATCTTCTTTTATGGTTAAAGAAA
Source organism: Rhazya stricta (assembly GCA_001752375.1). Classification (NCBI taxonomy): domain Eukaryota; kingdom Viridiplantae; phylum Streptophyta; class Magnoliopsida; order Gentianales; family Apocynaceae; genus Rhazya; species Rhazya stricta. Next base: position 8,538,754 of record MEJB01000008.1, read on the forward strand.
GAATACATATAATAAATGAGGCATTCAAACCACTGTACAGAAAGGTCCTATTACAACCATATATTTAGTCCCAAACTAGATGGATCACAGAATCACCCTTAATACCAGCTTCAAATATCAAGAGTTGAAATATTTCACAAGGAATGTTATTGGCAGTAAGATGAATGTCCTTCACTTGATGGACAAAATTTAAGGACTAGCATGATGTACTTCGTTGAAATCACGTCCTGGTTAAATGCTAATAGAGAAAGCTTCGGTCTTTCCAAAATATAAATATAAAGAAACAGCTACGTTTATGTGCTTTCAAATTTTGTTCCTTTATATTGTTAAATCAGAATTTGCAGGCAACCGTAACATGAAAAACCTTTAAAAAGCTACAGCTTAAACCAAGATCAAGCATCATGAACATAGCATGAGCAAACAGATGGTTCCCACGGCATGTTTACAAGATTTTTCGAATTCCACCAACCTTAATTATAGCCACACCACCACAGAGTTTTGCAATTCTTTCAGAGAGCTTTTTTGACAGATTCTTATTGTCAGTCTCTGCTAGATCCTTTTTTATCTGCATAATTCTTGCTTGAATTTCAGCTTTGGTAGATGGATCAGCAAGGATGATTGTAGAATTGCTTCTTATGGTCACTTTTTGTGCAATTCCGAGCTGATCAGAGGTTGTACCTTCGAGAGTGAGACCCAAATCTCCACAGAGAAAATCAGCACCTGCATAAGTAAATCGTCACCATACAAGTGCAGAAAGTAGAGAAATCAATATTAATTAAGGAACTTCACACTCAGAAGCATGTTGAACTTGTTATTACATGAATTTAGAAATCTTCATTGTAAACATTATATGTACTGACTGAACAGAAACAATCATAAAATGTAGAGATCAGGGTCAATTTTGATACTAACACTAGAATCTCTTGAAAGTAAGTCAGTTTATATTGAATTTGGTTGGTGACAGATACGGTGCCATTTCAAGCATAAGTCGGTTGAGAATAACTTTTACTGTATCTTACAGGTGCTGTAGAAGCTACTAATCAAATACTCAAATTTCTTTAGAAATGTGAAAACAAGATATAAGCATAATTAATGGGGCTAGTATGAAACTGTTARGCATCACGAGGACAGTCAAATATCATCCTTCATATATTCATGCAAATGGGTAACCTTTGAAGTTTCTAAGATAATCATACTGCAGAATTTCCCTTCCCGTAGAATCTTTAAATGACCACATGCTACTCTGAGAATCAGATATAGAAAATTCACCTGTCATGAGAGCAATATCTTGCAACAGTGCTTTCTTCCCTTCACCGAACCCTGGGCATTTTATGACAGCAACATTAAAAATACCTTGCATTTTATTCCTGACTAGCAATTCCAGTACCTGCCTGGAAATATCCTCAGCAATGATTAGCAGCGGAACACTCAACTGGGTGATCTTTTCCAGCATAGGCACGATCTCGTTGACACTTGATATCTTTTGATCTGTTACCATAACTCTAGCATTTTCATACTCCACTGTACTTTTATCCAGGTTTGTAATAAAGTGAGGAGACATATAACCCTTGTCGATCTGTAGGAAAAGAATGCCTGAATAGAAATCGAGAAAATCATAAAAAAAAAAAAAATGAAGAAATAAAATCTACACTTGAACATATATGTACAACCAAACGTATGCAGAGTTATAAAGGTTCTGTGTGTTGCATTCATCCTTGGATCTATCAAATAGGTGAGAAATTGAAGTAACAAGTGCATAAAATACCCCAATGGATCCAAATTGTCTTCCTCTTTAAATCATTCATAGTAGGGAATATATTATTTCCACATGGTAAAGTGGGTAATGCATGAAACAATGAGGAAACAAGTGAAAGCATGAGCTTTTTCTTTTATTGACTTTGGAATGAAAGTTCATTTCTTCAGGTCCCAAGCATGTTCTTAAATGGCCAAAACATCTCACTTCAATAAGCTGCCCAGTAATTTTATTTTACAAAACGGACGTGGACACTTAACTTGAAATAGAGGAAGCATACAGTCTTTAATTAATATTTTGCAACACACTAATGCTGTTAGAAAATGCAGTCAGCTTGGAGATAAACACTGAATTCTTCCAAATGCAGTTTTTTGCTCGTAACTGAGCTGAGCGAATAGATAACGTTTTACTCCTTTTCTCACTTCAGAAAGATTTAGCAGACATCCCGACCTAGATGGTTCGAGTCAGTTTCTAAAGCCTGAGAAGGGGGATAGCCTTTTATGGCCGCCCCCCGACTTACGGCCTTAAGGTCAATCTATCTTAAAGTGGTCTTGGTCTAGGTAGAGAAATCTTTCCATTGAAAATTCAGAAAGAATGAAGTGATAATTTTAACCTGTATTCCAGCGAAACGTGAACTTCATGAGATTTACATACTAGATTTGGATCTTGTTTACAAGCACCAGAAAAAAAAAAAGAAAGAAAAATCTTAAAACAATTCCCCTCAAATCTCAGCCAAAGCCAATACATCATCAGCCACTGAAATTTCTAGAGTCTCATCTATTAACATTGTCAAAATTCCAAGATATAGAATTCTTGAACTATACTATAGTGTATCTCAAACCAACTAAAATAAAGTATTGTCCGTATTAAACTGTGACACTCAAATTTTGTGCAACAGGTTATTACTTAAAATCATGTCTCTTACCTTCATTCCTTCTTCAACTATAACAAAGGTTTCAGATGTTGGGGAAGACTCAATAGAGATCACACCATCAGGACCGATCTTATCTATAGCTTCCGCAATAATGCTGCCAACATATTCATCATTTCCAGCAGATATTGAAGCAACAGCTGGAGGAACAAAAAGAGAAGTATTATAAGGTGCTCCCGAACATAAACGGAGACTTATCAATAAGAACTACCTTTAATATCATCACTGCCTTTAACAGGATAACTTTTCTTTCTCAGAATTTTAACCAACTTTTTTACAGTCTTTTCCATCCCTTTCTTTAAAGACACAGGATTAGCCCCAAAAGAAGCAGCCAACACCCCAGCATTGATCATTTCTCGAGCTAAAATAATTGCTGTTGTTGTACCATCACCGGCTAAATCATTCATCTTAGTTGCTACCTGCAGTTAAAATTTTTTATTAGTAAAATTTCTTGAGAGTTATGCAGTATTTTAATTTATTAACTATGAAGTCATTATTAGTATAATGCACCAAATGCCTGTTATCATCTCAACGCCGTGGATTCTCCCACCCCCCCCAAAAAAAAAAAGGGTAATATGCAATCCATCTGGATGGCTCAGTACCTCTTGTATCAACATTGCTCCAGCACTTTCAACTGCATCAGGAAGTTCTATAGCACGGGCAATCGTCACCCCATCGTTTATTACTTTAATGGCATTAGTTTCACTAAGAACAACATTGCGCCCTGTCAAATCAACTAAAACAGCTTATTGGATCTGAGAATGAAAAACAGAGATCAAAGAAAATAACAATTACTGAATCATTTAAATTTTACTARGTCTATATAAGTTTAAGCCAATTAAGCACCTTCAAAATTAGTTTCAGGAGAAGACACAGGAATTCTGGTTCCCATTAAGCCTCAGAAAACAGGACACATATAGACCTGCTAAACTATATCTAGTTCTCATTGCTAGTCAATATCATATTAATAACCCAGATATCAACTATGAAAATGGAACTCATTCAGTTTTATAAATGAACTTGATGCAAACCAAGGATCCTTGTTCTCCATATATTGAGTAATATGAAGGGCTATTCCAACTCTACAGCCTTTCTAAGACTTAAAATTTGCTTAAAAATCCAAACCTCCAGTTTAGTTTTCTCATTTTCAAGACAAAGCATTTATATCTTCAACAGACTCCAAATACGTAGTTTCAGGAATTTAATTTTCTACAACAGCGCAGCAAGACAATAAAGCCAAACAATAAGGTTCCATATATCAGATTATTCAACTTAAACAGCAGAWCAAAATGTAAGATTTAAAGGGGGGAGGGGCAAGAAACTAAAAAGTGGAGAAGAAAGAAAGCGCAAGAGCCACCCGTTATACCTCTGGGTCCTATGGTAACAGAAACAGCATCGGCAAGCTTATTTATTCCAGTCAGTAAGCCCTCTCTGCACTCTCTGCCATAATATATTTTCTTTGGCCCTGCTCTAACTAACACCAGCCTATAATTCTTCTTCATCTTAAAATCCATTTTCATTTTACAATTATCGCCTTCATTTCTTCTCCAAAACCCACGTGTATTCTGCTTTTCTTTAACTCCCTAAACATAATCCCAGAAATAAAAACAACAAAAGAAAATGCGTTACAAAGACGTTAATCAACAATTGGAAATTTCTATGAAAAGAAAGTAAAAAAGTTCAAAAAAAAAAAAAGAAAACTTACAGAGAATAATGAAAGAATTGGAGAGAAGTTCAAGGACATTTTTCGTTTCTGAGGTTCTGAAGACTTTTTCAGTCTTTCTTTCCCTCTTCTGAAATGGAGGTTTTGGAAGGGTTTAAAGGGGTGTGGATTGGACGAGTTGAGTTACCGAGTTGCTCCCAACTAACCCGCTGATCTTTTTCATTTTTCATATTTTCCTATTTATATTTTTTAAGACTATTTGGTATACTTACTTTACTAGATTAATCACACTATTCTTTTTATTTTTCATATTTTTCTATTCAAAACTCGAGTCACGTCTCTAAATTTTAACTTATACGAAGCAAGCTGACTAAAAAAAATTACAATAAGAGGATAAATTTTGTTTGACTTAACAATCTATTTATAAATATTTTAAATTAGTACATTTTTTTCTATTTATAAGATAAACTAATGAATTCGATCRATATTYTATATTTTWTAARCACTAATTTATTAGAAATTAAATATTAATAAAAACTTGAACAAGTTCACTTATTTTTTAATAATATTTATATAGTCAATATAAACTAACTGATTTAAAAATACATAATAAAATTTAAATATAAATTATCTACATATTTAATAAATTATAATAATTTCATACACATTGGATATATGTATTAATAAAAAAATTATAAAATGATGAAGGTTATTATAGGTTTAGAAAGCATAAAGGAAAATTTTTATCAATATTTTATTTTTATTTTTAATAATTTATTACTATATTGAATGTGATATGAGGTTATCTGATATATTAAAATAAATTCTTCAACTTTTGTAGACATTTCACAAAGTAATAACAATAATATTAGAGAAAAATGTTTAAAAATATTGTAAGGGTATAACTGGTATTTGCGAATTAAATTTTATTATTATTGTTTCACAAATATAAGCATACAACTAATCTTTTCGGAGTTTCACTTCAAAAAAACAATTAAATTTAAACCAAAAAAAAAAAAAAGAAATGAGCCAAACCCCCCCGAAACTCACGTGATCTGCACGTGCAGGAGATACCTGTAAACCCTAATCGCTCTTCATATTTAGTCCCCCGCAGGGTTGGGCCTCGTCTCTTCCTGCCGTCCCTCTGTTAGCCCGTAGCTGGTGCGCCACCACAAACAACACGGACGCCATGGCCTCCACCGGCAAAAAGATCGTAAGCTCAGAGCTCATTTAACCGACAAGCTTTCCCTTTCTTGTCGCTTTACATACATTATATGTGCTATATTTTATTGTGTAATCTACTGTTAGATTTTTTGTTTCGTTATTAATCAATAATTAAATTGGAAATTGCAGAAGAAGACCCATGAGAGCATCAACAATAGGTTGGCTCTTGTGATGAAGAGTGGGAAATACACTCTGGGTTACAAGACCGTACTCAAGACCCTTAGGAATTCTAAAGGTAGCAGCTTCTAAATACTTCACTCTTTTCCCTGCTTTGATTGAATTTTTTTTTTTATTGGCATTTTTTGTTGGAGAGATAGGATATTTACGATGGTTTTGTTCACCAATTCAAATGGGAATTGCAGGGAAGTTGATTTTGATATCAAACAACTGCCCGCCATTGCGGAAATCTGAAATTGAATACTATGCTATGCTTGCTAAGGTTGGAGTTCACCATTACAATGGAAGTAAGTATCGGTACTTGCTTGCCTCAATTCATTGCTGTTCTTATGTTAGTCTGGCATAAATTATTAGTAATCTACTAAGTAATCTCTTAAAAATACGCGAGCATGCTACTTTGTGGACATATAGGAGGATGACCAGTTCTGAGTCGCTGCTATATAATTAGATGCCTGTCCTGCTTGATTTTTCCAGCTAACTGGGATAACGTGTTCGAATCTCCCCCCCTTCCCCCCCTTCTTCTCTCTGGATGACATATATACCCTCCCAATTTTATGTGTAGACATGATTTAGACTTGCTATTACATCCTATTAGCAAAAGGGTGAATAATAATTCTAACTGACCTTGTTTGCTCAGCATTACATCTATATGTGTGTAAATCAGGATTTGTTTTAGTGGAGTGTAATGTGCTTGGCGGGCCTATGTTATCTAACAATTAGGGTTGCCTGTTGTATTATTCCTACAGGGTAGTAAGTTACTTTGGCCTAGATTTTTTTATATGGTTCAGCTATGTACTTATACAAACCTTATGACAAGTACAATCAGAATTAGTGATGATTACTGTAGTAATATCTCTACTTGATATTCGATGATCTGTGTTTGGTTTTGCAAATTCACAATCCTTTTTCTGTTTTATCACTTACATTCACTCTGATGGATGTGTTCAATTACTAAGATTGTGAATTTGATAACACTAGCTTTTCTCTAACAATGGTCATTTGAGTGTGAAGGTTTACTTAACTAACGAATGATATTTCGTTGTCTTGCCCTGTTTCTGGTGCCAACCGTAAACATTTCTAGACAATGTGGATCTAGGAACAGCATGTGGAAAGTATTTCCGTGTATCCTGCCTTAGCATCGTTGATCCCGGTACTGTTCCTCATTCTAACTTCAAATCTCCCTAAAGTTATCAGTCGCATCTTCTCACAAGCAGTGTAAGGATTGGCTGACCCTGTGTTGATATTTATGCTACAGGTGACTCCGATATCATCAAATCTTTGCCTGGAGATCAGTGATTGATGGATCATTAAGTGCTGCTGCAATTCTTTAGGCTGCGGACTTGTGAAATCTTTGGTGGTTATTGAGGGGATCTAGTCTTAGTACTTGTCTCCATTTAGTCAGATATGTTACATTTAAATTGGGCAAATGTAAAAGATCGATAAGTCGCAGTTTTGTGTTTCAGTGGAACTTGATTTTGAGGTTAGATAACAGAATCAAACTGCTTCTGCTTTTACCATGAAAATTTTCAGTTGCAGTTTTATTTATGATTTCATTAGCTCATAAGCAAAAATTTTGTCGAAACAGAGTTTCCACCATTTCTTGCAGCGCCTTTAGACCCACTTTACCTTCGGTTATAATGATATGTAGAAGGGCCGTTCATTCTTCTACTTGCCCCAACAGAGAAAGAAGGGAAGGGAACAGCTAAAATGCACTTTAGTCATGATTGTAAAAGTAGTCGACCTGATAAATTTGCTGGATGATTTGATTTGTCTGGTAATGACTTATATTTTCATTGTCCACTATAGTTGAGAGAGTGTAGGGCAAAAGGAAAGAAGAACTATATCCTCCGCGGACAAGGTAAAGAAAAAGAAACTTGCAGAACTTTCACAACCAAGACTTATGTTAGTTCTCGAGTACCGCTATTGAAATAGCCTTTGTTGCTACCTTTGTGTACTTTTGAGTTCCTTTTCCTTTGGACTTAGGTTGGACTGTCTGGCACTCTTAGCTTAGGTTACCCTATGACTGCAATCAAGCGTCGATATGGACAAATGATTAAGAATACACATGAGCATGTTACATTGCATTTCTTTAGAAAAGAAAGTTTACAGAATTCCATGTAATCTATACCAATGCACAAACAAGCAGATGAAACACACCAGATCAATATTACAATAACAATCCCTGTAAACTAAGGGACATTTAAGCAGTTGGATAGGAAGCTTGCATGGCAATGCCACAAAGTCCTTCCTTAGCGTCTATGTTTCTCTGCATTCTGATGTATCCGTTTTCTCCCCAACTGGTTCCCCATGAATTCTTCACCAACCAATACTTTGTGCCATCGCCTGCAGTACCATAACCAACTGCTGTGACACCATGGTCCAAGTCAGTGCCACAGTCGCCAGTGAAAACACCGCTTGAGTAGAACTGGAATGCAGAACCACCAGCATCAATGGCAACTGAAACTGGCTGGTTAGCCACAGCTTTCAAAAGAGCTGATTCACTATTTGCAGGGACATCTTCATATCCTGTAAGCTTTGCTGCATGGCTAGATTCCTTCTTGGAGTTGCAAGTCCCATCAACTCCTTCATATGGGTAATTGGTCTCAGTCGTGAGGCCTTTGTTTTTAATGATGAATTGAAATGCATCATCCATGAGACCCCCATTGCAACCTTGGTCTACACTGGTATCACAGTCCACAAGCTCTTGCTCAGACAATGATGCAAGCTTTCCGGTTGTGAGTTGGTTGATTCCTTCCGTGGCTGCTACAGCTGAAAATGCCCAGCAACATCCTGGATTTCACGAAGAAATTTTCATTTACTATAGCCAATTATCTTGATGTAAATCTTTCTAGAAGAATGACATTATCTGACTTACCACATTGGCCTTGGTCCTTAATCCCGGTAACAGCACCCTTCTTTCTCCAGTCCATGGTAGTTGGAACTGCAGATATGTTCTCATACTTAAACGATGAAGTTGTTCTACAAAAATGTGCTGGCTTGTACCCATTGCGAGTCTTCCGGAACTCCTCATTTGTCAAATCAGCAAACTTGTTGACGGCTAACTTGTATGATCGAGTTCCTTCCTTGTTGAAAGACTCAATGAACTCCACATTCTCCTTGAATATCTTAAATCGGATTGCCTTCTCTGTTTCATCCTTGTAAACTCGTCCGTGCTGAACCATCCATTGCTTGTGTCTTTCAGTCATTGAAGGTTCATTCAAGTAGCGGGCTGTGGCCTGAGAAGCGCACAGTATGAATAAGAGCACAGCAAAAACAAGATTCCAATTGAACGTGGAAGCCATTGTCTGAGAGCAGAAAGAAGATAGAGTAGAAGTTCTGGATGATCTACAGTGAGATTGCATACTCCAAATTGAGATCAAGAAGCATTTATAGAGTTCTTTCACTGGATTCTTTGAATATTCATTTGGCAACGAGAGGAAGAACCGGACTGCCGAGAGAGCCCGGCAATTTATGCATGAAATGGACAATATAGTTCAATTCCGTAGACGATGCTCCATTAGACTAAATCATATATTGCCGTTCTCTTCATTTGTCATGTTCTGGAGATTCCCATGTCATGACCTCCATAGCAGTCAAGTGCCTCCCTATCTGATCCAATAATCATTGATAAAGTATAAAGAGTCCTTGTTACATTTTGCAGGATCATCTGCATGCATAATGAGATTGATTGGTTTCCACAAAAAAAGAGCACCTGATTGCCTAGGCTTTCTAAATGAACCCATCTTTTCTGAATCCAACGTATGTAAACATAAAACTTCTTTGTCAGATGGGAACAAATCAAGAAGGGATCTTCCTTTCCAATACCATCATCTTCCGTGTGAAGCACACCATTTTGATCGACAAAGTTACTTGTCCAATATCTCACAAGAAGCAACACACTACCTTGAGACTCTAAAATGTAGAACTGATTTATGTATTTATCCCTTAAGAGCTCTTCTACTTTCTGGCATCTTACGGGAAAGGCAGCCTAAATTTCCAAGGTTTTCCTGGGGAAGGAAGTGCCAAAATTTCAAACTTCAACTTCGTGTTGTATGGCAAACTAATATAGAATCTTTGAAGCAGGTTACGTGACGCTAGTCTAGCTTTGCAGCTCTAAGATCACTCCATGAGAACCTCCATACTTCACAAAAGCTAGGTTCCCACCTCCATTCAAGGCTACAAGCCTACAATTCCATACTTACTACTGCTAATGGGATCAGACCCAGATAGCACTGTTTTGTAATCCAATCCCCGGACACTTGGGAATCACTCTTGATGCAAGGAAAAGTCGGACCAGAAGGCAGATGAACTTCGATGCCAGCAGGAGGATTCCAGAAGACTAAATTTATAATCCAAGAAGCTTCTACACTGCATGAATGCTTTTTCCTCCAGACTTGACATATGGCCACTCTTTCCCATATAACCTAGATTACCAGGCAAGAGGAGAAGTGGTGATTTCGGCATTGAATCTCTTAGGAAAGATTTGATTTTGGCTTTTGCTAAGAGTCCCGCCAAGAACGACAAGCAGATTTGAAGCCATGCTTGTCTAGAACATGGAGGCCATTAAAAGATCTTTCCTAAAACATCATAGTACAGATCGGGCCAATCTGAATAAATCTTGATTCGTTTGTTTCGAAAGCAAGTCAAGGCTATCTTCAAGAACTCGATTGTGAATCAGGAACTCAAAGCAGTATATAGCGAATATATGCTGCTGTGAGCGTTTGAAATCTAAGTTTATATCAGTCAACCAAGTTTTGGCAAATTCACTTCTTGTTTAACCGCGACCTATCTGACTATCTGGGTTAGGATTTATAGGGTACTTCAAGTCTTGTTTCTTCATATCCTAGAACTAACCGTTTCGATACCCAGTAACCATTAACCTTTATCAAAATATGTTCCTGAAAAAACCTAGAATTTACATTTCTTTAAAGAAAAATGTGGATTAGTGACGGTAGAGAWAACTTGGTCTCAACGAAAATGTTGCTAAAACTTGTAATCTTCCTACGCATTATTGATTCACCATGAAAAATAGCCATGGGAGAAAAATATTATTGTTAACCTAGATTAGCAATCAAAATCAAATCACAGAACGTTTAAGCAGAAGAAAACAAAGGATTGTAATGGAGAGATTTTATGTAAAACATCAAAAGAAACACAAGAGATCGCCCTTTGGATCTTTTATGACACTCTCTGGAGTTCCGTTCAGTGCTTCTCGTTTTCTTCTTCACAAAGCTTCGAGTAACGATCAGAATCCAGTAACGAGTTGAGTTCATTCTTGTTGCTGATCTCTACCTTCATGATCCACCCATCTTGATAGGGGCTTGCATTGACCTGAATACAGATAAACATTTTCATTAGACAAACATGACCAGAAAGACAGGAAAGTAAGGAAAGTAAATGAAACAAGTCCATGCAGGTAACTTGGACAAGTGGGCACACAAGTGACCAGGAGAACATTAAAGATTTGGAAAGAAAATAAATTTAATATACACTAAAACCAAAGAACTTTCTTTCGTCTCTCGCTAAATACTCTGGGACCAAAGATTTAAAATGGTTTTCAGAAGCAAGACTAGTTTCATCTGATGGAACCAGTAACATGCGCCGGGGGGGGGGGGGGGGGGGGAAAAAAAAAAAACAGAACAAATAGTTCAGAATATAATCTCAAGAGTATAGCATCCGGCTAGTTACCAAGCCAGGAGAGGAATTGAGCTCTTCATTAACTTCAACCACTTCCCCTGAAACGGGAGAGTAGACATCACTTGTAGCTTTGACACTTTCGACAGCACCAAAACCTTCCCCCTGTTTTACGGTGGCACCCACTTCAGGTAATTCGACATACACAACATCACCCAAATGATCTTGAGCATGGTCTGTAATTCCTACTGTAGCAGAGTTACCATCAACTTTCACCCATTCGTGAGTTTCAGCATACTTTAGATCCTTGATAACTGCAAGTGTTGATGGAGAAATAAGTTAATCAAGGATTAGTTATCTCCTACTTGAACCAAGACAAACTTTAACTGGGGGTATAAAATGGATGTTGTCACAGAATGACAATGTTACCATAGAAAAAGAGCCAGATCCAAATCAAGATGAGAAGGATAAAACTGTAAACATGATGAACCATTAATAAAACACTAWTGAAAATGGTAGGCACACAGCTGGAAAACTCCAGCTGCAAATTAACCTAAATTTAGCTATAAATAAAAATATGAACCTAGTATTCAAATGGACTCAATGCCGTTTCTCAATGGTATCCTCTAACTTACCAGAGCACATATATAACTAAAGAATTGAAAGGATAAGCATACTGCAAGCTGGCAACCATCACAGCCAAATGGATCTCCTTGTAATGATTATATTACATGCTCATACCTTGTTTTCCTCACTATTTTCATTCTACTTGGTGACGAATTTGCAAGAAAAGTAAACCTAGTGTGAAACATAAGCTCCAAGGAGGATGAAATGGGAGCTGATATGAAAGAGTCCTCTATAGCTAATACTCTCATGCACTCATTTTTGGGAGTCAATTTTTGGACTTCCACTATTCTGCTCACTACCTACAGTGATGTTATATTGCTATCAAATACCGAATGTCTAATGCTTCCGCAGACACTAAATCCAGAACAAGAACAAGAAGAGTATTTGGACACTGAGATCATCATGAAGCTATTCGAACAAACTTACAATGATTCTGGTTTACAAATTCATGTCCCCACCTTAGGCTTTGCTATTTAACATCTACCTAAAGGGGCATGGAGAATTATCCGGGCATACATATCTACTGAAATATAAAATGAGGCAAATCCTAAAATGATTAGATGATCCAAATCCGACGAATCATAATAATCTACCAAATATCATTAGCCAAATTTGGGTAGAACAATCAGCATTAACAGGGATATAAAATGAGAAAACTGAATGCTGCAGATATGTACAAAAAATGAACTGAAGTTAGGTTGATCCACCGATTTACTTAATAGTACACTTCACAGAGACTTGCACCATTCTGCTTTACCAAACATTTCCACAAGCTAAAAAATCATAGCACACAGATAAAAAAAAAAAATGGAGAGAAAACAGTGACAAGGCAATCACAAGATTTTACAGAAAATAGAATAATACAAAATGATTTACAGAAACTAAAAACGMGTATGTAATGAACAACAAAAAAGACATGGAGAACCCAAAACTTAAAACGGCCCAGGAATCTCTATTTACCGATCTAAATACAAGAAATAAGCAAACCATGATTAAAAATCAGATCTTTATTCGAAAGAATCATAGATCAAGTACATATATCTATAACCAATGAGATTCACATGTATAAATAGAAAACACAAACACAAGAATTTCTTTTCTTTTTAAAGGTCTGATAGGTGACGATACATTACCAGTGGCAAACCCTCTGTGAAACACTGAGATCCTAAGGTACGAAGCAGCCCTTGATGCCCACAACAACTTCGAAGCCATCTTTGATCACCCCAAACACAAGACCAGCCCACCACCACCGCTACTGCTTTCTTCAGTGCCGAAAACACTAACTTTAATACGGTGCGCTTTTGTAAATGAATCCGACTCATTTATATGGAAAAAAAGGCCAATGCCTTTTTCCTTTTTCTTTTTATTTTTGTTAAATAGAGATTTTCAAAACAGGTAAATTAAATAGACACTCCCAATAAAACATGAACCATCTAACATTAAGACAAACATGGAAATTATTAATGGCTAGATTCTCTATTGGATTAGAAAAGTAATAGGAGTAGATGAATATTAATTTAATACTCGCATGTATATTAATCGATTAGCAATTCAATACTTTAATAGAAAAAATTAATTTATCTAATTAATTAAAATATTATATTTAGTAAGCACGTAAATTAATTTTATCTGTTTAAGAATTGTATTGAAGATGAACTCAAAATTTTGATTTGTATTGATAGTTGTATTCTTGAATAGTAAAATATTCATGAAAATAAATAACAAATCTACTCAATGCGTTTCTAAATTTAGATTATCCATCCAAACTAAGAACAAATATCCCATTGAAATAAGATCATATGCGAAGTGTTTTTCCAAAACAAAGCTACACAAAAAAATTTATAAAGGACATATGTATAATTTATAAAGGTTTTTATACTATATACTTGTAAGCCCACACACAAAAATATWAAATGAATAGTGAGTTGGTGAGTCTGTATGTGTCACCAACTCCCATGCTTGCGGTGGCTGTGGCAACCTTTGTCTTCAGGTTTTGATATTCTCACAGCCAGGTTAACAGAGTTTTCATGTTGTGATCTTGGGTTTGAGAAAAGAATCTATAGAGGTAGGTTGACCAGACCATGGCTACAAGTTCTACCGAGAACTGATAACTATGTCAGCAGCACAGATCTCACATCTTTATGCATAGTTCTGATTACAATAGTAACTTGCTCTATCTGATCTTCACTGGAACAAGAATTAAGCAGCACTTTAGCAGTTCCTCCATCAGGATGACAGCCACTGTCAATCATCTCCTCGAATATTTCTAGGCATTTTTTGTACAGTTTCTTCCTCGAGTAGGCTCCAAGTCTAGAAGTCCATGTTACAACGTCTGGTTCCATGTTTCTCTCAGCAAGTGAAAGGAAAAGAWGTTCCATTTTCTCAATATAACCAGCTCTTCCATAGGCATTGATCAAGATGTTATAAGTGCTAATATCAGCTTCATATGACCCGTTTCCCATGGCTTCTAGAACTTGTTCCATTTTCTCAAACTGGCCTAACCGGCCATACAAGTTAAGCATGCTATTTAGCACAAAAGTATCTGGTTGTGGTCCAGATTTCTGCATTTGGTTCACAATTTCTTCACACTTCTGCACATTACAGGCTCTTGAATATGCTGCTATAAGTACCATGTATGATTTCATAGTTGGTTTAATGCCAAGCCGTATCATCTCTTCAAAAACACCTTGTGCATCTAAAGCAGAAGCAAACAAGAACCAGATGAACGTCGATCCATCTTAAGAAACATGCTGGGGAGCATTGAAATTCAGAGTAAAACAGCTATAACAAATTTAAGAATGAAAACCCTGAAAGATTTCTGCCTGGTTTTGWTGCAAAAATCAGTAAGATTGTAGTGCGTCCGTCTATAATCATGAAAACGCCATCAAATAATCTGAGCAACACTGCAATAATTGCAACAGACAACTCGTACAAGATTGTAATAATGCATGCTGTTGGTTGTCTCTTCCAGGTGGCCTCATGCATTTCAAAGTTTGTAATATAGGATATTCAAGAGGTGCAGCCTTCTGAATTTCATACCTTAATTCAAGAATATGTTGACTGAGTACTAAGGAGTACTATTTAATCTGCTCAGCAAGAAGAATAGCAGAAAGAATATTTACCTTCATCAAGACCAGCTCTGCCATATGCATCCACCATAATATTGTACGAGGCCCTATCTGGTTCACATCCCATATGATTCATAAGTGAAAAAATCTCTGCAGCACCATGAGGAAAACCTGCTCGACTGTGGCCGAAAACAATCAGAAAACTTTGAAGCTATGGTTGTGAAAGAGATAGGCCTCGAAGATGGAAGATCCAAAGTTTTCTCAAGCTTAAGGCGATAACTAAACACTGCTATTACAAAAAACTAAAATAAACATGAGAAAAACTATAGTAATTAAAAGGTTCAAATACCAATATAATTATCAAATTCTAACATTATCAGTGGTGCTAGTCTTAACAAATACATAAATGATTAAGCAAGTAATATTCATTTGCAATTGAATCCAAAAGATGGCATTGAAAWAGGTTATGAAATCTTCTACATCTTCTCAGGTCCRGGAAGAACCTTGTCTTCAAAGTAAAACAGAACCACACTAATCATGATCAGTATGACATCCATGCGACTTCGCACATGATAAAMGTACTCAAGACATCAGTATCAAGTAATCACTCAATCAACTTATAGCAACTCCGATAATGTGGTTAGAGCGATAAACAGCCTAAGAAACCATTAGAACATTTCATCCTTCAGAGTCAAACACAATTGATTTGTGTCATTGCAAGATAATCATGTAAAGGTGCAAGAAAATCAKTTCAATTGCATTAGCTTTCAACAGTTCAGAGTTTCTGCACTAACCTGTAAGCTTCCATGAGAGCATTATASGCATACACATCAGGCTCATAGCCAGCTTCCTGTAGCATTTCAAAAGTTTCTTCTGCTTTTTCACATAATCCATCCCTAGCAAGTGCGTTTATCAGCGCAGTGTATGTACAAATATTAGGTTTGCACATTTTACTCGTCATCTCATTGAACAACTTTAAAGACATGTAGGATTTATTTAGCTGCACGGTAGATAAGACATTTATGGAATTTTATAAAGAGCAGAAAAATTCAAAAGACAAAGCACTGAAAAGCTGTTATTTTTAAATTTCCTCAGATGAAACTTCCACTACTCTCAATGAAAGTTADAACAATAGAATTTATCATTTCATAAAAACTTGATTCGCCAAAAATGTAGTGGTTCCATATGCTCTTTGTTGTCTCTTTAAGATTAAGTTAAGTGACAAGTGCAACTCATGTTTGCCAATCTCTTTTAACTATTACCCACTGTCAACTGTCATCTTAGGACATGAATCCTTTTGTAGGAGCAYTACTTTTCTCCATTGGATGATATTGCTTTCAGCAAACAATACGTAATTATCTCACACCCTTTAGTTAAAAAAATCTAACAACTTAATTGATCTTCTTTGCAATAATCCCATACTATTGTAAAAGAGTGGATGAGGTGAATATCTRCTTCTTTGATTGGTTTAGTAAGCCTTGGGTTTAACTAGACATTTTTGAATGAAATATTGAAACATAAACATAGACTTTTGTGACAGTTACATTGTGTTAAACATTATTATTTGATAAATCACAGAAACCTGAAAAATAAACGATAAAACAAAGACCTTCTGTAATCCCCCAAAAAAGGAAAATGTGAATCTACAAGGAGCTAATAAAAAAAATAGAAATTATTATACTAATTAAAAAGTTATTTCCATATAATTTATTTAAACTCTAACGAGTGAGAAGGCGCTGATTCATTCAAGTAGACCAAAACAAGTTTACATGATATACTGAATCAACTTRACCTTTCCATATAAGTTGATCAACATAGTATATGTATCAGCAGAAGGTTTGCATTGATCTCTCTCCATCCTCTGAAAGATCTCAAGAGCCATTGGTGCATTCCTTTTCTTTATTAACCCATCCAGATAAGCATTGTAAACTACTGTGCCTGCCGAGGATTAAATAGAGCCTAAATCTGTTGAGTACACCTAAAATGTGGAAAATACTAACTATATAACCCAGAATATATACTTCTTGGGTATGTACATGAATTGAATGAATGTTCAATCTAGGATTTCAAATAGTATAGCATATTACAGTACAAGAAAATTCTGAGAAGAAACAGACAGGCTGATTGTTAMCATAACTTTGCRTTTACAATTCATTTAAAAAGAATATATCCACATTATAAAGATTTACGCGGACATACTTGGGGGAAGGCCATGTTTCCGCATTTCAGCAAACACAACTTCAGCCTTCTCCAGCAACCCATGCKTGCAGTAGGCTTTTATGAGAAGTGCAAAAGTGTCTTCAGTAGGAATGCAATGAGCTTCAAGAAGTTCTATATAGACAGATTCTGCTTTCCTAGGAAGTGATTTCTGTCCATAAGCATCTATAAGCAAATTGTAGCAAATGACATCTGGACGGTAGGAACTCCTGTACATTATCCATTCATTGATCTGAAAAGTTGATTAACCAGATAAATATGTATGTCTAAAATGCAATCAAGTCACTGATATTTCATGACGTAGCAAAAAGATTCAAGCAGTGTATTGGGAGATTCTATACTGTATGAATCAATCTCTGCAGGCCTAGGCTCTTAAATTCTAAAATTTGGAAGCTTTCAATTTACTTCATATAGAATAGACTAACGTATCATCGAATGAGAATTAAAGGTCCAAGAAGATAGTATGCAGTAGAAGTTAAATGCTAAGGGGGGGAGTGATATGCTGCGATATCATTGTCCATGAATAAGGCAAAAAGCAAAACCATAATAGAACTTGTTATTTCACAACAGCAACCTTAACAAAGAAGCTCAACTATAATTGATAAGGAAAATTTAGAAGAGCTAGCCATTAAAGGATCAAATTATAGACAAATTGGCTACTAGAACAGAGACCACCAGGCCTATAAGAGAATTGGAGAAGTTTCATGCTGCTCCGCTGGATGCTCTAGTAATTTCCGGGATCARATTTTCCTTTGTGATTCTTGTTATCTTCTTTGTTGTAGGGGATATTTTACTTCACAATAGATTCCCCAAATTTCAGTTTCAAAATTAAATGTGATTACTTTGGTTTTCAACAAAAGTGGATGTGATCTCCTCTTGACACCTCATCATATGTGTAAGTGCTCAAAGGAAAGAACTTACAGTATCAAGAAAAATAAGCAGCGAGAAACCCTCTGAGATTTGCACATTCTCACAAAGGAGGCATACAGAAATTAATCTGAGTTCAAATATAATTATGTGATTTGAAAAAAAAAAAAAAAGAAAAACTGAAAATTCTTGATCCACCTATTTGATGTGTAGGTTAAGAGACTATTTATGGTTAAATTCTTCATCAGTATCTGTTAATGCTCTATCCATCCTCTCCACTTTACCATAGAAAGAAAACAAAATGTTAAAGAAACTAGCCACCATTTGAAATAAATGCATGAAGGAAAGAAAGAAGAGGCGTAATTCTGTACCTTTATAATTGGGTCCCATTGTTTATTAAGACGAAGTTGAACAGCTACATTAATCAGGTCATCCCATGTATTATTAGTAGGAGGAAGAGTGTCTAAAGAACTCCACACTCTATCTACATCAACTTCCTTCTGCACAAAGTTTAGAATCTGTTGAGCACTAGGACTCAACACTGGGAATATACCATCAACAAAGCCAGAACCATACTTCCATCCTCTACCCCTTAGAGAACCACCTAGGAAAACATTATGGACCAAGACATCAATAGAAATGGGTGACATGTATATAAGTAAAACAGAAACCAAAAGTTGGAAATTTTATTACATTTTTTTCGGGAAACCTTTTTGTGATTAAAGCTTCTTAATTTGCCACGCTTGTCGACAAAAAGAGCGTCCTCTTTCCACTTCTCTACAGGTTCCTGACTGGATGCTTTTGCTAACCATCTGACTTCACTTCTATAACTTGTTGATTCATTAAAGAAATAACTAACTGGCAATTTAACATACAGCCTGCAATCATCTAACTTAATATTTTCAATTTCCCCCAAGAGGAAGACTTTAGCTTAACCACAACTAAGAATAAAAGGTTCTGTTGAATCGAAAATACCATAAATGAAGAATCACAATCTGACAAATTGAGGGACTACTTTCTGGAAATTAAGCAATTTGCGTRAGACATGCAGAAATTAACTGGTAATGCAGTGGTTCATCGAAACTTCTATGCATGTGTAACCTCCTAAATTCACCAGTGATTTACTTTAGCAGTACCCAAACCCATATGAGGAATCAGGAATCCGAAAGACAGCTTTMTCYTGAACTAATCAGCTAAAGGGAACAATCACTTACTTCTAAGCAGAAAAAACACAGCTTGCTGGAAACCCAAAAGCATGAATGTTCTCTATTAGAGTAAAAAGAATTTGGAAAAGCAAATAAATGGTTCAGTATATCCCAGAGAAATTAACAAAATAAATTCAATTAGAAATSAAAAACCCCACATAAATCAAGACCAACTCTAAAGCATAAACTGGGAGGCCAATTGAAACAAGTAAGCACACGAAAATTTTCCCTCATCGCAGTCAGCAAACAGAGTCTTTTATTCCAGTGACATATAAGTGAACCTAAACTGTTGATCCAAACTATCAGAAACCAACCCAAAAGAATACAAAGTAATTCAAGKAAATCACAAGAGAGGTACCAGAAAGAGAACTGATTTTATGGGAATTCTTGAAATTCAAGAATTCACGAATGTAGAAAAACATAAGATGAAGAGTAGCTCACATGGTAGTCCTATGAAGGTAAAGCCTACAGCAATCAGCAGAGTTGGGTCTGAGTAGCATGTGGTACTTCGACTTGAGACAAGGCTATCGGATAATGAAGAGGATGAGAATGTTGTGAAATATCTCATACACATGCAGACAGCCTTTCGCCCTTCCCCCATCGGTTCTTCTCTTGAGAAATTTCCTTTTTTCTTTTCATTTTTCTTTTCAGGGGTAAATTTAAATCTATTATTGAAATTTTCTTTACACTCTTTTTTCTTTTTATTTTCTTGAGATTTGAGATTAGTTATCTCATTATATTTGTTTCTGCAAAAATAAATAAAAAATTGAGAAAAGTTTTAAAAATATCTAWTGATTTTTAACTAAACTACTTTTGTGRGTAAATGAATAATTTTATACATTAAATTTATAATTATACTTGTATTTCACAAACTAACTAGAAATATAATCATATCTATAGMTAGTTACTAGTGTTGGAAGGAAGGGTAGGCTTCATATATATTTTGTTGGTGATTTGTATRGTTRGGGTCATTTTTTATTTTTTATTTTTTCAGAGAGCTTTAAGGGAAGGAAAAATTTATCGTTTATGGATCATTTGGACGAATACAATAATTCAYAATACGTGAGAAATGAAGACCGAGAAAGTGACTTCAACCTTCAAATGGAGATTAAAAAGTATGGTACAACTACAATCCAAAAGGGAAATGGAAGCAAATATAGAAGATACATAGTCCTATTAGATACTCACTCTGCCTTTGATTTATCAAAAGAAACAGTATAAAAAGACCATAATAGTCCTTTTTCATCTTCTTAAGAGGGAGTCCTTTTACAAGCAAAATCACCTGGGAAATGGCATTTRAGAGGGGCTTTATGCCCGGCCTACTTGTCCATTTCATAAACATGTTATGCTGTTCTCGTTAAACAATTCTGATAAACCATTTTGGTTTTCTAGTCAAGAACACAAGGCAACCTGTGCTGATTACAACCACCATGCCAAAAGCATATCCTTGGATCACTGCTTTCCAAGAAAACCCATCAAGAAAGTCATCAACATGTCCCTCACGAGCTTCTGATGGCAGAGCCTGGTGCGGTTTCTTATCTTGCCCACAATCTATTGAAAAACCTGCATTTCCTGTGTAAGCATCATTATCAAACGTATTAAACTGTCTGCTCTTTGGAATGCATCCAGTGAGATGATTGTATGAGACATTCAAGATCGCAAGAAAGTTTAAGGCTGTAAGTTGTACAGGAATCTCTCCAACAAATTGGTTCGAGGACAAGTGTAATGATTCAAGAAGGGATAAATTTCCAAGCTGCAGGTGGAATCTGACCTTTAAAACTGTTATGAAATCGATAAACTTTTACTTTATCAATTGTATTATATTAACGAGCAGGGATCATAGTAGTATTATTTTCGAGATTTTATTCGATAAAATATTATCAGTAGCATTAATCTATATACTTTAATTCTCCTTTCATGTAAGCAAAGGATAAACTCATAGCCTATCCCAATTTGGACCTAAATACCAGTACGGTTTTATCAAATGAGCCCCTTCATTCTTTCTTCCTTAGATGGATCATTCTTTATTCCTTTATAAGACATATGATAAATTTAATTCAATTCAATAATTAAAATATAATCATTAAAACATTTGAAGTAATTGACGGACCGAAACGAAAAGACCAGTCCCACGTGGCCCATAACGATGCAAGTCCAACTACTACTACTCCATCACCCTTCGGCCTACATTATGAAACTCCCAACAAGATCGTTCACCCCAACTGGATTTGGAGCTTTGTTTATAGTATTTGAAAATTCAAATTCCATAGTTGATTGATTACCTAATTGAATATTGAATATTATTTATGGCTATTTTTTTCTTTGCATATTTTTTTTAATGAATTTTGATTTTTAGAGATAATTAAGTTCGAACCATGATTTTCATCAAGTTAATATGACATCCTATCTTTGAGTTATATCTTTTTTTTATTTGCATTGAGATATAAAATAGATTAATCTTAAATTATTAATTTAACAATATGATTAGCACATCGAAATATTACAATCGACATACTAATATTTGATATATTACAAGATATGTTAATAAAATTTGGTGATYTTTTTTAAAAAAATATATTTTTTTCAAAATATTAAAAAATATGTTGTCAGGATTTTGAAGGGAATCCCGGGAGAGAAAAATCAAAGAGGAAGAAAGAGGGAAAAGACACGACACAAGGTAACAATTTCGCAGTAGTTACATAAGAACTACTTCGACAGTTCTACTGTTTAGAGACGGAGCTTTTCGTTTAATCGAAATCGAAATCGAAATCGAAATCGAAATCGAATCATAGCAAGCGCTGTCACTGTCAGGGTAAATACCTTCTCTTCTCTCTCTCCAGAACTTRCGTTCTTCTATGTAGGTTTTGGTAGATTCTTCTCTTGTATGATTCTTTCGGAGATTCTAAAGATTGTTGGGCCTCTTTGTTGTTATTTAGCAATCATTGGAATCAAGATCTGTTTCGATTGGTTTTTTTGGGGAAAAAGTTGGTGTGGAAAGGGATTTTGTCTGGAAAACAAATGATTTAGTAGATTCCAGGTTGGGTATTGATAATTGTGCTTATTTGTTGAAGTTTGTGTACTGATCAGCGCGCTTAAGTGAGGACGATTGTTCTGGGAGGAATCTGTATATGGTAAATGATTCAAACTAAATATTCTATTGTTGTATACTTTGGGGCACTTTTGATGTTGAATGTCGGCTATGTGACTATGGGTTATTTTTGTGCAATTTTTTGGTTTTTATGTATGCTTTTTGACCTCTTAATCGTTTCAATTTTCTGGCTACAGCCTATGTTTGGAATCTTTTCTCTGCTGTTTTCTGGTTCAAGTGTTAAATTCTCCGATAGTATGCATTAGGCTTTTATTAAGTTTTTTTAATTTTTATTTTAAGATCTTCGCGGGTTAGGATATATGGATGGTTTTCTTTTGGACCTGAAGCATTTGTAGCCTAAATGATGCAGAAGTTGTAACTTTTAGATGATGGTTTGTTGTTTAAGTGGAAATCTAAGAGTTGACAGAACTGTTAGCTAACATTAGTCGGGTTGGAAAAGGGGCAGAATAAAAGAGGAATACAAAATGAATTTTAAAATGTTGGTCTCAATGATTTTTCTTGAAGAAAATTAGAGTTTTGAAAAAAGGTGGAGAAAAAACTGGGTTTCTAGTTTATAGAGGTGGTGGACTAGAGCACCAAATTGTTTGTCCCTTTCGTGGGACTGGGAAATAAAGTCCATTACTAGATACTAAGGCTGAAGTTTGTTCCCAATACMTTGGGGTAATCATTGTCTCCTTACTTGTTTAGGCCGCTATTTTATCATGGCAGCTGTTTTGCTTTTCCAGATATGGATTCTTTTACTTTTTATAGTATCTTTATGTGATTAACAAACAGACTTCTCAATGGAGTATGAGGAGGAAGAAAATAATATTTCTGGAAGCATCCATCAATTTGGTGCAATCTTCATGTCAAATGCTGAAACAAAGAGGGAGTGCTTTAAGCGGAGAATTTTTGCTCTTCCGGCATCCAAGGCAAACTTTGTTAAACAGGTTAAAGCTGGGATGGTTTTATTCTTATTTGAATTTGAGAAGAGACAACTTTTTGGAGTTTATGAGGCCACTTCTGATGGTGCATTGAATATTCTCCCCAATGCGTTTAGATCTGGAGGGAAGCAGTTCCCAGCGCAGGTACGAAGAGTATATTTTGTTTGCTGTTCTTCTTCTAAATTATTTCTTTGGGTGGTTGCAGAGTGTTTACTAGATTTAACAGTAACCAATGTGCACAACTTTTTCTTTTATTTGTTTTCTTGTTTTGCCATATCCAGGTCCGCTTTACCCCCATCTGGCTGTGCAGTCCACTTTCTGAAAATGAATTTCGGGATGCTATACATGAAAATTACTATTCTGCAAAGAAATTCAAGTTTGGTCTGTCTGAAGATCAGGTCAGATGGTTATTGCTTGACTTATTAATTGTTTGAGGAGAATAAATTAAATAATTAGTTTCTTAATTTGTAGTTTTCTAAGTCCTTTTGTTTCATCTGTAGGTCCGTCAGCTTTTGCTGTTATTCAGTACAAGAAAGCTCAATGACAGTCGACCAYTACCAAGAAGACAATTAACTGGGCGAGTCAGCCAGTTTTCTAGTKAAGGTAAAAAACAAAATGATCATGGCAGGTTTGCCATAAGAGAGAGGTTACAATTGGAACAGGGCAACAAAGACTTTGCTCCAACTGTTTTGAACGAGTACCTGGAGAACATAGAGAATGGAGGCACTGGAGCAGATGACATGACAGTCTACAGGGAGAATAGTTTAGAAGATGAACAATATTTGAATTCATCTGGACAAGGCTTTTTAACTGATCATGCTGGTGATTCTCTACATAAAAAAAGGAGAATCTCTTYTGAAGGATTAGAAACTAATAAGGCTCATACTTCTTCACTTTCTTTTGGGACTGACAACCGGGAGATCCCCATGGATAAGGAAAGAATATCATCTGCTTCTGGCAGATTTTTTGGAGGCGAGAATAGAGATGATCGTTGGAACATCTTCAACAGTCATTCTCCTTCTATTGCTAGAAAATATTCAGAGCGGCATTTTGATTTAACAAATGCAGCAGATTGTGAAAGGCCTTATCCTGATAGTAACAATAGACTTGCTGTTGATGACGGGTTCATGATGAGTGATATCATTAAAACTGAATTTGGTTTGGGTAATGCTCGTAGGCCTGTCATGACTAGTCAGCATGACTCACGTCTTTTTGACACAGCTGGAAAAACAACTGATGATCGTGAGTTTCTAATGAATAGTAAATTAGGTCATAAGCATCACATAGACAATGGTATTTCACATGTTCTTCAATCTGAAAGCTCTGAGACTGATCTTCATATGGTGAGAGGAACAGCTGGGGGTAGAAAGTTTTTGACGAATGAAAGAGTTATAAGTGAACATGATCCAGCTTGTGGTCTCAGTGTTAGCTTTTCGTCTGGGAAAGTTGTGAATCCTTTGGATATTCACCAAAGAAAAATTGATCAACGAAGATTTCCTAGGGATAACTTAGTGAAAGCAAATTATATGGAAGGGCTTAATGGCTCTGACACCTTAAGTATATCTTTTGGGAATGACCAGAGAATAGAAAGACATATACCTAATGACTTCAGGTTTGGCAAGACCAGCTCAGTGGATAATGGGCATCAGTTTGGAACTCTTCCTAGACCTGTCATGTCGACAAAGTCCAGTGCCTTACTTCAGCCTTTCCGGAGTTCCATGAAACGCTTTAATGCACCTTTTCCGGATATTCAGTTCCCTGGCTTCACAACTGAATCACAAAATTTCAAGGCCTCAAATTCAATCTTTCATGATGCCATTGTTACAAGATCTGTTCCTTGTGTCTCTGAAGTTCCCAGCGCAAACCATGAAGTCTCCATACGTTCCGGAGCTCATCATAGTGCCAGTCAAGGGCAAGATTCCATTCCTCACCATTCTGTGGGGAATTTCCTTGGTTTGTCAAAGGGCAAATCATTAYAAGCAGAAGGCTCAAATCGATACAGTAATTCTAGTTTTGGTGATAAAGTTCCGTTTCCTATCTATCATGATTACAGCGGGTTCCCTACTGATGAAATTGGTGATGGCATGGGTTTAGAGTCCCCTTTTTCTGCTGARTACAGAACTTTCCAGTTTTCTCCATCCAATTTAGGCTTTGTTCCTTCCACGGAGCCTGATGACTTCAGTACCAGGAAGAATCCTCTTGCATTTGATGGTCATCCATATGTAGAGTCACAAGGTACACAGAAGTACATTCCGAGACYAATAAATGATGTGCATAAGTATATTCCTCGACAAATAAATGATGAAATATATGCTGGCAATGAACTACTGTCCCCATATCCGAATTCAACAGAGTTGGACATATGCTATCCAGAAAATGGTCCAATAAATCATCACTGGGAGTTCTCTAGAGGGTACAGAAATGATGTAATCAATGATACCATCCGGCACTATAGATCTCCTGAAGGTCCACACTCTGAACCTG
Organism: Rhazya stricta; assembly: GCA_001752375.1. Classification (NCBI taxonomy): domain Eukaryota; kingdom Viridiplantae; phylum Streptophyta; class Magnoliopsida; order Gentianales; family Apocynaceae; genus Rhazya; species Rhazya stricta. The sequence continues at coordinate 8,564,636 of MEJB01000008.1, forward strand.
AGAAGCGCAGGAGTGTCTTTGCTCGCTTGACGTCAACTCTAAAGCTATATACTCAGGAAGAACAGGAGGAGGATGATGACCTTTATGGTACATCATCAGTTGATGAGGTGATGGATATTTTACACCAGAATCAGAATGTTCAGACAAAAAATTCGAAGAAATTTAACTCGCTAATTAGACAGCATGTTGAGGAGGAAGAAATGGAAAGGAATAACCAGAAGATTTCCTTTSAGAAGCATATAGAATATGGCCAGACAAAGATGATCTCGCCGAAGATAAACAAGGAGGCTAATCCGGCAATTGAACATTGTATTGATGACAAGCCAAAAGAGACAAGGATGGTGGAATTTAATCGTCGGAGAGAAAAGAAGAAAAGTGTGGATGACAAGAGTCTGGAAAGTAATGTTATTAGGAAAGATGATAGTGAATCTGGGGAGAATAAAGAAACCAAGGCCCCATTGGATAAGCAGGGAAAGCGCCGAAAGTTGGTAAGACCGGTCTTTGATCAAAATAAGTTGGATAATGGAACCAATAGTAATTGAAATTCACTTTATCTACCTTGGGCCATTGACAAAGAGAATACAGTAGCTGGTAAGAGTTCAGCTACTTCATATCATGGTCTGTGTAGTGTACATATTTCCTTTGATGAAAATTTGAGCCAGTGCCTCAGCAGAAACTGTTTTGTTCTCTCAATGCTTTGGAAGCCATTACAAAAATACATAAACCAACTGGAAGTCCCTTTTTGGCCTGCAACTACTCAATTTGACAATTTCTGGTCAAGGAGCCACCTTTATTGCACCACCTCAGTTCCTTTAAGCACGCTTTTTATCTTGATGCACTTGGAAATGCAATCAAAGCCTCTCAAATTTTGGTTGTCTTAAAGCGTAAGTACTGGATAAGAAAAAGATCGCACTGGACAGTGGCTTGGTAAAAGATAAATCTACCAGTGTTCTTATGAAGCTTGCAATGGCTGGGATTAATGGCGAAAATTGGAAGTATAGAGATATGAGTGCATTGTCTGCTTTTTGCTGAGAAAATGATAGATCGATCTAATAATTTTGACTTGGTTATGAAGGATCAGTGCCATACTTGATGCTACTGAAACAAATACAGAATTTTTGCAGTGGGCAACATGGAGAAAAACGGTTTACTGAAGAACTTGTGGTGGCTTATAAGTTTGTTCAAGAGGTTAAATTTATGATTAGTATCCAACAAACTTTTTAAAGCTGTTAATATCATCCCAAGCTCCTTACAAGATTTTGTGGTTTTAGGAGAAAATGTGCTTATATATCCCTACATTTCCTTCTGAAGATCTGGTGTAGTTGCAATCTAATACCAGAATTTGAGATTTTATATCCATTTATTGTAGCCAGGGCTTATTCCTTTTGGTTTTTGATCAATTTGGTAACATGAACTCAGACATGTATTTTCCAATTTTCTTCTGATTGCTTTGACATTGTCAAATTGAAGGAAATCCTGCTCTGCTCYTTCTATTCAGCGTATTCAAGGCTTATTCCTTTTGGTTTTTGATCAATTTGGTAAAAATGAACTGAACTTGTTTTTCTCAATTTTCTTCTGATTGCTGTGACATGATGAAGTCGAAGGATATCCTTTTCTGCTTATTCTAGTAGTTTGTTGGTAATTGGCAAAGAAAAGAAGAAATATATAATGCTCTATTAAGAGGCAAAAAATGAAAAAGAGGCATGTAATTCAAATACCAAAAAGACAAGTGCCATATTGGCAATTTGGATGATAATCAAATCTCAGATTTGTAGTTTCAGTACTAGCACTAAAGATAAAGATAATCTCTCAAATAGCTTGTGAAAAAGCATTATCACTCGAACAGTATGTTATATATATCCAATATTCGTTGACATGAGCTGAAAGTATCTGTGATCAAGCAAATTTTGAACTATGGCATGCCATTGTTCATTGACTAGGTGTGATGAAGGACTGTATTTGTTTCTTTCACCATATTCACAATAAGTTTTTTGTGGCTAAAGTTAAATATTATTTTTTATCATTTATTTAAATATTTTATTTTGTCACATGACTTACTTCTTCAATATGATAAAATAGTAACTTGAATAGTAAAAACACTTCTTAATAGGTGAAAATTAATTTTTAATATGATATTCACGTTTCTTCTCCCTATATTTTGAAAAAGATTTTACTTCGTTAATCTTTAATATTAAGTTTTCCCTATATTTGAAAAAGATTTTACTTCGTTAATCTTTAATATTAAGTAGTTCACTTTTGCATGTTCAATCTTATATATCCTTCATATACACTAATTGTTTTAGAGTTATTTTGGTTATTTTGAACTATATTTGAAATACTTGTAATGATAGTCATACGATCATTAAATTATATAACGTGMCCTCCTATTTTGTAAAGAGTTATTACAGATCATAGAAAGCAACAAAATAAAGCTTGTGCAGTCATAGTCCATYCAGCTTACCATTTCTCCATATTTCCAACAGTTTCGGATGCTAATGCAGTCAGGAGGGAGGGCTTCGTGGTTGAAGAAGAAGAGATCCAACATGAGAGATAAGAGTCTCTCAGGCTAGCCAAGGAGATTGCCCGAAAACCACAAAATGGTTTTGAAATCAAGCTTCCATTACGTAGAAAGGACTAAGTATGTGCTTTCAAGTGTGCTTGAAGGCCATTTGGGAGGTTGCAGGCAAGTCATCCTTGGCTACCAAAGAACAAGTCTCTTATCTTCATGTAAGACCTCTCTTCTTCCCTTCCCAAAATATGAACTGGAGTTGAATACTTTGGTGTTTCATGATTAATACTAAGCGTTTAACACCTATATATAGTAGAAGGAAGTCTTGAAGATTCTATAACTATCAATGCATGCACAAATCATCTAGGGGAACTTATTCCAAGTATTTCTCARGCCTAAAAAGTCAACATTTCAGGGAAGTTCTTGAAGATGATGATGATCCATGCACAACAATGCAATCTAAAATTGATAATCAAGAAGTCGAATGTCTAATAGATTTCTCTTAGATACATTGTGAAAACAAGGAACATATTCCAAGAATCTTTCATGACGAAAAAGCCAATATCTCAGTCAAGTCCTTGGAGCTGATAATGTCCAAAGTCTCTTCTTGAAATATGATGATAATATCCATGTTTCAACGTTAATAAAAGAAGTATATAGAAGATCAGGATGGTTTTCCCCTTGCAACCAAGCTTATCTCTTTAAGAGCAAAAAGTATCAAAACAATATATATCAACCCATTGCCCTTTGCCTATCTCAAAAGGCTTTCTTTGTGGCAAAAGGGTTCAAAGTTCATAACGTGTCATGTCCTAGTTTTAACTTTAAACTTTGCAGKAGGCTCCTAGAGATACCAGATCAACTTCAACTCTGACTTTCACTAAGAAAGATTGAAGAATAAATATCAATAAAGAATTTGATTTATGTGATTCGTGAAGGATTTCATTGTCTGTCATCTCTCCCATCCTTTGCTTTTTTTTCTTACTTTACTATCTTAATATTCCATTTCCAAGTGTCCTTTGACAAATCCACAAGTGCAAGTTGATTGGTTCTTCTCCTGCACTTTTGTCACTCAACAATTGGCAAGAAAGTTGTCAATTTCAGCTTTGACTTGGGGTTCTTTTTTTCAACTTTGGAAACAACAATACACTCTTCGAAGAGATCAGGATTTGTGCATGGACTTTCTATAGTGTGCGGCAACTTCAGAGTGTCATAGAATCTAATCCAGAAGGCATCCCTCTGGCTATATATATAGGCGCCCGAACTTGGTTAATTAGCAGACACGATAACATGTTTTGACAGGAAGAGAGGTCTTACATGAGGATAAGAATCTTCTTTGGTAGCCAAGGATGACTTGCCTGCAGCCTCCCAGAAGGGCTTCAAACGACCACATTTCATATCAGTTCATCTTTTCTTGCATAACGATGCACATAATAGTGCAAAGCTACTAAAATAGCAGGTGCATTGGAATGTGGTCTGTACTTTTGTGTGGTACACAGGCAGTCTCCTTGGCTAATCTGAGGGACTCTTTTCTCTCATGTTGGATCTCTTCTTCCTTTTCCAATGAATAAGTCTGGACTTCTTCCAGAAAAATTATGAGAGCATGCAGAGGTATGTGCCATTTACGTCAACATTGACACTCACTCCTCTCCTCACCCTCCATTTTACACCCCAGCCATTTATGCATACTAGCCTAGAGCCCCATGAATTACATAGTATCCTACTTTAAGCCTATAATCCCCTTACATTCCTTAGGTCCTTGGCACCAAAAAAGAGAAAACATGAACATATATAGCTTATATTCAAAATATAAAAGAACTTTTTTTAAGAGGGAAAATGAATATATTTTATAAGTTGTGATATGATGCTAAATACACTTACTCAACATTATATTTAAAAGTAAAACAAAATAAAATACCGATATTTCATATTAAAGACCTTGAAGGACAAGATTAATCATTTAGATAGTAGGAGTGAAAGTTTTTCCGCTTTTTTAGTTAAAAGGCAAAAATCGAAGTTTGAGAAAACAAATTTGTAAAACTCTAGCTTTTAACTCTTTATTTCTTTCATATCCTTTATTCTTGAGGGAAAATTGCATGTTCAATCGAGTTAAAATCGTCACGGTATATTCTTTTTTAAGAAAAAGAAAAATATCTTGGATGTGAAATATGCATTCAAGCTTGAGCTGAACAATTACATCCAACGCCGGAAAACTTATCCTCATAATGCCTTACTATCTAGCATACAACCTCTCCACTTGGTGGACGTGAGACATGATCATGATCGTTTTGCGAARAATTACATCTAATGCCYGAGAGTTTATCCTCATAATGCCTTACTATCTAYCATACAACCTCTCCACTTAGTGGACGCGAGACATGATCATGATCGTTTTGCAAGCCAGGTTGGTCTCAATTCTTCAATGGTATGAACTAGATGCCCGAAGCGGAAGAGATTGTCACCATCCTTATGTAATTTTTAGATATCGGTGAGCTAATTTATTCATGAATAGTAGAAAAATTAAAATTGATTTTCTGTATGAGACCAGTATGAAAAAATCTACTAGTTGAAGGATGTTTCAGCAATTAGAGGTCACAGTAAAGTTTGCCTTCTTCAAATTTCTAAGAAGACCCATTAATGTGCATAATTGCACACCGAGTATTTCCACATTGGGGAGTAAATTTTAACTAATTGATAATATTGGGAGCAAAGTGCTATTAACTATTTGCATAATCGATGAGTACGCCAACGGCCCCACATTCTCACCGTTAACGGTGCCAATCTACTCCGACACGGCAACACTTTCAGCCTYGCTTACACTTCCAACTCCATCACCACCTTCACATGCTCCGCCCACGGCGGCGCCCCAGGTACGGCGCCCACATTTGCACCTTGATCGCGGCCATACTCCTCCTCCTTTCCGTAACTCTTCTCTATAATCGCATCAACTTCTTTCAGTCTCACTCTAATGGCTCCAATTCCCATTACATTACACAGTACGATGCGGTCTCACTGAACAATCCACTGCTCGATGATCCCACCGACACTCTCGATCGCTCGTCAAATTCTGATGATCTTATCGACGAGCTTGATGATGCCGTTTCGAACACGAACGGCAATAACAACATTGATGAATTTCTGTTAGGGGAATCGGAAGAAGAAGCGAATGAAGAAGAGAATGTAGTCTCCGGTCAAAATAATAAAGATTCTTCCGTTTATTACTATGACCATCAAAATGGAGCTGTTAGAAGGGGGTTTAATAAGAAATCAATTGAAGAATGGGAAGATTATGTTAGTTTTGAATCGAAGCTGGGGTTAGAATTAGGGTTCGATAATGAGAAAGCTAAGACTGCTTTTAGCTCTGATGATATTCCTGTGGATGAGAAAATAAGAACAAAGTTAACCGAAATTCAGGGAATTGAGGATTGCTTGTTATTGAAGGGTTCGAAGTTGAGGGAAGGGTGGGGAGAATGGTTTGATAAAAAGGGTGATTTTTTGAGGAGGGATCGGATGTTCAAGTCTAACTTTGAGGTTTTGAATCCATTGCATAATCCGATTTTGCAGGATCCTGATGGGCCTGGTATTACTGTGTTAACTAGAGGGGATAAGCTTGTGCAGAAGGGATTACTGTATGAGTTTAAGAAAGTGCCGTTTTTGGTTAAGAAGCCATTGGCCATTAAGGAGTCAGGTTCCATGAAGAGTGAAAATGTTAATGTAGGGGGAGGTGAAACAATGATGATCAAGCGCAAAACATTGGATAATAACAGTAGTAGTAGTAGTCATAATAGGAAGAATGATGATATAACTGCTGCTGATGATAATGTGTATATTAAGAGGAAAGTTGATGATAACGGGGATTCAAATGGGATTCAGTCATCAAGTAAGAGCAGGGGAAATGAGAGGAAGGGTGAGGGGAAGAATGTGGAAAATGAGTTCTCGGGGCTACTGTATGCAGATGGGAGGAGATGGGGCTATTATCCTGGCTTGGACTTAAGGTTGTCATTTTCCAACTTTATGGATGCCTTCTTTAGGAAGGGGAAGTGCAGTACAAGGGTGTTCATGGTGTGGAATTCACCCCCATGGATGTTCGGTGTCCGGCACCAGAGGGGTCTTGAGAGTGTCCTTATACATCATCGTGATGCCTGCGTGGTGGTCTTTTCTGAGACACTTGAGCTTAATTTCTTCAGTAATTTTGTGAAGGAGGGGTAAATGTTTAAACTGCGTTCTTAGTCGCCTTTTTTCTTTTTTGTATGTAGATAATTAAATATTTACTTCTTAGTTTGACAACAAGTTTCACTTTGGCTACCTTATAATAACTTTTTGTTTCTGCATGCGGCCAGACACTGCCCTATCTGAATTTGGGTGAACAAAATGAGATGATTGATAGCATTCATGTCTGTTTTTCAGTTTTAAGGTGGCTGTTGTCATGCCAAACCTTGATGAGTTGTTGAAGGACACACCAACACATGTATTTGCCTCAGTGTGGCATGAGTGGAAGAAGACAAATTACTATCCCACTCATTACAGCGAACTCATCAGGCTTGCTGCCCTGTACAAGTAAGCACCATGCAAATGCTATTTTGCTAGTAACATTTTCAAATGTCTTCTACTTTTAACATCAGTAATTAATTTTACTCGTCTACCAATTGAATGGAAATGGATCATTAATTACTGAACACTTTAAATCGGTGGATTGTGTGTCCACCATTAATTAATGATGTCCAGTGGTGGATCATTAATTAATTTTACTCGTCCACTAATGGAATAAACTTTCAGAGATTGTTTGAATGAGCTGTGAGAATGAACTAAGATTAAGACAAGTAAAATGCTGGTTTTAGTTCAAGCCTTTGAATGTGGCCTGGCTGTTGAATTCTTAAAATGGCCAAACAAYTCATACAAGTTCCTGTCTGAGTACCTTTCCTCTAATATAAGTTCGACCTTTCCTCTAATATAAGTTCGAAGTCTCGTAGCATCAGAAGGAAGCTTTTACTTCCAGTGTATTTTTATACAATTTTTCACAATTACAGTTAGGATTTTTAATAGGGCATATTGGTTACTGGATCTGCTTGAATGAGGTGGTCCTTTTTTTTTTTCCCCCCCTTTTTTTTCTTTTTCTGGTAGATCACAGAAGAACTGAATATGATGTTCGCAAATATGAAGAACAGAGCTGGAAGATTGCATTCTGATTCTTTTGGGCTATCAAGAGCTTCCTTTTCTTAGGGGAATAAATCTCTATACTTATCAGAAATTAAAATATTGTACGATTTGTTTTATTTAGCATTAATGATTTTCATATAAAGCTTAAGATCTATGTCAGTGGGGAAACCAAGATATGAAACTATACATGTTACAACATACACAGAATACACACATATATGCACATATATATAATGAAACATACTACAATATCTATATACATAGACATGCACGTGTACAGGCGAAGCAGACATGCAAAATTTGTTTGTTTCATATTTAGTTGAAGGACTGTGGYTCTGTGCATTCACTTAAACTAGTTTAAATATCACTGTTTCAATCTTTTAGGGCTCTATATATAGTTATTATTTGTTGGTTAAGAAATGCTTTAGTTATGCTTACTCCCCCCGGAAGCGAAATAGTGGTCTCTGGACAATTTAACATTACTTTAAACATTCGCAATTTCTCTTCACCATACACTTTAATATCTTTAATTGTTTTAATTGTTTTCTTTGGTGTTCTGTAGATATGGCGGAATTTATCTCGACTCTGATATTATCGTACTGAAGCCATTATCTTCACTTAATGGCACTGTTGGTCTGGAGGATGAACTAAATAAGAATTCTTTGAATGGTGCTGTCATGGCATTTAGAAAACACAGGTTAACCCATCCTTGCTCTGTGCATTTATTCATATTTTGTTATTCTTCTACAATCAAATGGAAGTTTGATGGTTACCTTACATGTTTTATCAATAAACTATCACAAGTACACAGGTGAATTCAAGTGACAAAATTGAACATACTATACCCTAAATTTGCAAATAAGTTRTGTTTTGTAGTGTTATGGCATGCTAAATTCTTCTTAAGATTGTAGGTTTTGCATCTTCATCATTCTATTCTTTAATGTTTTGGTTTTATTATTGGAATAGTACTTCACTAGTTGAACTAAACTTACTCACTGATTATAAATATAAGTTGGGAAAAGAATTGAGTGTCCCATGCCATTACAATCTTGTATTTGTTTTAGAACTTTATAGGCCTCATTCAATAGAACAATCCATGACCTAACTCATGATTGATCTTAGTGTGTCTGGAGGGGGAATATGAATAGAACTGTTTGTCATTTTTCAAGTATTTCTCTTAGCAAAAGCAAAAACTACGAGTCAACATTTAATATATTGGTCATTGTTTCTTCTTTTTTTATCCATGTCATGTGAACTCTATGAACAGAAAAGTTTGTGGAATGTTGTAGAGACACTATAAGAGTTAGGATAAAAACCGTACAGTGCTAAAATCTTGGAGAATACATTGATAAAATTGCTACTACTTCATTCTTTAGTTTTGTTGTGCCTAAAAATGATTATCATATACGTTAACCTGAAAAGTATAGCTTATTAGGAAGGGGCTGAATACGATCTAAATGCCTTAAAAGTTATTTTGATAATTTTTTTCGTGAGAGATCATTCTCATTTGTCTGACAAAAGTTTGTTAGCTTCTGATGTCTATTTGAATGTTAAAGTTAGACATTTTTCCAATAAAAGCTGACCATCTCTTAGTTTCCTATATAGTTTATGTTGTTCAAGTGGGTATAGACTTGTATATGAGTGGCTTGTGGTATTTGTGCTTATTGCATGGTTGTAATTCATCTATATCAATATCATATTGGTCCTCTATTTTGACATTTCATGTTATTCTTGCTTCCAGCCCATTTATAAGGGATTGCTTGATAGAGTTTTATGCATCATATGATGATACCCTCTTGAGATGGAATGGAGCTGATCTTTTGAGTAGAGTAGCTCAAAATGTATCAAGCAACAAGGATCTTTTAGATAGTAAGGCGGAATTGAACTTGCAACCTTATTTTGTTTTCTTCCCAATAAGCCTCAGCAACATTTCAAGGTAATCCTACACTATTCTCTCTCAATTTTAGATAGTAAGGTGCATTGTGTGGTTGTGTAAATAAGTTGCGATTGACTGTTTCAAACACATATTAGATGAATGTTCTCTAGTCAATTCATTAGTAGTCGTATTTCTACTGGTCTTAGATTTACCCGTAGGAAGAGGCAAAGTGCAGAGTTAATGGACTGGCACTTGGGGTTTTGGTCAGATGTACTGAATGGTCATATGGAAATGTTGATTCCCGTTGCTGGCACTTGGGGGTTTGGTCAGAGCGGTCTGTGCCATTCACAGGTGAAAGTTAATGGTGGGAAGTTGATGGTACCCAATAATAGGGCTAGGTATAGACCCATAAAGGATGATAATCATTCTAGTCCTAGAACAGATGGCGGCAAGAAACATTCTATTTTGCTTCCGTCCTGTGTCCATTCATTCTGCTTTCGCATATCATTACTGATATCATTGTATTTTTCTTTGTTCTTCAAACAGGCACTTCACTGCTCCAGCAACGGAGACTGAAAGAGCTGAACAAGATGTGCTACTAAACAGGATTCTGAAAGAGTCGATGACGGTTCATTTCTGGAACAGTTTAACATCTACCCTGATTCCAGAGCCTGAGAGCTTGATTGCAAGATTAATTAACCATTATTGCATCCGTTGCTTTGACATATTATGAAGTTTTGCAGATTTCATCTGTTTACTCAGAGTATGGAAAAATGAAACAGGAGGAAGACACTACATTTGTTGCATTGTATAGTTAGATGTAGAGCATTCAATTCCAYTATCTGTATGTGCTGTATTTGTAACAGCTTTTTGATTCAAGTTCCTCTGTTTACCAATGGAATATGAGCTGCTTCCATTYTCTWTCTGTTTCTGCAAATTAGTGACCTTCTTCTTGCCTCCAAAACCAATCCATCTCAGGATGGGCATATAATCTGATATGTTAGCCAATGGGACAATCTGCTTGAAGACATCAGCTGAAGTTACACCATCCCCACAAACCATCTTCATTTCTACGTTTTGTATCAACTCTTGAGAAAAGGCCAGAAGCACTTATATATTATTGGATTGATATTGTCATCAACCTGTCATTACAGTTTGAAGCCCCTTGTGCCGACGATAATCATCTTTAAGTACAACTGGTTTAAACCGTCTTCTTCATTCCATGCCGCCCCTCCAAATTCCACAACTGCATCTAACAAATAGTCATATGCAAATTAGTCAATTTAGGCACTTTCACAGAGGCACAGGACACACCAGATAGTACAAAAGATTGGGTGTAAGATTCTACCTGCAGATAGCATACACAAAAACAAAGAAAAAGCATACGTATACAAACTTTCTGGTATTTTCAATATCCAATATGAAGCCATGGAGAGAGCTTTCAACTACTTGGTTCTATCACTTCTGTTACTGCTTTCTTTGATTTCTTGTCTAGCCCGGGAAACTGCAGACATCAATACTGGTCAATCTGCTCTTCTTGCTTTGAAAGCTCATATAACTTTAGACCCTTATCAGTTCTCGTCAATCAATTGGTCTATTGCTTCCTCTGTGTGTTATTGGATTGGAGTAACTCGTGACTCTCCCCACAATAGAGTAACAAAGATATTTCTAAAATGGGTCTTTCTGGAACTATACCTCCTCATCTTGGAAATCTCTACTTTCTCAATTATCTTGACTTCAGTAAGAACAGTTTCAGTGAAACTTTGCCTCGTGATTTAGCTTCTTTGCACGAATTGACAGTCCTCGACCTACGGTATAATGACCTTGGTGAAGAGGTTGCAGATTGGCTTGGTTCCATGCATCAGCTTCAGCATTTGTCACTTGGGGGCAATCGGTTCTCAGGTCTTGTTCCAACTTCTATAATTAACTCGTCACAGCTGAAGATTTTAGATTTAGCGGAAAATTATCTGGAAGYAAATATTCCTGCAGCCATTGGAAATCTTGGTAACTTGAAGAAACTGATTGCTTACACTAACCATCTCTCCGGTTCTCTGCCAATAGAAATCTTTAACATTTCAACTTTGGAGGAGATTGAACTCACACTGAGTGGCATATCTGGTAGTCACCCCAGTCACAGTATATGTGGTACTCTTCCAAGTCTAAAGTGGTTTAGCCTAACAGACAAATTCAGCGGCCTGATGCCATTGAATTTCTCAGAATGTACGAAGGTTGAACTGCTAGGATTGTCTTCCAACAGCTTTACTGGGTTCATACCCAAAGAAATAGGGAAAATGGTAATGCTTGAGCAGCTATATATTTCTCGGACCAGTTTAACAGGTATACTTGATTACTCATAATTATCATAAATTGTTAGAATTTTCATCTTAGCCATWGATTTACACTTAAATATGGAATACAAATTCTACATTTTCCTATTTTTGAATGTTTGCAGGTGATATTTCAAAAGAGATTGCTACTCTAACGAGGTTGAAGATGCTAGCACTTRACGAAAACAGCCTAACAGGTATGACAATGATCAAATTACAAGAATAAGTAAGTTTTAGATGATCCTTCTATAACATTTTGGCAGGTATAATACCACAGGAACTCAGCAAGTTGCAAGAACTAGAGGCAGTTTTTCTACAATTTAACAGTTTAATTGGAAACATACAATTGGACTCTTCAATCAGTCCAGCTTAAGAGTGCTTGAAGTTGGAAATAACRTTCTTTCGGGCCAACTTCCACCAATCATGGTTTCTGGGCTTCCCAATTTACAAGAACTCGACCTCTTCTCCAACAGCTTTACTGGAGTTGTACCCTCTTCAATGTCAAACGCTTCCAACCTCAAAGTRATAGGAATTTCTAGAAACAACTTCATGTGTTCTATTCCGGAGTCTCTTGAGGATCCAAAATACCTTTAGTATCTGAGTATGTTCAAGCATAACTTGACAAGCAAATCATCGTCATCCACTTCTTCATTTCCTTGACAAAATGCAAACTTTCAGCAGTAATCCAGTAGAAGGCTTCCTTCCAGTTTCAATTGGGAGTCTCTCAAATTCTATTGAAACAATCAGTGCACGCTATTGCAAAATCAAAGGCAGCATTCCAGATGAAATCGGCAATTTGACCAATTTACTTACCTTGGATTTCTCCCACAATCAATTGACTGGGTCACTGGCAACTTCATTCAAGGTTTACAAAAGCTTCAATGATTATTCTTTCGGAACAATTAACTAAGTGGAGCTGTTTTAGAAATCTCTCTGGTTTGCAAAGATTGAACTTGTTACTTGTTGTCTGGCAATGAAACTTTTGGGTCCATTCCAGATTGCTTGGGCAATGTTACCTCTTTGAGATATCCTTCTAGGTTCCAGCAAATTAAATGATACTATACCTACCAATCTGTGGAATCTCAAAGATCTCTTGCAAACTCGACCTCAGGTCGAATTACTTAGGTGGTTCTCTACCATTTGAAGTTGGAAACCTGAAGGTCGCTACCCTTATGAATTTGTCAAACAATTTCTTCTCGGGAGATATTCCAAGGCATAATTGGAGATTTGCAAAACTTGATGGACCTTTCTTTAGCGCACAATAGATTTGGAGGACCAATTCTAGAGTCAATTGGTAAGATCCCAAGCTTGGAATTTCTAGATCTCTCTGATAACAATCTCACTGGTTCAATACCAAAATCACTGAAGATGCTTCGATCTTAGGTACGTCAATGTTCCTTTTAATAGTTTAAGTGGAGAAATTCCATCAGGTGACCCTTTTCAGAACTTCACAAGTGACTCCTTCATTTGTAACAAAGCATTATGTGGAACTCCTAAATTTAACACTCCGCCCTGTCTCCTCCCAGAAGATTGAGCATAACAAAGGTGGGTCTAATTGTGTTTGCTTCACTTTCGATGGGAGCAGTAGTAGTTCGCATAACACTGGGAGTTTTATTCTTAAGAGGCCGAAAGGAAGAAGTTTCTCCCAGTACAATTGATCTGTTATCAGCAACAACCCATAAAAGGGTCTCATACTATGAGCTTCCGAAAGCAACAGACGGGTTTGATAAGAGCAATTTGCTTGGATTTGGAAGTTCTGGTTCTGTTTATAGAGGCATACTCAATGATGGAAGGATTGTTGCTGTTGAAGTATTCAATCTACAAATTCACGGAGCTTTCAAGTGTTTCAAAGCAGAATGTCAAATGCTTCGCAACCTTCGACATCGGAATCTAACACATGTAATCAGTAGCTGCTCTAACCCTGACTTCAAAGCATTAGTACTTGAGTTCATGCCTAATGGAAGCCTTGAGAAATAGTTGTATTCTCACAATCATTTCTAGGACATCATGCAAAGGTTGAACATAATGATCGATGTAGCAAGGGCTCTTATGTTATCTTCACTTTGGTTATACTACCCCGATTCATTGTGATCTGAAGCCTAGTAATATTTTGCTTGATCAAAATATGGCTGCTCGTCTTAGCGATTTTGTCATTGCCAAATTACTGGATGAGGACGAAACATCGAGTACAGTGGAACCTTCGCCCCATTCGGCTACGTTGTACCAGGTAAGCTTATCCTTGCTTATTCCACAGCTAAAATGTTTTCACTTGGTATCTTACTATTATGTGCAGAGTACAGATTTGAAGGATTGTTATCAACGAAGTACGATGTTTTTAGTTATGGAATTGTGCTGATGGAAGTTTTTACTAGGATGAGCCCAACCAGTAAAATCTTTAGACAGAACTTGACCTTGAGGGACTGGGTGAATGATTCGATGCCAAATGCAGTCGATGAAGTTATAGACTCTAATTTGTTGGATAAAAGAGAACTATTAGAAACTCAAGTGCCTATCGTCCATCATCAGGATTGGCCTAGATTGCTCAAGAGAATCTCCAAAGGAGAGTAATATTGAAGTAGTTCTTGCATCCCAAGAGGACATCAAACTTCAACTGCTGCAATATTATAAAGAAGTCTAACCTGCACATTTTATGTACTAAAATGTTACACGTGAGATGGCTGTGTGTACACTTCCATTGGGAGATGGCTACATTGCAGATCTCAAGACTGGATGAAGCAGTTCCCAGCTGATAGCAGGAAGTTTAGCATGATAATTGATCCTAGACACCGTAAAGTGATGCAAGGAAAATGGCAAAAAGTCACTTGACCAAGTGTTTGGCCGATCTCTTGGTAGTATTGAAGCAAGCAATGTATACAAAGATTCAGAAGATGAAGGCTCTTCACTACTACAACACCGAGKAGCCAAACTGCTCAGGTAAATTGAATCCGCCCAAGAACAATAATTTATGATGAGCTGYAGTTCATGTGCTTGTCTTCAGCCTCAGCTTCGTATTTGCTGATTATTTTCTTTCAATAACTTGACAGGCATAAGTGTTGAGTGCCAATAGCGTTCTATCTTGTAGACCGACAATTGGAGTTGCAATTCAAGCATATTCGGACTAGCATGGTCTTGCACCCAAGAAAGCCGACATGCAATATGGGGTATGACATAGCACAAAAAGACTGCATTTTTATGGTCGCAATGGGTTTAKCAATTGTTAAATTGCAAAACCCAGAAGGAACAAATTCGAATAAGAGAAAGTTGATGAAGAAGACACAAAACCCACGGTTTTGTTATCATGATTGCGGAGATAGATGGATTGTTTGCTGGAGCAGCAGGACTGCTCAAAATTGTAGTTCGTGAAAGGTTTGCGAAAAACGCAGCTTTGTGAGAGTGGAACTCTGTGAGGTTCCAAAATGCCCACGCAATTTTATCGTTATTCGCCTTTGAGCTGCCAGTTATAACCTGGAAAATCATTGTGTGTCTGCAATTAATCTCCAGATCATGCTCTGTAAAGCCAATACTTAAAAGTGCTAAGAACCATGAGTTCCAAAGACAGTAAAGGAGAACTTTTGAAGTACAGCATTAAGAGGATATTTTTGTTACAGTCAAATTGGAAGAAAGATCCAATCCATGCCCTATGCTAGTATGGAATACCAATACATAAAAGCCTACTCGTAATGATGCTATAAACCAACATTAAGGAAGAAAATATTTGCAGACAGAAATCCAGTTGCRTGCATATATTAATAATAATGTTTGCAGTTTATCTATGGAGCTAGAAATGAAATCAAGCCCGTTCCGGAGACTCAGATCTCTGAACTTGTGCGTAGCCGGCTGCTACATTTCTTCCCTGTTCTTCCTCGGCCACTTTCTCTTTTGTTTTCTGCCCTACTTCACCAGCAGCCTTGGTGACCCTATTGAAAGCACCAGTCACCCATGAAGTCCCAGTCAAGATATATCTGTTCTTCATAATGGCAGAACCAGCACTACTAACTGTACTCTCAGCAGCTGTAATAGCTGACTTTGTCTTTTCAGAAACATGAAACTTCTCGTCCATTTCTTTCACTTTGTCATTCATCATGGTCGCGCCCATGGTTATCTTTTCACTGAGGCCAATCTTTTGATCCAGAGATGCAACTTTGGCTGAGGCGGTGGAAGTCAGCTGATGCTTCTCATCCAAGGCCTTTGCTTTGTTAAGTGCATCCTTCCCCAAGATAAAGCCCTTGGCCAGCATGCCAGTGACAACATCTTCTGCCTTTTGCACAGCAGATCCAGAACCACCTGAAGAGTCTGATGCCTTTCAAATTTTGAAGGGGAGGAAGGAAGATGAAGAAAAAAGAAATTCAGTTTCTTCAGTAAAAGTTCATAAATCATAATGAATCAAAGATCTTCGAAAGGGCCATACAGCAGATGGCAATGATGCTGTTGGTGGCAGCTTGTATTCTGGTTCCACCATTATGTTAACCGATTGATCAACTATTGTAGCTCCCTGAAAAACCAAGATAATGGCTTAGCAGTTATCTTTGTCAAATACCTCACTAAAGCCAGGGTTTATGCGCCAGCGCGTCTTCCTAATATACATCCAATGAAGACAATTACATTGTGAATCCTAAACGCATCCTTCAGTTAWTCTGATTTAACATCAAGGATGTCTACATAACCTAATATTGGTACCTGCCAGAATTAAATGTATAATGGCTTCGAAAATAACTGGCAACCATTTTTATACAAGCATAAATTGTAGGATTTCTGATTAGTCAAGGCTCTTACACAAGATTAAGGACATAAAGGATTACAGTAATTCACCGGACAGGCAATAACCAAGTACAACTGTCATAGATATTCTTATGTACAACTAACAATGTTGCAGATAAATATGGGAGCTTGACAATAATAGCTCAAATAGACCCACGTATATCACGTATATACAGCAGATATATAAAAATGTAAGCCTTGACAAGTAAGTGTACCGAAAGAAGGACTGCAGTCTCTGCACCTTGAGAATCCTTAAATGTGACATACGCGATTTGAGATCGTTCATTATCACTATAAGATAAATAGAAGTTATTGGCATAGAAACTCTAACAATTGTTGAAGGACAGATAATTTTACAAGCATCATCACACTGAAGAATAGGCACAAAATTGCAATGGAGAAAAGGCATAAGATGTATCTTTCAGACTAACCTCCGCATCTCAACATATTCAATATCGCCTGAAAATGAAAAGAACTCCTTGATGTCTTGCTCAGTTGCACCTAAGGAGACATTACTGACTTTAACTGTTCTAACCTGTCAGAACAAATAACCACAAGATATGAGCAATGTAGAACAGAAGATATCAGGGGAGAGTAAAGGAAAAGCTTCATTGTTGATGATATCATAGGAGATACCTTCAACGTAGATCAATGATCAAATGCCAAATTCACAGTACTAAATAATTGGAAAGAAAGTATTAGAAAATAAACGAAATGTCATACACAATGCAGGAAATTACTCATCCAGCTATCAATCGAACTTTTTCATTTCTTAAGCCTTCATTTGCAATTGAACTAATGCTCTTTGCCACTGATGCAGTGATCTGACCTCATTGACGATGTTTAAGACATCTAAGCAGTGACTCTGTGAGTTCACCTCTAGAGCTAATACTCCTCTCATTTCACAAATAATTCTGTTTCAAGCTTAGACCTAAAAGCRTTGGAGTAAATGGCACAAAAGAACTGCATTTTATAAATGTATGAGAAAAGGGCACCTCCCATAATCACGTGCCAAGACGAACAAGATGCCATTATTAAAATCAAGAAGGAAAATGGCATGGAATTTGCTATCTTCYAGATTCAACATGACAGATTCTGCTAGTTATACAACCAAAGAAACTGCCCCAACAACGTTTCCAAAATACATTGGGGATATGCCCAAGAGGAACCAAAAGATTCAGTCTTTTATTGTCTAACAACCAAACCTGGAGGCACTCCAACTATACTGTTTACTAAAACATTTACAGAAATGGACGAGAGTTGATCATAATCAATTCATTAACAATAGCGATTGGACGAATAGCAGTAGAGAAAAGCACATCATTTCGCCAAACAAGTACCAATTACTTTGATCAATTCAATCAAATGAACAAATCKGCAAACGGTGCTTTCAACACCCGGAGAAGTGAATAGGCGTCAATTACACGGTAAAAATAGAAACTTTCAAGTARTAAGTTAAAGCAGATAAGKAAAAAAKAAAAAAAAAAAAAAAAAACTTGAACTGTCAAATACCTATAAAAGGAGAAAACTGATGCAGGAAAAGAGATCAAAATACAGCAATAATAGCAGCAATAAGATGCAGTAATGGAAAATGAATAGTGCGTTAGGAGCACATACCGTCATTCTCTCTAAGCGAGAATTCTGATGAGTCAACAGGTTTCTTACGGAGTCGTCGGAGTATTTCTAAATCGAAAATCGCCGTTAAATTTAGTATCCGATCTCGGGAGAAAGAAGCGGAAGCAGAGAGAGGCCGTAGTGGAGAAGGAACTCTATATCGGATCGACTGATTTGGAAGACGAGAACWTTGTGGACACGCCACGCGTACGAAGTCATTTTTCTGTTGTCTTAGTATCTTACCCTTCTGCCCTCCTCCTGAATTTCTATGAAAGAATTGGGCTTCATATATCAGGGCCCAATAATCATGGGCTATTAGTAAAAGCGTCTCCTTTGTACAATTCGCTCGGGCCAACTAACTTTACGTACATTGTACTAGTACTCTTTCTGGACACCTCACTTAACTTTCTTCCCAACTTTCCACACCCAAAAGGGGAAAAAAAAAAAAAAGGAAAAAACTTTTTACACTTTATAAAAATCGCTATTTATTTTGTGAAATAAATACATATTTATCAAATAATGCAATTTAAAATTTAAAACTAAATTAATTAAAATTTTATCGGAATAGAACAGTTTAATAGTATAACTTAAAATATCTTCTTTCAAAATTTTTTATCTCTTTCATAAATTTCAAATATTTACTTTAATACCTATTTACTAGATAAAATTAGGTCTCCTCTTATTCATTCTTGATTATCATTATCATTCCCTCTAACTCTTTTCCACGTTTTATTTTTTATGGACTATCGGATAAMCTATTCACTCTGTCATCTTCATTCTTGTTAAGAACATTCTACTATGTTCATAATTAAATATATTAAAAATATTGGAAATTTTAATTATTTATATAATCTCGATATTTATAACATTAGGCTTAACTTTGAGAAAAAAAAAGAAAAAAGGGTTATGATTATTCTCTTAATTGTTCAAGTCAAATATATTCAATTTTGACTACTCATTTGACAAGTACTTAGTATTGTACATGGAACAATGCATCCACGGCAAAGGCATCATAGAGATTAGAGATATAATATTATAACCACCTTGTACCAAATCAAACAAGAGCATTTCTAATGGGAAGACATATAAAGACGAGGTAGAGAGGCAGGTGCCGTTTTTGATATGTTGTCCAAAGTCTTCTTGCTTTCCCACCTAAACTCCTCCCTTCAAAGCAACCCTTCAAAACCTCAACAATCAAACTACTCTTTCCCTTCCTAATCTTTCTCAGCTCCTTTTCCTGTTCTGTTTCTTGTTTGTTCATCTGAAATTCGAAACTCATAATTGATTCTGCATTCMTTGTAAAAATATGAGCTTTGAAGATCTTGAATCGGGCCGGGTTATGCCGCTTCAMCAAACTCGTCAACTAGACCCTTCTAGGGCGCTTGCCYTCGGCCTCTTTCAAATCAACACTGCGGTCTCTGCCTTTCAACGCCTAGTTAATACCCTTGGAACTCCCAAGGACACCCCTGAGTTCCGCACCAAATTGTAAGACTTCCTTTTGTTTCCTTATTTCTTCTTTTRCTAATTTTTAAGCCTTTTATTCTATTCTTTGAGGTTGCTGCAATTGGTAGCTGAAAGGACTTTGTTTCTTGATAAAATAACCACGAACGGCAGCTCAAGGCCTTTCCTGCCTTAACAAAATTCAGCCAACATAACCACCGGGTGCATTATCATTTATCTGCCCGGGAATCCTTGATCCAGAGCCATGGATAATTCTTTTGCAAGTTTGGAGATGACCAAGACCTATGCTTGGCTGATTATTTGGATTTTTGTTTCATTATGACTTCACAATTGCGACCCAGAAAAAGGAAAAGGGAAATAATCACACATACCTCTTCTCCTCTTATTTTATTTTCTATCGGTGTCTCTCATGACAAAATACAGGAATTGCCTGCTGTATAACGTATGTTTTGATTCTTCATATCGACAAAACCTTACATGGTATTGCCCGCAGGAATAACACAAGGCGACAAATTGGTCAATTGGTAAAGGAGACTTCTGCCAAGCTTAAGCAAGCTAGTGAAGCTGACCGGTATACTGAAGTTAGTGTAAGTTCAAACTGCATCTCCATTTCAAAGAATTGAACTTTCTCATGACTCCTTTGGTTTTGCCCTGAACTTTTCTATCACAGTGAAAGAATGATCTAGAAGTTCATGAATTAGGAGGSTAATATATGATATTGGTGTATGTTGCTCAAGATAGCCTAAAAAACTTAGAGATTCTGATATCTTTTTTGGTATAATGACTAAAATGCTGTTTCGATATAACAAAAGATAGCAATATTTTCTCCCCTGTAGCAAAAAATATTTTCATATATAATGTCACTTGAGTAACTCACATGTTGCTTGAGCATCAGTTAACTTCCACTCGCTGCTTACATGTGGACTTCCACTGGATTTTGCATCACAAGGACTTGTTTTTYTTTATTCATGACGCTCTTTTTGCCCCTTTTAAAGTCAAATGTTGTTTGGATTTCTTTTTGGAACTTTTCTTTTAGGAGATAAATGGACTGAACATAGCTATTACTGAAAAGCACTCCTGAAAATTATATGAGCTTGTGAATATGAAACCTTCCAGTCAAATGTATCGGACAATTCTCAAAATCTTTCATTATCTTAAGAACTCCATTGTAAGCCAGAACAGGCACTAAGTGAAGGAAACCAAGTGGAAAAAGAAAATACATAAATAAATCTGATCTTTATAATTTGAATGCAATAACATCACCAATGCCATCAAGTCACCCTATATGCATAGTTTTGGTTGTATGATGAGAAATTCTTTCTTTTTRTCTTTAACATCAGGCCAGCAAGAGGGTTACTGATGCTAAGCTTGCTAAAGATTTTCAATATGTTCTTAAAGAGTTTCAAAAGGCTCAGAAGCTTGCAGCAGAGAGGCAATCAGCATATGCACCATTGACTCCTCCATCCAGGTAAATTTCCTGGATTTTCTCCAGTCATACTTGTTCAATTCCAGTTGACTTTCTGGTTGGGAGTATCTTTGGCAGGACTTTCATGACTGGGTTTTGGCTCCATTGTCTCAGATCTTGTTTGCACTACAGATTCCYACAAACTTATCTTGTTTAATCCAAGGATATAAAAGGGGAGGGTGGGACAAAAGMGGGAGGGAAGCAGAGCTACTATACAATACATAAAATTTGCAAAAGCCTTATGTTGGGTCTCTCTGAATTTTTGCYGTATTTGTATTTTCCCTTTTTTTTCCTTTAAAAATAGGCACCAAAAAAAAAAAAAGAATCAATCATTCCCAGTTGAAATATAGATGGATTAGAAGATGAGCATTTTCTTTTCCAGCTTCTGAAAGCATGATCTTTTGAGTGCATGTGGGAATAATGTTTGTGTTTTTCCAACCAGCGGCTTTTAGTAGCAATAGAGATTGTCAAAGTCCTACTTTTCTAAAATTGGTCCTAGATATCTGCAAGTGGCTGTCTGAGTCAAAAGTGAATAGCAAGCCTCGTTGAGCCCCTGGTTTATTTATAGTAGTGCAACAACATTAAACTTGTCGAAAGACCACCTTGAGTAATTAACAAGGATRTTTTTTGAACTGTGTCTTTTGGTAAGTTTGGGGCGAATCTTCCAGTGGACTGTTCTTCATTCCCTGTATGTGGAGTTATGTAAATCACCAAATAGGAGTGTGAGATAGTTGTATGATGTATTCAATWTTTAGTACAAACTGGGGCAAAAATCTGTTTATGTTTTCAGCTACATAAGTTTTGGTAAGTTTCATGTACAGGGTGTCCGTATTTATATTTAGTCATCTGTCAGCAATTACTTTTTCATTGTAAGAATCATGTTTTGCACATTGTCTAATGTTAGATCAATTTTTTATCCAGTAATAATGCTGATGAAATCGAGGCAAGTTTGTCAAGAAGTACAGGACAGATGTCTCTCCTGGTGGAGTCTAAAAGGTAAATAGAACACTTGATAGAGTTGGGCCAAAATTGCAGTACAATTTCTTGCTTGATAATTGATGCCATGGCTTATCCATGGCTTACCTTGACTATTCAGGACCATATYGGGAAATGACCTTTTACCTTTTTCCTTATGTGAGGATATATAAATGGTTAATAATCTGTAGTATAACTTACCTATTCAAAACAATTGATATCACTACAGTGCTTATTATTTCTAAGCAACTGTTGGACTGTTGTCCTCAATGAGTCATTTTCTGAATGACTTTGTGCAGACAGGACATCATACGAATGGAAAATGAGACACTCTTAAACGAAGCCATTATTGAAGAAAGGGAGCAAGGCATTAAAGAAATTCAGCAGCAGATTGGTGAGGTGAATGAGATTTTCAAGGATTTAGCTATGCTTGTCCATGAACAAGGAGCTATGATTGGTTAGCCATGTACTCTTTCTTCCTGTTTATTTGGTCCTTCTCTTTTGGACTCCACATGTAACTTATCTATTCTACTTCGATGAATTACTCTCCCCCATGCTTCAGATGATATCAGCTCCAATATTGAGAGCTCCCAAGCAGCTACTACAGAAGGAACTTCGCAACTTATGAGGGCATCCAAGATCCAAAGATCTACTTCATCTATGGTAAGTCTGTTTTTCCACTTATTATTATTACTATTCCATTTTCCTTTCTAATGAAGTACCGGGTCAAAGTCCATCTTGTTTCTTTTGTTCTTTGTTGTTTGTTTCCATCAGTTCTGCATCCTTAGATACATCACTGTACCCAAGTCTTATTTTAGAAAAAGTTTTGTYCTTAAATCGCATATGAAAATGTCATTTGACAGAAGTTAACTTCAAGAGCTTCTGATACAAAATTACCATTCTGTTACTGTTCTCCTACCAAATTGGTGTAACTGGTCCTGTGAGTTTGACCTTCCCTCGTTGCTGCTACTGTTCTCCTACCTTCGCAATATTGACAACTTTCYTATTTTCACAGAACTGTTTGCTTGTGGTAATATTTGGAATCATCCTGCTTATCGTAGTGGTGGTAGTTGCTGCATGACCGAAGTTACATGCAGAACGGGAAGCCCAATTGCTAAAGATTCCTTTACCATTGTTGGTGATCATTCTTACTGCCGAAACCAGTTGTACACCATCGAAGGCAGCTTGTGCTTTTCTTATTGTAATTTCTCTATGAACAGTCTAGAATGCAATTCAATGGAGAATCGAACTTTTGGCCTGCTGCCTATTTCGATAGTTGTATTTCCTGTTGGTGATAGACATTAGAGCTTAATCACGCAATGCCACGGCACAAAAACAGGTCTCTGACAGAGCGGGAAAAGGGAGAGAGCAAGGCAGGGTCTGGGGCACTAGAAGATGCTGTTGTCGTAGTCTCTCTTTTTGAGAGGGATCATGGTGTGCATCAGCATCCAATTCGTATTCCACGTTTTAATTTTCTATTTAAAAGAATTGATACACAAGATGCAAGCCCTGATATTGTTCTTCGTGAAAGATTCTTATATCCTTTTTCTGCATCAGCAAAATAAACATTCTTATATCCTCCTTTGCCCTGTGCACTCTGGCGTCTGTCATATTCGATGACAACGAGTCTAGCTTATCGTCCCTCTAGTCTGTCCAGCGGATGCCTTAAACAAAAGGTACAGTTGACAGCATGAAACTGTATTCTGCCTCAAAATCGAGTCTTGCATTACACGTCCGAAAGTATGAAGGGCGAACAGAAGACAAACATGAAAGAAAAGTGCAGGGTAAGATAATAAGTTTCCAACTCGAACTGTGGTGTACAATCCAGTTTCTGGCAAAGCTTTTGACTGTGTTCCCAAGTGAAATGCATGCCACCGGCATAGTAGGACAGRATACAWAACTTGAAATTCCACTCCCTAGAGTACCGTCAACCATAATCACATATTCAACTGCAAGCAAATAGCAAAGCCACTTATACGGAAAGGCAAAAAATAAATACCAAAAATATATATGTAATTCGATTTCAAGAAACGAGAAGAGAACAATGCATTAGCATACTAGCAAAAGATTAAGAAGAAATGGATTGGAAAGCACACGTTCATGAAAATTCAAGATAAAATTGCTTCAACTTTTTAACAACAGACCAAATTCAAGCCACCAAGTGATGGTACCAAGAAGAAAAAGAGAATTTGCATGCACRTGCAAAATTAATACTATAATTCTCAGAAATTCCACGCATATACATGTCATCCAAAATAGCAGATTAAAACTAAATTTCTTATATATCACAGCATGTCATAAAGATCAGTAACCAGCAGGCTTCATTTTTACCTCTAGATCGCTCAGCATTTCATATACAGACATGATATAAAATTAACCCCTCTTGGATCCCGACACTAGAAGTCCCATCTGCTCAGTCAGATGGTTCATATGATMCATTCTGTCCCACTCATTGGTTTGCCCTGTCTSCAGATTTTGTTCTTTGCCCACACCCTCCTCCCATGAGCTTGAACTTATCTCATCTGCAGCCTCCCCAGAAGGAGAACTTTGAGATAGGAATTGTTCCCAAAAACTATCATTAATGCTTGGAAGCTTGGGAATCTCATCTAGTAATATATCAACTTCAGGATCAGAAGAAAATCCTTCTGGCAGTCCATTATCAACAAACRCTGGTATTGTATCCATATGCCCCGTTTCCCCTACCTCAGACCCTGAAAGTCCCATGTCAGGGAGGTCAGCATTGGTGTCAGAGGCTATTCCACCAAGTGGAACCAAATTTTCTCGAGCACTAAAAATGTCTGTTTCTGCAGGAATCTGTCCAGTTTTAGCCTCCCTGGCCCTAGGAGAAGATTGGCCCTTAGATACTATAGAAGAAGGTTGATCAAAATTCAAGCCGCGTTCTGATGCCATGTGAGGTAAGACTTCTGAGAGCTTCACTCCAGATATCCTACTGGACGAGCTACCAGACTCCAATGCATTAGCTGAATAATGCACACCATCAATCAAGTAGCCATTTGCATTATTCATTTTTGAATCCAGTTTAGAAGATGCATTTATCTTAAGGATCTGTCCTAATACTGCTTTTGCTGCCTCGTTCATTAGGGGCTGGTACTTGACAATCTGTCCATCTGGCAAAGCTGCATCATGATTTCCAGCTAAATTTTCTTCGTCTTGGTTGGCGAGTCTCCTTTTCTTATTAACCCCAGAGATGCGTCTGTTATTATCATTCTGTTGATGGACCAACTGCGCCATAAATCCAGGACTCTGCATGGCTTTTGCAAGGAATGACATCATTTGTTGCTGCCGCTGCTCCATTAAGTGAACACGCTGTCCAACAGTTTGCAGCTGGTGATCAGTGGCTTGCTGCTGCTGCCTTAATCTGACAAGCTCCTGCATAAGAACATTCTTATCCCTTTTAAGCCTTTCAACCTCTTCATCTAACCCAAACTTCCCAACTTCAACACAGGACTCAGTAGATGGGTTCTGGACTTGGGAGGGCTGTTGTTGACCTTGAACATGGGAAGATTTTCTTCTGCTTATATTTTTCAAAAGATGTTTGTGGCCTTTKAGAAAGCCCTCGTTTGCAAATTCCCAACGATCTGGATCAACCTTCCTGAAACCCTGCTCGAGAAGAGAAAAGCAAACTATAAAAAGGATTAAAGTCGCTCAACCTGCAGAACAAATTATCAGAATAACATAAGAGGTCATTCCTGATTCAAGTTCTTAATCTCAATAAGTAGCTAAAAGTTGTAAAAATATCGTTTTTGAAGTCAAGGAACCTGGTTTTAATATTGAAAATGTTCACATTGCATACTTCAAGCAGAGCTAGACATGTTTTGTTTGTCAAAAGCACGAGTTGAGACATATTGAACAGCAGATGAGTAGCGGATATGCTCTGGTAAAGTTATAACCATCTTAAAAACTACTACCTTTCCTTGATCGATCTATAAATATGATTAAACMTAGAACCATTGGGGACACTGTGCAACATTGTKCATATACACTACTCTCAAGGTGAGAAAGTTAAAAGTTCAATCCACGYAACAAGAAAGCAGCTTGAAGAAGGAGATGGTAAGTCTCGAAATTGTAGGACTCATAAATGAGCAAATTTCCACGAGTAATAAGGGTAAACTGGAATTACAGAAATATAGTATCGAGAACATGTGAAAAGAGATAAAATAGTCATACAGGACACAAAAGGGGGAAGAAAGAAAAATRGGATYAGAAGTACTAACATAAGTATTTAACTGTCTGACGAAGCTGGAGAAATTGTTATGTTTGAAATACTTGGGCAAAAGATCTCTCGCAAACTCCGGGACGTTCCAGACGATAAAACTGTTGTTGGTCTTGCTCCAGGAGACGACGGAGTCCGTGGCCGGATCGTCTACCATATCGTACGTTTTGCTAAGAAACGGCGGCGGAGGAGGAGGCGCCTGAGACGAAGCAGAAGAACTCGAAAATCCCATAGACCCGGATGTTCTAGTGGTAGCACGAGCATGACTTCCTCCTCCTCCTCCTCCTCCTCCTACAGTTTCGGTATCCAAATTCTCCATTTGCATATAATATACAGACAAAAAGACTTTCCTGATCGGTGGAGAGAGAAGAAAACCCTAGATCATACCAGAGAAAAAAGGAAGGATGGATGTGACTGGATGTGGTATGGTAGTTGAACGCCCTCCCACAATATAGCCAAAAAAGGCAACGAAGCCGCTGAATAAACAAAGAAGATTTCTATATTAAGGGAGAGAGAGATAAGAGAGAAAGGAATATCAGTGTGAAAGAGTACTATATATTGGAAGCTTATGGCTATGGTGGCTCCGAGGAGTAAGAGACACTGCGAGAGTACTGTACAGTAATGGAAGTAGAAAGCAAAAGGCAGTGTTTACAGGCACATGTCATGAGGAAAAGGACTTTGGACCAGTGAAATGCGTTTCAGTTACCGGCACCAAGCGGTGGATTTTGGTAGTTCCAGAGACAGCCTCACTTTTGCAGTCCAACCAGCAAATCCCATATCCTGTTCACAATTCTTTGACTTTGGACCAGCTTGGAGCCTACCACGCCCTCCCCATCTCCAAATTTCCCCATTTTCTCTTCTCTAAGAAGGAGAACTAATCAATTTCATGGATATCTTCTAATATACTTAATATCATTTAAAAATTTAATATATTTTCATATTATATTCATCCTTAAATAGAGTACATAATATACACATATTATCTAATTTTAATTTACATACTAAATATATATATATATATATGAACGTATCTTAATTCGAAATTTTATAATAAAATATTGACAAATTTTAAAGGTTCAAAGCCGTAGAAGATATGGAGCCATACAAGAATTCATGATAAATCTTACACATGCTATGTTCTTCTTCTAGAGACATAAAAGGGAAAAAAAGCATTCTATTGCAGAACCATTTTATTCTCTGGGAAAATTATAGCGTCCAACATACATATCAGAATGCAGARTAGAGGATTTTCAGAAATAAACTATAGATAAGTCTTTTATCATTTGAAGTTTTATGCCAAAGTTACTTGTGTTGGTTGGATGCATGTAGAGAAGAAAAAAGAAAGCTCTGTAGATACCTTCTTGAAGGTATGTGATAGAGGAAGAAGTGAAGTGCACAAAATGGATAATTCTATTACTTTTCATACTGCAACCTCGTTGCACGGAGTGCTCTCAAATAGGCTTTGCACTAGGAAACAGGAAAGCTACTAAAAGCGAGGAACAACAGTCTCTATTGCATCATATAATAATAAGCAAGCAGTAAGAATATGGTCCGGTCAGTTCTACTATTAAAGGTTCTCTTGCAAACACATCATGGCCGCGTTGGTTGTATTGGTATGAGTTTATCTATATTTGTACACGAGAAGGAAAGTACAATTTGTTTAAGGTAAACATAAAGAGGCTCTGTTTTCCAGTCATCATCTTCCTCTTCATCGCGACCATCATCCTCATTTTCCCCTTCACCTTTATTCCTCATTATCTTCGTCTCCACCATCATCCAATCAATATCAGTGAGCAGCAGCCTTCCATCGGGAAGTATCCCTAATGCATTCACTCCATCACCACCTGGGAATTTAAGAGCAAATTTGTACTTTTTTGGCTTTGTACATTTTCTTAATTGGTACTGGCTTATTCCAATAATGCCACGTTGTCTCACAGCGGATGAGGAAAAGGTAGTTGTTCAAAAAATGGATAATAGCCCCGGAGAGATGTATTTGAGGGAAGAAAACTTTATTTTTGTATAATTATTCTATATTAACGATGGATGTGTGAATTTAAATTGCAAGAATATAAACTTAATATTTTATTCATTTTAATTTTTAATGTGACCTGATTGTAAGGTTCGTTTATATATGTAAACAAATATATAAAGATACATTTTTTTTCTTTTGAAAAATAAAAAAATGAAGAACCAATTTATTCTTTTGCAAAATTATAGCCTCCAATATGCATCTTGTAAAAGATTTTTAATGCAGATTAGGGGACCACCCTTATCCTTATCGTATAGATGATTCACATTGGAGTATCATTTTATTTGTTTATTTTTTCTTAAAGAATATTATCCGTTGGCGCCACTCTAGAAGGCAACAGAGTAACAGAATCCGGAAAGGGAAGGCAATGGCGATGTCGGGAAATGTATTACCAGATTACTTTTTCCCTAATAATGCTATAACCAGTTGCAGGGCTTCTTCCATGTCCCTTGCTTCTTTTTCTCCAGCTAAAACCCTGTCCTMCAGTCCTAATATAGGGACCAAACCTCGTCGGTTTCGTCCTGGAAGCTGCCCTATAGTAAGTCTGATCACTGACCCTGATTCATTTGAAGTCGGCAAACTTATCGGAAGCTACGGTTTCATCAATATCACTAGGTTGGTGTCCTTCTTGCTAATAAAGATGACAGCTTTTCTCAGAAAATTCCGGAATTTAGGATTTAGATATTGGGAATTAGATCAGCGGACGAACAAATCTCTCTGTTTGCTATTTTTCCTCATTATTTGGCCTTTCTAGAAGTAACTGGAGAAAGAAACTWARATTTGCTTGTTTCTGCAGTTATTCGGGGTTGCAATCGGGGATGGACATGCAAATTTCGGCCCGAGATTTTGGGCGATTGAAAGTTCAGGATGTAGGTGAAGGCAATGTCAAGATCAGGTGCATTTTTCTTTCCCTCATCGGTGTTTGTTCCAATTGCAAAAGCTTCGTAACGAAGTGCATAGATCTTTTTGTTTCTATTAATTTTTCTTCTTTTCCAATTAGAAAAGTTATACTGTGCAGTTAGTAGACTTGCAAATTATTATTCTTTGTGCTTATATATACTTCTTCCCCACTTCCTGCTAATGAGTGCTGATACTACCTGTGGCAGTCCTGTTGCAGGCTTTATGAAGGAAGAATAGCACAAGGTCCACAAAGAGGTACAGCGGTCATTTTTAAGGTGATTAAGTTTTACTTCAATGCTTACTGAATTTCAAGCATTCCATGTAACATATATTCCTTTAACTCTTCCTTGCATGAGAAACAATTTCTTTTTCTCCTAAAGTATGGCTGGCCACTAAAGGAGTGTCTTTTGGATGTTTCATATGTTGAAATGTTTGAGCATTAGATCATAGATCAACATGCATGCTGAGAAGACTTCATGTGCCATCTATAAATTAAAAAATAACAAATATAACATAAAAAAACTGCTGTACCTGAATGCAATTTGGAATTTCAGTTATTAGTTGACTTCACCTGTTTTAGTGTTATATTGAGTATGTAGCTGCCGATTGTTTAATGCCTATATCATGATAATTTAGTTCATCTTGTCATGCAGGTCTATCCAGGACAACAAGTTGGTGGAGTTGAAGCTGATATGATGGCTGCGAATGAGCTGAATGCTCATGCTTCGCTTCAGGTAAAATGTCTTACTTGGTTGTGTCAAACTTCGGTCCAAATGGACAGTTTTCTTGGTGGTTTCTGGATAATAATTAATGTGATAGAACARTTTGCAGAGTAGTCCTCAAGATGCTTGTCAGAATATCCAAATACTTCTAGGAGGATTCGAGACTAAAACAGGAGAGCAGGTATTTGAAATTATCTGTTTTAGTGYAAATGACGAATTTTCATGTTTCCTGTGATTTTTGTGTGTTTGATGTATCCAGTAATCCATAGGCATATGTTATCTACAGTGGCTTGCTTTCAGGAATGATGGTGTGTACAGTGCTGCAGACTATGCAAAGATTATGAGTGAGAGAATATCAAAATTCAGCGATCAAGGACAGCAGAATTTTTGGAATCCTTATGAGAAAGATCAAACCATGAGACGTAGGAGGTATTTTGTTGTTAAGTTGCTCCAGGGAGCCATGAGAGGCCTAGCCTACATGCATGACCATGAAAGGTTGCACCAGAGTCTTGGACCTTCTTCCCTTGTAATCAAGTATGTATTTGCACAGGTGAAGCTGGTTTAAAATTTTGGTTCAAGTTTTTGTTCAAATAACTGTAATATTAAGTCTCTATCCTAATGGCAGTACAATTGTTGAGAGAGAGGCAGCTTACCTGGTTCCCAGGCTTCGCGATCTTGCCTTCTCAGTTGATATAAGGTAAATACAGGACATATCTTCTTCTGCAGCATTTCCCCTCCATAGTTGCCCCATGTTTCTATGAGAGAACCAATCTATGCATAGACCAACTATTACTAATCATTATACACCCATCATTGTCTGTTTCTAAGGTGCCATCTACCTGGTTAATCGGAGATTAAATCATGATTATCCTAACTGTTGAAGAGAAAACAAACATGGCTTCAGAGGTTAGCATCAGTCAATTCTACCACTTGAGAATTTTGTCAGTACAGGATCTGGAAGGGCTTGTTCTAGTGTTGCGGAAACAGAGATTACCTCTACCACTATTCAGAATGTTGTGGTTGAAGGTTTCTTAACTTCAAGTTGTGCAAATCTGCTTCACTCTATTGCTTGCAATAAGTGAAAAATTTGAAGCCTCTAGTCCTTCTCATGTGGAATTTTTTTTCCTTAGTGTCCTAGTGCATACAAACTAGTAACAAGTGTTGGTTTACGTTTTAGCTAAAAACCTTTTCATACTTGAATAAAACTTTTGGAAGAACTGTAATATATATGAGAGTTCCGCAGAAAGCAACTTAAGGCTATCAGGGAAGGGGACATGCGGAAGAACTCGTAATTATGAGAGTGCCATGTGGAAGCAACTAACATGATCACTGTGGGTTTCATGCCGTGAACCATGAGTTTTACTACTTATGTCATGGTCTGGACCTTTTTGTTGAGATCTTTCCATGTAGCATCTAGGTTGTGGATAATTCATTGAGTTCCCATGTACCATCTAGGTTCTGCGTAATCTGACCAGCTTGGAAGGGCCTATGCTAAATTTTGTGCAAACTGCTTGCATGTCGTATCATGACCATTCAAATGTTAAATGTTTAGTCAGTAACAAAGAAGAGAAAAAAGAAGAGAGAGGCTGCTACTCGGACTTTGTCGCTCGACATATAAAGGGTCTTGTTGCCTGCGATATCCTTTATGGTATCATTCCATTAATTTGTTAAGCACTTGGGATTCTAGGTATTCTCAACTGGATGATGGTTCTGGGACACTGTCGGAAGGACTTTGGAGAAGGGCATCTGCTGCTGGGGCTTTCACCCCCCTGGACAAAAGGGTTTTTGGAATAGCAGATGACATGTGAGCTGTTCAACAGTAAATTTCATTCTTCTAGCTTATTCAGTTTGCTAGTTTCAGRATTTGATCTATTAATTTATTCTCTGCAGATATGAAGCAGGACTTCTTTTTGCCTACTTGGCTTTTATTCCATTTTCTGAAGCAGGAATAATAGATAGCCTGTCACTGCGAGTATGTGACAGTAAGAATTATTTTATTGCTCTCTTCTTATATACACAATCTCTTCATTCTCTCTGTTCATATCTAAGTCGTGTTTTAATTGATAATATGTTGAGTATGCAGAGGCTTCTCGAAAGCACTTTCAAGCTTGATCTTGAAGCTACYAGAGAGTAAGGAGATTTTTCCCCTTATTAGATTTTGAAGCTTGTACAGCTGTGAGTATAAACGCATATCTATGAAGTCTGGAGAGGTAACCGTTAGGTTATGCAGAGAAACTACTGTCCTTGCTGGTGCTTTGACTTGTGCAGCTTCAGCTGCGCCTCTATCCATAATTTGGGTTTGAGTCAATTAAACATGTGTTTCCACTGTTGTTGAAGCATACAGGACTCTCAGACACAAACTTCATTTGGTAGAATGAAAGTTCATGTCGAACTATGCATAAGGCACTTTATAGATTATTTATTCTTTTTTTGCTATTAATAGTTTTAACTTGCATATATTTTGAGCAATTGCCAAGCAATAATTATGTGATATACAAGGAAGTGAACACTAATTATTGTTGCAGTTTCATTTATTTAGAGTGCTAGTAGAGGGGTGGCCTTGCTCTCCGCAATGGTCCATAGGCATATTTGAGCATTATTTATCTACATATTCTACTACAAGCATATGCTTAAAGGTGTTGTAAGCCATGTTTAAGAATGACGGCAAAAGCAAATATTTTATCAGGATATTGACCCAGAGAACAGCTAAAAGAGCTGTGCTGTTATAAATGTGCTTCCGGGTTTGCTTATATTGTGCCAAAACTGTTAATGGGTTTAATCATTATTATAGTTTTTGTACCTGTGGTATTATCAAGGATGCAATGGAACTTCTCTTATACCCTCTTGGATGTTACTACATGTAAGAAAATATATAGTGGAGGTTGGTTTGGTTATGGTAAACATTTTTATTCCACCTTTTTTCTTTTTGATACTACTTGCTGTTAGTTTTTTGGGGAGGGTTGGTGGGTTGGAGGACTTATCTTTTCCTGGAGAGGAAGGGGAATGAGGACTTAACTGCACCTGCATGGGGAGTTGACAAGGCAAGTGAGCGTATAAGTGAAATAAATAGATGCATTTTCAGCCTTCTAGTTATGGCAACTCTAACTAAGAAATATTCAAAAATAGCCTAATCTATTTCTGATGCTATTTTGTTTTTTACATGTGTAGGGGAAAAAGTCTCCATGGACTATTTTCAAGATACATGTGACTATGTTACTGCTATTAGTTAGGTTAATCAACCAGAATTCAAGTTTACAATCTGCTAATCAGTTCACAACCATAGGCACTGAACTTGTGAATTACAATGGAAATTGCACTTGAAGGTTGGATTACTGACAAATAAATGTCGAGATTTCATTTTGCCTACRCATTCTGTTTATACCTTTTCTTTCTGTGCACATCCTAGATGTATCTGATTTTTCACATATGTTGCTTCTTTACTTGGATCTACTTCAAAATTTCATTCAGTTATCCTGTGTATATAACCACTTTGTGTTGAGGCTTAACTTCTTATAACTTCACCGTTCTGCAGATATTGTCTTGCTGATGACCGTTTGTTGGATGCTGTCAAATTTCTTGATCTTGGTGATTGTGCTGGTTGGGAGTTACTGCAGGTTAATACATCTCATTTTTTGTGATTCATTATACTCTTTGCAGCTCATTGGTTTTCTTCATTTTAGCTTAATAATTGGAGATTGTCAATCAGTATGTCTAATTTTCTTGAAAAGATAGCAAGTTATGCCAAGAAGATTAGGACAGACAAACCCCATTGGCATATTGAACTTGATATCTCAAACATTATTTGTCGAGTTGTGTTTATGAACTTGTTTTTGGCATTCAAAAGATAGTGTAACTTGCTAATCAGTTTGTAGTTTGGAAAACTTTTAATGGGTCATCTCTGAAGAAAATTGGAAACTTCCATAATATCATCTAAATCTGATTTTTTAGGAACTTTTGGTTGTCTAGAGTCACAAAATACTCAAGAGAAAGTCTTAACCAGTGCAGGGAGAAAAGTAAACAAGTGCAGAGAGYAAAGTCACAAAACACTTGAAAGAAGTCTAATCAGCAGAACTAGCTGGAAAGATATCCCTTTGAATTTAGGTGAGTTAAGTGCTTTGTGCTGAGATAATTGCTATGGTTGCAGGCAATGTTGGATAGCGATTTTCGGAGGCGACCAATTGCAGAAGCCGTGTTGAAGCATAGATTCTTGAGCGGTGCTCTCCTGTGAGTCCAAGACGAATACAAATTGCAGTAGCATGCATTGAGCAGGATAATGAAGTCTACATACTACTGAGGACAACAGGGGCGCTCTCAACAAAGAATATCCTCCGCCCACGTGTTCCCCTCATCGAAAAGATAAACAAGTAAGCTAGGAGGAAGAAAAGAGAGGGAGGAGCAGGAGGAACAAGGAGATGACGTACAGAATTAATAGAAGCATTTCTACTCATCTTTATTGGAACCACTCGTTAGATTTGACAATATGTAGTTTCCTTATCCATGTATGATTCTTAAAACTGTTGTATGACTTTACCCAAGTTTTGACACAAATGTTTCAATGATGAGATCCAAGCAAAAACTTAACCAACTTATTGCAGTGTTTTGCAATCAAATATTTAATCGAACTAAAGCAGAAACGAGTCTGAATGACTTAGATGGCAATCACATGCTTGTGTAAAAATTTACCCGTATAGTATGTTATTAAAGATAAATTTATTCAATGAATACTTTTATTGTAAAAAAAGATTTGGTTTTTAAGATTTTAT
>MEJB01000008.1:8607987-8755295 GCA_001752375.1 Rhazya stricta
TATGCCTTAAATCAGCACAATTTACCTAGATGATACTCATATATTTAGCACCTAACAGGTGCAAAAGTGAGGAGAAGAGCAGTTCCAGTTCCTCCATCCCCTCCTAGTATGTCAATCTTCTGAATAAATTCAGAGAGATGCTCAAGGACAATATCTGCCAGAAGAAGCGTTCCATAAACTTTCCAAGCTTCACCTGCAGCCACCTTGACTTCCATCTCCATTGATATTGTTCCAAACATTTTTCTGACTCTAAAGCCACCAGCCAAAACCTTTTGCTGCTTTGGTATGTGCAACTAGATTTGAAATGAATTTGTTGGCCCTTTTGCAGGTAAGTAGAGCTTTTATATTGCTGCTATTGGAAACAGCTAGGAACAATAATACAGCCATTAAAGCCAAGCCAAGACAACAGATTTTACCGGCATACAGACGGAGTCCGAGAGAGACAGATACTACACACGGTTATAGAAGTGCTTCAACTCAATACTAGTAGTAGTAAAAATTCCAAATGTACTGTATTTATTAAGAAAATACTATACTATTAGTTTGCTGCTCAAAGACTTTGGTTACAATTTTTTCTATTTAAAACTAAGAGCTGTTTTGGAATAAATTAGCTTTTTGGTTAACATAGAACAGGTCCTAAAGATATTTCACATCACATCTTTCATGTGGCTTAGAAATGAACCCTTGTCTTCCGATTCTTTTTTAATTATTTTTTGAGAACCAGTAATAACAGTGCATTATTTTCTTCTTTCTGGTCAGTTTATCTATGTTTGAGAGGTATGCATGTGGAGAAGAGTTCCCCTTATAGTCGGAGAATTAAAGAAAGTAAATTAGCAATCTGTTCAGGCAATTATTTACCAAGTATGTGTCCAATTTTTTCCAGTTTCAAGCCAATAGACAAGGGTTGGGTTTAGGATCTCTATTCAATTTTCCTCTGGTTCGTTTGTAGCATCTTACATCGCATCCTTTTTTCGAAATTCCATTTCAACCAGACTTATCAGTGTGACTGGTGCTCATCTAAAGATGTCTGTTCTCCCACAAAAAAAAAAAAAAAAAAAAAAAAGGAATCGGACAAGGAAATATGAAGTTGGATCACAACAACCCATTCTGTAATGCCAGAAAACTAAGACAAAATGTTCCAGCTATTCCATCACCATTTCCATATTCTAGGGTGGGGATTAGGATCTCAACTCAATTTTCTTCTGGTTCCTTTGTAGCAAACCTACATTCTCATTCTTTTTTCTCAATTCCCATTTCATCCAGAGATATCAGTGTGACTGGTGCTCATCAAAAGAGGTCTTTTTTCCCAAAAAAAGAGAAAAAGAAAAGAAAAAAAGAAAGGACAAGGAAACATGAAGTTGGATCACAACAACTCATTATGTACGCCAGAAGAGCAAGACAAAACATTCCAGCTATTATTCCATCACATTCAATATACCATGCTAATACAAATTTACCAACATAAGCCATGTCATTAATATATTGTAGCACCCATAATATAGCAGAACAGCTGCAAGCAAGAAAAGAATGCACAATAATAAACACAATTTAAGATCTAGCCTTCATATGCAAACTCACTCATCTATTGTAGATGCACGTTTTGTTCTTCAAGGAGTATATACACTTCAAATGGAACCCAAACGTCTCTAATAAGAAAAGGCAGATTCAAATTTTGTAGAGAACTCATTCATATCTTCCTGAAAGTAAGCCAAATCTCATGGCAAGTCAGCAGCTACTTCATAAAGATGATGCTTCAGTTGGCTAAATAGGCAAAACAATGTCCAGTCATGACTTCTCTCAATAAACTCATGCTCAGACACTCAGTTCTACCAGGAACTCTGAGTGAATAAGTCTAGATAATAATCTCCCTAAAGAACAAGGAGAAATTTCAGCGGAAGAAATAGAAATTTGGCAGTAGAAGATCGTATGGAGTTTACAGAGGTTGGAATTATTTCGAAGCCTACGTTTTGAAGGAACTTACAAGATTAGGGGATAGAGAAGTTGGTAATTTCCAAAAAAGCTTATATAGGGTAGGAATCAATTGTAATCAGGATATAGTGCTTTTGGAGGGAAGAAGTAATAGAAACTTCTCATTCACATGTAGTTAAAACTCTTCAAAGTTAAGAAATAATTTCCACAACAAGAGACTTTGAAGATTAAAGCACACCAAAAGGCAGCAGTTGTATTTCGGAAGCTGCCCAGGATAGCATATCTGACTGGAGATAAGGAAGATTAATGCAAAGAGGTGCTTCATGTGCAAAAGATGAGGAGCRGGCAAAACAACTACCACTTCATTTGGAAGTTGACGCCTCAATGTTGGATGTGCTATTGAGTAGTTGAAGTATGCATTGCACATGCCAAGGACAGTTGAAGATCCTCTACGAAGTTGAAGTTATCATAAAAATAAGGAAATAAAGGAATGCACTACTTGATACATATTCTATTTGAATTTTGGGACACTTTGGGATTAGAGAGAAGAAGTGAGCTTCCAAAGGATGTGATAAAACTGCTAATGCATTGAAATCTGATTGTTAGTTCACTTCTCTCTTGGACAAAGAAAATCTAATTTTCTGATTTTGAATCTTTAATTGGCATTTTGGAATATCTCTATTTGTATAGAGAGAAAGGAACCTTGTGCATTACTTAACGAAGTCTAACTTATCATGTAATTTGGTAACAGGAATAATAAGCATCACATGCATATGTAAAAACTAGAATGTAAACTAGCAGAAGATTCAAAGATTTATCTAAACAACAAAGCCATCAAACCAATCAAAACAATCAACACCATATCACTTRGCAAAAGATAATCCAAAAGTTGACTCATAAAAGCCACAATCGGACATCTTTATCATAAACCAGAATACCATCTAACCTTGTTATTTCAGTGCTGAAGGAGGTTGCTTTCATCTAGCTTCAGAGGGCAAAATACATACAGTAAAATAACCCATTTTCCAGCAAGAATTGCACAAACATTTACATTAACCAGATAGCAGATGCCTTTTGTAGTGGTTCCTTGTTTCTCTGGTAGCCGAGTGATTTTCATTAATGGAGAGGAAACTGCATATAGAATAGCAGTCAATTTACGTGCATCTAAGCCTAGATCTAAACATTTCCAGATGAGAATGTTTCTTCCTACCAAATTGAAATGAATAAGCTAATTATGCAACCAAGAGCAATATTCTATATCCATCCCTTGTTATTTTCACTTGGCATTATTATTACAGGATCCTCCTGGCACAAGTCAGATAAAAATTCAAGGAATTGAACCTCTCTTGCACCGACTGAGAGATGGAAAATTGTATTTAACCATATCGAACTCGCAATTGAATATTAAAAAAGGTTACTCCATCAGCAACACAAGAAAGGATAAGGAAAGACAGTCTATGCATAGAGAACCCTTATCAAATGGAAACATGTGATAGCATGGAACAAATAAAATTACAAAATGTATCAYGTATACAATCTGCATGGATAACAAAGGGAAGAAGATAAGAAAAACAGAAGTCAGTGCAGCCCACTAATCTGTCAATAACAGCAAACCTGGTGTTTAGAAAAGTCGGTGCACTTTGCCATTTAACATAACGTCTTCCAATGAAAGCTAAAAAGAAGATATATGTACTGCCCCCAACACTTGAAGCAGCTGTAACATTAATTCCTCAACTACCTACCCACAAAATGAAACAGAAAACTTTATTTTTTTTGTAGCTGCAACAAGTCAAAGACCTGCAAAATTTTTCCACATCCTTGCAAGTAAGTAGACAGCTACTAACTACTAGAGCCCCTTTCTGATTTATCCATCATTCCCACAGTTTCCATCTCACCTTTCTTCCGGCAGACAATATCAAGGAGAAAGTCAGTCAAGACAGTCTCGTATGAAGGCATCTTAGCATAACCTGGAAAGTAATTAATATCTATAACAAGGTATCGGTTCCCAATCCTAGTGTCCCTAATCACATCAAAGTTAAAAAGATGCAATCTCAAAGCATTCCTCAATGCACTTGCTAGTTCATTGATGAAACTCACTGGAGGCATTTCGGCTTCCTCAATGAGTTTCCAAGAAGGATCGTCATTCTGATTCTTAGCAATGAGATTGGATATCTGCGAAAAGGACAACAAGTTCTCGGAAATTCCCAATTGTTCCTCGGAGATGTCTGGCAAAGACTTCCGCTTTACACATSTTACATGATCGCCAGCAACATAGACCTTAAATATAACTCCGCCATGGTTCACAAACTCCTGCAGGACAACTGGGGGCTTTAACCCCTTCAACCCCTCTCTGTTGAAGACCAATGACATCTGGTGAGAGTTTGCACTCCCATCGGCCACCAGGGGCTTAGCAATCAACGGAAAGTTCAAGCCTTGGAGTGCAATGGGATCGTTCAGAAGCTGGGAATCTTGAACAAAAGTCTGATCTGGAATTCCGAAAGATTCCACTTGCTTAGATATATTCAACTCATTGACAACTTGAAGCATGGAAATCCGATTGTGAAGGCGGTCGATTGCGTCCAGTTGGTCGATGATGGGGACACCAGGGCTTTTGGAAGAGTATTCGTCCAATTGTTGCTTCCATTCTTGGCCGGATAGTTTGTGAAGGAGGCAATCAAAAGGGCCCTGTTCGATCAACGGCTTGTCGAGCTGGACTGGGATGAGATCAATGCCTCGTTCTTTGGCGTAATTAAGAAGGGAGTCCTGGATGAAGCTCTGCACCTTCTTCTGCGCCAGTGCATAACCCACACGGTATCTTCTTGCTCCTTCCTCTGCCATGGCAGCTAGTAACTAGCACGATAAGCTTGATGAACGAATTGTTCAAAGATTGCAGTTAAAATTCATGGAAAGAAAGCAAGATTTGAGAAGACAGATTCCTAGTCTCTATCCAACAATTACTGAACTAAAAAGCTCAATACGTAAGGCGGGAGAGAGAGAGAGAGAGAGAGAGAGAGAGAGAGAGGAGGGGAAGCTAGAGACTGAAATGGTTTTGAGATGCTAAAAAAGAAGAAAGCTCAAAAAAGCGTCTGCCTTTATTCTTTCTGGGACTTTGAAGCTTCACCGTTAAAAGGAGGGATTTGGAGAATGATGCTACCTCCTTTACAAAGCGCTGTAGAAGGTTATGCCGGTGAACTGTGTAGATAATGGATGAGGATGTGGTGAGGATAGTGGCCTAAAAATCTCAGGCACTTCGTAGAATTTCTTGGGAAGTGGGAGAAGAATCACTCACTTCGTTTCTTTTTCTTCTTAAGAACTTCACCTTGCAGGCAAGAATTTGGACAATCAAGCAAATCTCTTACCCAAAATTATTTTAGAATAAAAAATTATTTAAGTACATATTAGATATTGGGAGATATAAAAAATTCAAAAAAGGACATACGAAAATGGAGTAACAAGTCGAAAGGCACAAACCCTTAAAAACCTGAAATAAAAGCCTGGTTTCCAACTAGCTCTTCTTTCTTCTTCAAAATACCAAAACCTGCTTCCTACCGTTGAAGACGCAGACATTGCCGGGAATATAAAACTGGAAGGCAGCCCTTCCCGGTGGTCGGAGAAGTATATTTTCTAAGAAAGTTTCCGACTTGCTTTACATTTTGAATAAACTAATGGCGTCTGTAGCACTGAAGAAGAACTACAGGTGCTTCCAGTCTCTCCAGCAATTTTACACAGGCGGGGCTTATGCAGTCTCCTCCGACGGTACTTTCATTGTCTGCGCATGTGATGAAACTATCAAGATCGTTGATTCATCCAACGCCTCAATTAGATCCACTATCGAAGGCGACTCGGAGCCCGTCACTGCTCTCACTTTAAGTCCCAACAATAAATTCCTTTTCTCCGCCAGCCACAGTCGGCAAATTAGAGTTTGGGACCTGTCCTCTCTCAAATGCCTGCGTTCTTGGAAGGTACTACCTTGTAAACTGAATTAAGCTTTGCTTTTTCTTTTTGGCAACCTTCCTTTTCGGAAGAATGTTTAGGAGAATTGGGTGTTTCCGTTCAGGGGCATGAGGGGCCGGTTATGGGCATGGCTTGCGACGCTTCTGGTGGATTGCTGGCGACAGCAGGAGCTGATAGGAAGGTACTAGTGTGGGACGTGGACGGAGGATTTTGCACCCATTATTTCAAGGGTCACAAGGGAGTTGTCACCAGCATTATGTTCCACCCAGAACCGAATAAACTACTAGTAGGTTCTCAGCTGAAACAAAAAAGATTCTACTTGCTTTCTGTTCTATATCATGTCTTAGGGCAGTATTGGGTCATTGGTGTAACTCTTTCGTGCCAAAATACAAGTTGAGCATGAAAAGCTGATCCACCTTTTAAATTTGGATCTTTAACTAAAAGAACTTCTGGAGATTAATGAAATTCAACTAGGTTGTAGTGAATGGTTCTTTTGGGATCTCTTAGAAAAGTAAGGAATGGTGTTCAAAAGTGTTTTTATTCACATATTTAGTTTCTCTTGGATACTTTTAGCTTGATAGAGTAGACTCTGAAGGCATTTGTCTTTGTGCCAGAAGAAGTTTTTGGATCTATGATTAAGTTACCGATAATCTATCTTGTTATTTACCTAGATTTACTGAAATTGAATTTGGTTCCTTCCACAAGTTATCTGTTCCTGTACTAGGGCCTTTGCATTTTCCACTGGAAACTCGACTGATGTATATTTCATTTGCAATAGCTTTTCTCCAGCGGCGATGATGCTATCATAAAAGTTTGGGATCTTACAAAGAAAAGGTGTACTGCAACACTTGATAAACACCAATCAGCGGTGACTTCATTGGCTATATCTGAAGATGGATGGACCTTGTTCAGTGCTGGAAGAGATAAGGCATGTCACAACTCTTTCTATTACCACCTCAGCACAAAGTAACAAAACTAACAAAGAGGAAATCCTAGTTGG
The DNA here is from genome assembly GCA_001752375.1 of Rhazya stricta. Taxonomy (NCBI): domain Eukaryota; kingdom Viridiplantae; phylum Streptophyta; class Magnoliopsida; order Gentianales; family Apocynaceae; genus Rhazya; species Rhazya stricta. The sequence continues at coordinate 8,614,871 of MEJB01000008.1, forward strand.
TAAAGCTAGTTATTCAGAAGATATGAGTAGATAAGTTTCAGAGCTCTCGGCTTGAGTTGAATCTAGCATACTTGATAGAGTATTTACTTGGTTTCATGATGATATCTTTTGTGTAGTAATAAGGTGTGTCCTATTCATGCTAATAATCTAAATCTCATCTGGCAATATTAACAGTATTGAGTACGACTGAGGGGGCAGTTAAGATACTAATGCCTGTTTTATGATGCTTGTTAAGTGAGAACCTTTTGAGTCATCTTTTGATATTCACATCATTTCAGGTTGTAAATTTGTGGGACCTGCATGACTATAGCTGCAAAGCAACGTTGCCAACCTATGAGGCACTTGAAGCGGTCTGTGTGATTAGTTCTGGGTCTCCTTTTGCTCCATGTCTTGCTTTGCACACTCAGCAGTTTGCAAAGAAAAGAAATGGCCTGCCGCAGATTCATTTTGTCACTGTTGGGGAACGTGGTGTTGTGAGGATATGGAGCTCTGATGGGTGCGTCATAGTGACTTTTAGCTTGAGTACATATGTGCACAACTATTCTCTTCTTTTTCCTACACTCTAACGTTTTCTCCGTTGGCCTTAATGTAATTATGAACTTATAGGTTGCAACCGATATTTCTTGGACTGTAAAAGATAAAGAATTAATTTTGTTTGTACACACAAAAAAATACATACTATGTATAATATATTTGTATGTGTATGTACTGTGTACTATTTGTGTGCATCTTTGGGTCTAAGGCTTTTATTGACAAGTAAATTAAGTTTGTGTATGTAGTTGATGCCTATATGTCTAGTATGAGTCTATCGGGGCATTTCTCTTTGATTTTTTGTAACTCAGTTAGTTGATTAACTAATTTATTTAATTTGGTTCTGAAACAGTGCACTGTGTCTCTTTGAGCAGAAGTCCTCTGATATTTCTGTTTTCGACAAGGATGAGGTGAAAAGAGGCTTCATATCTGCTATGATGTTACCGGCTGGTCAAGGATTGCTGTGTGTTACAGCTGATCAGCAGTTTCTCTTTTACAACCCAGTTGAAGATCCTCTAGGCAGGTTTAACTTAATCCTTAGCAAACGGCTCGTAGGATATAATGAAGAGATTGCAGATATGAAATTTTTGGGTGAGGAAGAAAAATTTGTTGCCGTTGCCACAAGTGTTGAACATGTAAGTCCTGCAGGCCTTGAATAGTATGCCTATTATGTTATTATGATGACATTAGGCTTTCTGATCCACCTGATGTTCATTCTTTTTTTCCATATCTCTTGGAAAGTTAAATGCCCATGTCTACTGTTTTTGAACATTTTGAGGGAAAAAAGGTGAGCTAGCATCTTCCTGTGTCCTTGCTTTCTTGGATTCTGTAACTCCACCCCCCCTTTCTGAGAGGCACTTTTTTCATTTTGAATTGGGCATAAATTTGTTATCTTTTTGCTGTATCTGTCGTTGACTGGGGCTTTTCTTTCAAATAGAACTGAAGCTACTTCTTTAGCTGTGTAGTATGAAATATTGATTAATAAATCAGGTAAAGTACATACCATACAACTAATAGTAAAGCTTTTCCTTCAAAAGCCTGAGTTTATGTGCTTATCTTTGTAACCTAGGCCTCTTGGAAGGGTAAAATTTTCTATTCCTTTCGATAAACCCCAGTCCTTTTCCAATCTATAGTTTCTGACTAAACCAGCTTCCAGCTACTTTAGTTGGATCGATAAGGAAGTTGATTAACTGGAATGAATTGGGTGTTATTTCTTCCTTAGCTAGCTTTAGCGACACATGAACACTATGGCTTTTTTTTCCCCCTCCCATATTGTTGTTGTGATTTATAAAGTGGTTTGCTATTATTGATGTGATGGGGTGATACATCTAAGCATCTCGATGCTATTTTGTATATGCAGGTCCGGGTGTATGATCTTGCTTCAATGTCATGCGCCTATGTGTTGGCTGGCCATACAGATATTGTTTTATGTCTTGATACCTATGTATCAAATTCTGGGAGAACACTTATTGTAACAGGAAGTAAGGACACCAGTGTAAGTTCATCATTTCTCTGCATCTCTGACATTTTCTTTTCTTTTCCTAGTCAGCCCTTACATTATTATTTTCCTCTCCTCTTTTGTCTCTTTTTCCCTCTTTCTTCTGGGTGGGGGTGGAGGAGTAGCTAAGAATGGGATACTTGGTGGTTGGTCTTGGTATAATTGTCCCGGTAATCCACCTAGAGTGGCATAGCATTAGAAGGCCATCTGGCATCTAGTTCCTCCTATGCCATGTTGCCCTTTTACTTCCATATTCAAGGGCCTGAGTGCAATTTAGATTAAAGCTGGTGTTTCGTATTTTTGATTCCATCTCTCATTTTTAGTTTGCTTGCATAGCTGGGGAATGTTGTGCTTGTTTCTAAAAAAAGAAAAGGAAAAAAGAAGGGGGGGGGGGGGAAGAGGAAGAAAAATTTTAAAATCCGTGTGTTGACTTCATAAGTTTATTCCCTTGCTTCTTTTACTTAGTAGTTTATGTAGCAACTCTGATTCCGTTGCTCCACAGGTTAGGATGTGGGAAGCTGAAAGCAAGCGCTGCATTGGAGTTGGTGTAGGTCACATGGGAGCAGTTGGTGCTGTTGCTTTCTCGAAGAAAAAACAGAACTTTTTCGTTAGTGGTAGCAGGTAGGTAATCAATCAAGAACTTGTGCAGAAAAATTCTTTCTTTCTACTTGTCTTTCCAATTCAAGAACCTGGCCTCTGATAAAAATTATTGACATTCTATTGAAATTATGTTATCGTGGTGCTGAATCTGAAGTACAAAAGGGATCAGGGTTTGCTTAATCCATTTAGTGTGATTTAGATTTTTGCAGCTATTTTTGCATTGTATTTTTTGATTGTTCAATGTTTTCTCATTAGCCTAAGTTTAGACATGTATGTTTAATGTGTTTGAATTTTATACCTTCTGATTGGAACTATACTTTCAACCCTTGTTGAAGGTGGAAAACCTCATAGATTACTGCATTCCTGAATGATATTGGACCTACAAAATTAGGAGAAATCATGGAACATATTATAATCCCTTTGGCATAAAAGACATCCATATTATCCAAAAATTATAGTCTTATTTACTGCAAAGTACCAAGAGCCATGTAAAAGAATTTGAACTTGTTTTACATATTTATTTTCCCTTTGCTGACATGTAATATTGAACTAGACATTATTTAATCTTTCTCTTTCGATCTCTCTATTTGTCATTTGCTCTAATAATCTTTTCTGTTCATTAGTGTGGGACTTTGCTCAACTCTCTCTAAGATTATGATTTTGACAATTAAAATTGTCTCTGTAAATAAACATTTGCATGCGTTCTCATTTAATTGCAAATGCACTGCTATGTGTGGTGAGAAAATGTACTGTCCTTAGCAATTTGAAACCTTATTACCTGAGAAATATGAATACTATCATATTCTCCCRCCCCCCCCCCCAAGTTATGCCTACAGCATTGCAGGATAAATTTTTCCATGCTCTGTTAAGTCTGCATGAATTTTTAGTCGAGGGTTCGATATAGACAGAAAGTCAATTAAGAGTAGAATCAACTCTTAATTGGGGATAATGAAAAAACATAGGGTGTTTAATTTTCCAAATTTAGAACTTTGCATGAGGAGTTTTAAACCAATGCACTGTAAAAATATTGCTGCAAAGGTTGAAATTTTCTCCTTCGATTGGCTTTAGAATGCTGCTTTATATTAGTTCAGTTGGCTGTACTTTGCATTTTGCATTTTGCCTCTTGATGTTTTAGATTCTTCGTGCCTATTTGGGGGCATCAAGAGAAATTTTTTCTGGTTGTTATTTTCTTGCCTTAGTAATGCAAAGTGCTGGAATGGACATTATTTACCTTCTCCAGCATGTATTCTGCCTCTGAATTCAAATTTTTATGTCTGCCCCGTTCAGTGATCGTACCCTAAAGGTCTGGAGTTTCGATGGAATCCCAGATAGTGCTGGAGATATTCCTAATTTGAAAGCAAAAGCAGTTGTAGCCGCACATGACAAGGATATAAACTCCATTGCAGTTGCACCAAATGATAGTCTTGTTTGCAGTGGTTCCCAGGTTAGTGTACCTTGGGTTTCATTAACAATAATATGGCAGTCCAAAATTTGGATACTTTGATATCCATCAGAAAACCAAACTTTCAGTTGGATACTTGTTTCTAGGGGATTGTTTTACTTTCCTTCTTCATGTTCTGTCACATGTCTGTTCCTGTCCTCACTTGATCAATTTGACCAGGATCGCACTGCTTGCATTTGGAAACTTCCGGATCTAGTATCTGMGGTGGTACTCAAAGGACATAAAAGGGGGATTTGGTCTGTGGAGTTCTCTCCGGTTGATCAGTGTGTTATAACAGCTTCTGGAGATAAAACCATAAAGATATGGGCTATAGCTGATGGCTCGTGCTTGAAAACATTTGAAGGCCATACATCAAGTGTAATTAGGGCGTCATTTCTCACCCGTGGAACTCAGTTTGTTTCTTGCGGTAATTCTGCCTCCTTACTTCTGATTAGAAGTATGAACTCCTTTTTGGGACAGTATTGTGTTCTATTCACTGACATCGTCCCAAAAATATACTTAATTTTCTAGGTGCTGATGGTCTGGTGAAGCTGTGGACTGTTAAAACAAATGAATGTATAGCAACTTATGATCAACATGATGACAAGGTACTGTTCTAATCTGCATCTTTCAGGTATTATAACTGTAAAAGTCTCTTGTGTATGTTTTTCTTTTTTTTTTTTTTAAATTTTTTATGCAATATCTTGTGTGTTGATTTGGGAACATTCAGAATTCTTGTATTGGTCATTCTGAATTCAAGGTGCATTGGGTTAAATTTTACATTGTGTTCTGATGGTAAATATTGATATGTTTGATACACTATTATTCTTATCTAATTTTTCAAGTTATTGCAAGCTTCTTTTGCTCATTAGGTTTTGGATTGCAGATATGGGCCTTGGCTGTTGGGAAGAAGACTGAAATGCTTGCAACAGGAGGTGGTGATGCTGTCATCAATTTGTGGCATGACTCTACAGCTGCAGATAAGGAGGAAGCATTCCGTAAAGAGGTGATGCATCTCTCATGCATGGACCATGGAATGAAATTGACTAACTTTTTTGGTGTAATTTGATGTCTTTCTAGACCAACTAAAATTCATTATCAAGATCTACTTATTAATAGATTTACATGGTTGCATGAATTGCAATCTGATTTCCAAATCTGACTGCTTGCATCCCTAGAGTTTTATGCTTGAAGTAAAACAGAAGGTGCAAAGAACTATGTGGATGTTACTATTCTGATACATGAACTTATTCTAGTAATGAATTTCTCTGTTCTGAGTCCTTGAAGTATGTGTTGTTTTATATGGCAGGAGTTTTAGTCTGAATGAATATTTTTATGGGTGTCGCTATTGACGTTTAATAGCCTTAATCATGTACTGCCTACTTCACAGTCACTTCCAACAAAACTGGTTCTGACAGATAATGCAGGATGACATTTTCTTTTTCTTTTCTTAGGTGGTTTGATTGGGGGAGGGAGTAAGAGGGGAGTGCCCTAACTTAATTTACATTTATTTTTATGTCCAAGCAGCTCTTACAGTGTCGAGAAAAAGGACTGATTACAGATGCAACACAGAAAACGAAGATCGTAGATAAGAACAGAAGCATGAGAATCATAATTTCACTGTGATCATAAGGTTCATAAGAGAACAAAATGTTGTTCTTTAACCTGTGGATAATTCCTATTTAGTTTTTGGTTATGCTTACAATTCATAACTATTCTGAATAGAAAATAGATAATCACGCTGATACAGACAAATGCAAAGATCATTGAGCTAATTGGAAGGTTTCTAGCTTGTACAGATCAATTTTTTTTTTTTTTTTTCAATTTTTTGAGATGTTCTTGTAATGAGAAAGGACAATAGCAAGGCCATACAGAGGGTTTTGCATAACTTTTGCTTAATTGTTCTATATTGCTGTTGCAGGAGGAAGGCGTTTTGAGAGGGCAAGAGCTGGAGAATGCAGTACTTGATGCTGACTACATTAAAGCGGTCCAAATTGCATTGGAGCTTCGCAGACCTCATAAGCTGTTTGAGTTATTCGGGGATATCTGCAGGTTATTTCGATCTTTCTTTTTCTCCTCTCTTACTTGGTTTTGTTGGTATGCCTTTTCATTTTTCTGAGGATCTGATCCTCTACAGGAAGAGAGATGCAGAAAATCAAATAGAGAAAGCTCTCCATGCTCTTGGCAAGGAAGAATTTCATCTGCTTTTGGAATATGTTTGTGATTGGAACACAAAGCCAAAGCTGTGTCATGTTGCTCAATTTGTACTCTTGCGGGTTTTCAGCATCCTTCCCCCAACAGAGATTGTTGAGGTTGGTACGCCATGTTGTTCAAGTTTGAATTCAGATTTAGAGGAATGCAAAATTTTTCAACGACAAACAATAATCAGAAGTTATACATTCACTACAGCTGTCCCGAGCATTTCCATCCAAACATCAAAATTGTATATGATCACATGAATAGAACAAAATCCTTCCACCTTTTTGTGCAATGAGATAAAAACATACTTTTTTAATTAAAAATGAATAAATCTCTTTCAAGAAAGAAAATAACTTCAATCTTTTGGAACTGGCATTAATAATGGAATTTTCTGGTCCTTATGGTATTGTTTCAGATAAGAGGCGTTGCTGAACTACTAGAAGGACTTATCCCATATTCTCAAAGGCATTTCAGCAGYATAGATAGGTTGGAGAGGAGCACTTTCCTCCTGGATTACACACTAACGGGAATGTCTGTTCTTGAACCAGCAATAGATCAGAGAGAATTCATGGAAAAGGATAAAGAAGTCTCCAATGGTCTAGAGGGGAAATTGCCGGAAGCTGCTGGTCTGTATGAGGGAGAACAAGAGTATGAAGAGCTGAAAGAGAAGTCCGGTTTGAAGAAACGCAAGTCACGTAAAACCAGAGATGTAGCATATAAGAAAGTTAAGGGACTGAATGACACAAGTCATTCGGCCATACCAACTCACGCATAGACTATCTCATACTTATCAAAAGGTCATGGTGCTGCTGATGGTCACTCTTCAAACTATTATGTTGGCAACACAGGATTTGTGGTGGATGGTCCTCTGAAACAGGGGAGACTCGCAATGCAAATTGGCTGGCATTTGATAAATGAAGATGAAACATGACATGCAGATGGTTTATAGCTGAAGTATTGCATGTCATTGAGCTATACATACGAGGAGCTTTAGAGCTTTGCATGTCATTGCACAAAACATGAGGTGCATGTCATTTTTCACCCCAGGAGGTTGATTGGCTTGTGGCGGAAGTTGCCAGTGAAGTAGTTATAGTTTCGCTTCACATTGTAACATCTGTTCTAACGTATTTTATTTTTAGTCTCTTGGAAAAAGAAGGAAATTTCTGGGGGACTTTAGACGGTACAAATTTTGATGCTTTGAATTTCAATTTATCTCCATCATATGGAAGCATTTGTATGGTAGGCTGTGGAGACTGATAGGAGAAGACCCCATTGATGATAAATATAAACCAATCTGAAGTTTACTAAAAGTCAAATGTTTGTATGATTTTGAGACTTGGCAATGCCTTTGGTGTCAAGAGTTTGGGTTGGTTGATGCATGAATATATTAGTTTAAATGTTCTCTTGTTGTATGTCCCGCAATGCTATGACTCTGCGAAGAAAGAACTAGTGTATTTTCATGGATTGTCTGTTTGTATCATTAACCTCAGAAACTAGATACTTTTGCAGGGCTGTTTGAATTGATACTGAGAAACAGCCCCTAATGCTTTAACTCTCAAAGGAAAGGATCAGGGAAAATGTCTTGTCTTGTGGTTGCTTTATTTCTTATTCTTATTGTCAATGGCGCTTATGATTGTTGTTTTGTGGTTAGCCAGCCATCACAGCTGTAGCAGAGGGCCTGCTTGACCCTCACAGAAATGAATGATTCCTGGCTTTTCGTGTCCAGCCYGCCAGCCGGCCAACCATCCACAGTCAAAAGCATAGTTGGTCTGCAAGGTTAGTTGACTTGCCGCTCTCTGTTGGGAGTTGTAAGTGTACACAGCATAATATTAATAGCATTGAAGATTGGATGCATTGGACAAAGTCAACAATTTCCAGATGGATCCAGAAGATACACGTATAGGTTGTACGTAGTAGTAGTATTTGAATTTATGAATCAAAGCTGTAAGTTTATTACGTAGTATTGAATATCACACATTTCCTTGCCTATTAAAACCTGTTTGTCTCCGCTTCCCATGTGCCCTTCTCGGATTTGTAAGCTGGCCTGGCCTGCTTTCGCTTACCATTTGAGTTTCTTGTTAGTATAAACATTTCATCACATGCATCTCYACTTCAACTCTCCATCACCAGTTAAATCGCGAAACTTATTTTCTATGTGCTTCATATATTAGAGGATTGTGATTCTAGATATTGATCTTCACTTCTTTATATATTATATTGTTTAAAATTATTTCACATGTACTGAAAAAAAACTTACGAAGAAGAATGATCGCTTGCAACAATATTTATTTTTGTGGGGAHGGGGAGATGGAAGATTGTGGTCTTTGTGTTTCCATTGTTAGTCATGTTCTGGCATCCTTAAATGCAACTTTGAGTCCATTTACTTGTGCAAGAAAGGGGCAAACTTCTCCCTCCCTAACTACTACCTTCCCAACCATATCTTCCATTTCCTTCTTCTCTTCAATTCAATTGAATGCCTCCACCACCAACTCCACCACCATGACGACTCCCCCCCAGCCAAACCCTCTCTCTAAATAAAGAGACCACATCACTCCTCATTCAGGAAATCACCATTGACAATCGACAACACACAAGCACTTGCCTCTCCACCATTTCCCTCTTACCCTAAGCCCTTCATTCGTCCCCCCTAATTTTTATTCCTTCTACCATCACAAAACCGGCCACTGCCTCTGTCACAATGGCCCCTGCCTATCTCCACCCTCCGCCCTCCTCCGCGAAAACGGTCTGCGTCATGGATGCATCCGGCCCCCTTGGCTCCGCTCTCGTCCGCAGCCTCTTGGAAAGAGGCTATGCTGTCCATGCCGCTGTCCACAACCACGGTTAGTTCCTTTCTCTCCAATCCTGCTCCATTCATTCCCCAAGCATTTCCGGTGCTCCTGCAAATACAATTACTTGATTTCTCTTTTTCTTTTCCTTTRTGCATCTGATGATGAAATGTTTAGAATCCGTCTCAATTCAATTCTATCTAGACTTGTTCGTTTCATTCCCCGCCTGCCTTGATGATGTTCCGTTGTTCATTTTACTCCTCATCGAATAGAATCGAGGTTTATCCCCATTTTTTTTTTTCTTTTGCTGTTTGCTACGTGCCAGACTGTTCAACCGCCTGCCAGAAAATCATGATATAATATACAACTGGATGAGGAAGAAGTATCAATGGAGTTTGTACCTTCTACTTCTAATCAAGACGAATGTCTAATGCTCAAGGAATCTACCAACTGCCAACCATTAGAAACACCTTAACTTTTATTAGCCCTTTGCCTTCGTCCTGTGATATTCAGATGCTTTGTTGAATAAAAATTCGGACTTGCTCTTTTTTTTCCTCTTTTCTAATTGCCATGAATGGAACTGCAGATGAACTGCAGCCGCTTAGGGGACTCACTTCAGAAAATAGTAAGCTACGCTTATTTCATTCGGACCCATTGGATTACCAGAGCATAATGGACGCGCTCAGAGGATGTTGTGGCTTGTTTTACTCTTTCGAGCCGCCCTCTGAACAGCCCACTTATGATGTAAGTTAATTTTATTTAATGCTGCTCACTGCTTTGTCCCAGTATTATATTAATTCTGGTTCAAGTTTGGCATCCACCTTGAATGTGTTGCATTTCTTGGTGCAGGAATTCATGGCTGACTTAGAGGTAAGAGCAGCGCACAATGTGCTGGAAGCCTGCGCCCAGACGGACGCTGTGGAGAAGGTAGTTTTTACTTCATCAGCCACGGCTGTAATCTGGAGGGACCAAAATCAAAATAATGTTGTGCCAATGGATGATGTAGATGAGAAGAGGTGGAGTGATGTCAATTTCTGCAAGAAATTTAAGGTAATTTACTCGTGCTGAAATGGAAATTGTATTGGCTTTGTTAAAATTTGCCAGTAATTAATTAAGTTCAATACACGAAAGAGATGACAAGTGAGAAGGACATTGTTTAGTTTTCACAAGAATCAAATTTGCATTCCACAGTTATGGCATGGGCTATCAAAGACGCTGGCAGAGAAAACTGCATGGGCATTAGCCATGGACAGAGGAGTAACCATGGTGTCCATCAATGCAGGATTGTTGATGTGTAATGATCTAACTATTAAAGATCCCTACTTGAAAGGAGCAGCCGAGATGTACAAAGATGGCGTCTTTGTGACTGTGGACCTTAGGTTCTTGGTGGATGCTCACATTCGTGTTTTTGAGGATGTATCATCCTATGGAAGATACCTTTGCTTCAACCGTGTCATCAACTGCAACAATGATGCTGTTAAGCTTGCCAACATGCTATTACCATCCTCTGTATCTTCAACTTCTCAAAGTCAAAGGTATGTAGCTTATTCCGGTTTCAAAGCAGTGCAGTAAAAGTGCCTAGTATTTTTTCTCCTTTTGCTGAATGTTGCCTGAATGTTGTGTTCCTTAATTTACTTCAGCTGGGAGGAGAAGAATTTATACGAGCAGAGGATCAGCAACAAGAAATTGAGCAAGCTGATGGTAGATTTTGACAACCGAGTCCAACTAGAGGATCATTGATCTAGCTGCTGTTGGTCGAAGCCTGATCCTCATCCATAGATATTAACATACGAATTTTAATTGTATATATTTCTTTAGTGAATCCTATAAAATCATATCCAAATGGGGCATTTTTAAGGAAGCATTTCTTTGTCGGATGATAATTCTTTGGGTCTGCTAAGATCAGGATAGGATGCGGGGGTTCAATGTAATTGATTATTGGACTACAGAGACGAAGGTCATTCTTTACAATATAATCAATCCAAGCCACTCATTCGGGACGCTTCACTTGGACCAGCTGAATAAGATATATAGATTCTTCATCTTCTGTAGTGCTAATCAAGTTTTGTTTATTAGTTGATTGCAGCCAAGGATTGAGGTGTTAACCAGCGTGCAATTTATTTATTTGTGCTTAGTAGTGACTCTTTACCAATCCGAGGTTCGCTTTTTACAAAATTTGTAGCTATCGACGGCATCAGATGGGCAGGCTGAAGCCGTTGTACTAAGGTGGTGGGAGCTTTTACGGACCAGATGTCCTGGGACGCTCGGTTTTCATTGTTTCTTGGAATCATAGCTGGGTGCTAATTCATGCTAAGAAATTGGTAAGGTAGTAATGGAATGATGTCGGCCTCTTATCACATGAATCTAAGTGGGACTTGTCTTTCCTATCAGTTCTTGCAGTCACATAATGACAATATGAAAGTTTGGTATGCAAATTGTTTCACCGGGACAAGTATCTTAAGAAACAAAAACAATCTGCTTCTGCGGGACGAAAGGGTGATACAAAGTTTCCGTACAAAGAATGCCACGGGTCTCTGGTCGGAATCATACGGCGAAGCCATGCATCTCCTGGGATTAACAAGATCAGTCTACARATCTCTTCTAAAAAGGTCTCTTCGGATTTGAACAAGTCTATAGATAATTCTTCAAATAATCATGCATTAATTGATTCAGATTGGATTCGTGCACGTCTTAGCAAGAACCGTGCCTGCTTGTGGTCTTGCTTGGCTTTTCCAAACCTTTCCAACTTGTAGGCTTGCACATTATATCTACAGACAATCATTTTTATAAACTATTGGCTTAGCTAATCACAAAAGCAAGGAAACCTCAAGAACAGCAAATGAAAAACCGACAAATGTGATCATTTTAGTTTCCCTACAACACATGGGGGTAGTCATATCATGCTGGTGAAGAAGAAAAAAGTCCTATTCAACCACCCATGAATGCAAGATATGCCCTGAAAACTTACTAATCCTTCCATGTATCTGACAGCTGTTTAGCAGTTTATGATCAACGCTTAAAACAGATTTTCATCTCTATAGCACAATAAGAACAACCAAAAGAAGGATAGAGAACAGGATATTAATGATTCTTGTCTTTTTATCCTTTCTTTCCTGCCTTAAACTTTCTCAAGACAAGGAGCAGATGGTATAGCAGGGTACTGTTGTCGCCAATTACAGTATACAGGAAAGCAAAAATGATTATCATGCATGATGCTAAGGTGACTTATCTGTTGCATAATCAATATTCAAACATGATTACAAGAACCTCACGAACAACGGATACCACCGAAACTTTCAGGCACTTAAGGTCATTGAAACAACTGAAGACAGCTTATATTTACGCACTTTTGTATCATTCCGTGGTTGAAAAAGCACCTCTGTGTTTGATCTGACAGTTAATTCCTTCCACTCGGAAGCTGAAGCCCCTTCACTACGGTAATCACGAGGAGAGTACAGAACTTGAAGATTTGATGGTGCTGCATAAATGCAATGACAACATTTCAGCAGAATCTCAGACAAGGAAGAAAATAGACCAAGACATAATAGGTCAAATTGTTCAGACAGCTCAAATCACACTATTCATCACACATCCTCTGGAAAGAACAAAGATAGACAGTATTTGATAGGACTGAAAACCATTCAGCTAAAACTTTAAAGTAATCTACAAAGTTCAAAATTTCCTTATGTACTTTCATATTTAAGTCATAGACTCATATAGCTTGCATTTCAAGTTGTCAGATTCTCAAATTTTTTACTTTCATAGTGGTTTTGTAGTATCGTAGTACCTGTCATTGTCAAACCAACATGCCTGATTAACTTTTAAAGTTTTTAGTACGTAAAAGATTAACACGCCTCAATGAACGTATAAACCAGCTTTTACTTCCCCAGAAAACAGTCAATCTCATCCACCTCCTGGACCAACCAAGTCGAAACTTGTCCCTCTTTGCCCCTTTTTCTTCCCCTCTTATTTTAAGAGTCGGTGGTGTTAGGTGTTAGAAACTGCTTTATGCTATTTTCTCTCATTTTTATAAAGGTCCCTTTCCCTTTTGAACAAAGAGATCAACATCATACTAACTTAACTTTCTCAACTCATAGTTTAGATTAAAGGTACAAATAATTTCCCAAATTCAACTTAGGATCTGCCTCCAAAAGTTTAATTCCATTGTCCAAAAATTCAATGAAAAAGGATCTAAATTCAGAAACCTGTAATCAGCTTCCCGTAAACCAAAGACAGTCTGGTTCCCAAAACCATCTATACAGCCAAAAAGGGGTTGCAGAATGCGGGAAAAAAAGGAAGCTACCAAATAGGATGGATATCCTTCTAAACAGAAATTTCCAGATATGCAAGCCTCAGAGAAAGGACAAGTTATATGGAATTATGGAACTGATGCCCAGCTCTTAGCTTGAATCCTCAACTTCCATTTTGGCACTAAAACACTCAATATGATGTAGCTGGGGTGCAAAAATGATAAAAAGAGGAACCTAAACAAGTTATGTGAACCGTACCACAATGTGCAGGTAAGAACTAGTTGAGGGCATGACACAATACAACTTACAGTGAAGGATACAAAAGCAATTGATGATTTTTGCATTCTTAGAACAACCCATCCTTTTCATTGCACAGATTTCCTTCGCAGAGACACCCCAAACATATCAGACATGTGCATACTCTGCCTCTGTATATATCTTCCCCCCCCCCCCCCCCTTGTGTTTCATTGGGTAGGGATGGTGGAGGAGGAATCGTGTAAATGTATGTACATTCAAATTACGAATTCCAACTAAGTGTATGGAGCAAATAACATAATACACAATATCTCCATGTTTCACCGCGCAAGATATCAACCATAAATTCTGAAAAGGAGCTATCGTTTTTTTTTCAATTTATGAGGTGAACTAATAGTACCAAACAAAATTAATAATAAGGGAGATATTAGGGATTACCTAAACCAAACATGCTTGTTTTCTGAATGACCAAACGGCTCACTTTGGATCTTCTAACATTTCTTAAGGCCTGAATATCGTCTTGTTTCCCTTTAAATTCCAAAAATTCTCCAAGGAGAAACTTGTTGCCCTTGAGCTCTATCCTGCATCATAATTAAATCATTGATTCTCTACACCAATTAAATAAAAAACATGGATTAGGAATCTTTTAGCATAAGGTAATATAAGAGGAACCCCTTCACGGCCACCCCACCTCCCTCCCTCTCCCCTTGCAGTGGATATGAAACAGTTAAGTAATATCCTAAATACTTGCAACTCATCCTCACACTTCCCCCACAAATCCAGAATCCCTGTTACTTCAGTAAACTGTTCAACATTGAACTTTAACATACTCTTTGACAAGTAATTTGCAGCATATCCAGTTGGGGACAAAATGGAAAGGAAGAATTATGGAAACAAATTGTCCAAAGATTTGTAACTTCCTTTTTGTTTTCTTCAAGGAAATAGAAATGTAGGGAGAACCAGTGGCGATATACAGACCTTCCTCACCCACCTTACTCTCCAAATAAGAGGTTGGAGGAGGTAGAGAGAGAAATGATGAAATACGTGTTTTCTGATTATCTACTCAATTAATATTTCCATTTATTATCTCCTTCTCTCGCCCCACCCGGGCGAGGGGGTGTTGCTTGCCTTTCTTGGTACTGTACAATATAAATCATATAGGTCATAACACATGGTTCACCCAGGTGAAGAATTACCGCCCTTCCCTAGCCAAAAGGTGGGGTTAAGGTAACGTATTCTTACTACAAGAGACCTACGATTCACTTTTCTATTCCAAAGCAAGAGATGCGATACTATAAGCTTGACCTGTCCAACATTGGAGCTGTGCTCAGGATGGAATTTAGTTGCTCAAACGACTCCTGCATTTCCTTCTTTCCACTGCGAAATGCACCTTTAATCCAACCAGAAAGCATGCTCTTATGCTCTGGTTTTAACTGTGTCCACTGCTCATAAGTGATGACCTCAGATGGAAAAGAGGTTGAATATGTTGTACTGCAAGAAGGAATCACCAGTTTAAAGAGTTCTGTTTCAAAAAAGAAAGCAAAAGCGGCATATGCTAAATGCATATGTAGTTCAAAGCAGGCTATCAGTGCGAACTCACATAACCACGCAAAGCTCCAAATACCAGAGAAATCTTACTTTGCCTGATTATTAGGTAATAAAGAGAAAAATAATCTAGTTTGATGCAGCACCTATTTTAAATGATTCATCCTGAATATTTTCCCTGTCACTTTATTTCCTTGCTTTTGTGTTAAATCAGGAAACCTAAGAACACAAGCTAATTGGAATAGAAACTGCAATTATGCATATGAAACTTATACAAAATGATCCAAATGCTGCATAAATATGCCATCTCAACTTAAAATTAAACTGGGTGAAAGGATAATTTGGTGACCTGACATGAAGTAGCTAATTTGTAAAATTCTGGGGGTAGGCTCGTACAGGTCATAGAAGTAGTAAAGTTTGTAAAATTCAGATAGATTAAAGCTTTCTGAAGTAGGGAGATTTGAGTATACAAACTCCAAGATTTTAACAACTGAAAGCAATAAGAAATCAAAGTCTTGATTAGCCTCTTCCCGCAAGGAACAGTGATAAAGAGAAGATTTGCTGCTAGTAGTATAAAAGATCATTCTTAATTTCACCATGCAGGTACATATTCTATTCTCTTCAACACTTGAACTAAGAAGAGGAAATTAGGTTGTCAAATAGAGTAATTGAAACTAAATATACATTTCACAAGGGTTCTGCCTATTGGTATTTACAGGTAATTGCATTTTCTGAGAACAATTATTTTCCCTCACAAGAAGTGCACTGTCAGATACATGCACGAACCAACAGAATGGGAAAATGAAATGTTAACAAGGAGAGGGAGAGAAGTTWTCAACAGAAAAGTCAAGGAAAATTTTTCTAAAACAACTCATTAGGGGAAAAAGAAATTTACATGTGTAGAAGTTCTTTCCTTTGGTACATTCACGGGAGATAGGTAGGCTATGCCATACTACACTGCAAGGAATGTGGCACTATCCTCTCCTACACCTACCTATATCAGAAGAGACCTTTCCCACACCTATCCATACTATCCTCTCCTACACCTACCTATATCAGAAGAGACCTTTTCCCCACCTATGTCAGGGTTGGCATGCAATCTAAAAGTTAAGTGTATGCTTATCAGTCATTTATATCAACAAGCAAAGAAAAAAGTTAAGGAGGCAATCATAACAAAATCAAATGATGATGGATATACACATTTCTTACAACTTATTCACTTGAAAATSAATAAGATAATCCCAATACCTACCGAAAATGTGGGTTAGGACATATAACTTTGTAAGACAGATATCCTTCAGGAAGAGTGAGCCCCCTTTGCTCAAGATATGATTCAAGAATGGAAACTTCTTGTTTGACTTCTGCTACCTGAAAAATGAAATTTAGAAGAGCAATATGACATTTAACTGTCGACAAGGGGAATGCTCCACTTGATCACATCACGAATAGAAATTTAAAGCAGATGGTAGACTTGGTCCAGTATGTAAATGTATTGGACAACAGAGACACGGAGAACCTTACGTGCAAGAGGGCTCATCTGAAAGCAGAAGTTAAGCAACAATAGAAGGAAAAAAAAAAAAAGGCAATTCTTGAATGTTAATCTTAATAATGAAGCTTTTTAGCGAGTACAAGAAACATAGAATATTTTTACTATCAAAAACCAGTAGAACATCAAATTCCGCTAGCAGTTAAAAGATGAGAGATATCTTATGAATTTATTAGTAGTATGTCAAAAAGTATCGACTTTATAAGGTATGGAATTAGCTTAGCTGATGTTCTTCAATCAGGATGATGCTACATAAAGTGACTGCATTACAAATAGAGGCATACATAGGGAATGCAACTTACAGGATCTGGAATCCTCTGCTGCTCAGACTTGTGCTTATGATGATGTCCTGCTGCAGCTGTGCCGGTGTAAACCCAGGAACCATCTTTCCCATCTATGGATACGATTCCTGATACGTTTATAACTGAAATAACCACTGCTTCCCTGCAGCGCAAGAACAAATAGTACAATTTATACATAACCTCAGTCCATAGTACGAGAAGGGAATTCGATATGCCAATAAAGAGCAATATAATTATCCCTCAGAACCACAGACACTGCCTATTTCGCAGTAAAGAAAGAAGCAACAGCTACAGGAAGAGATTACCTGTCGGTGACGAGAACCATATCGATATTCTGTCTGGAGGCGGAATCGGCGTCAGGAATATTGAGGCCCACGTGGCATTTACCACCGTATAGCTTTTGAAGTCGATCAGCGACAGTGAAGAAGATATTGGCATCGGAGGTGGAGGAATCAGCATCAAGAAAGTCGGCGTTGCCGTCGTCATAGAAGTAGCGCTTGAGCAAGCGGAAAAGGACCAAACCACATATCAGTTCCACCCACATAATTGAATTAAACCGTTACCCGATGAATATGAGCTTAACTTTGCAGGTTCCGATAAGCAATCCTTTATATAGTTAATAATATTTGTAAAATGTAGACCAATTTTTCCAATAAGTGACCGAGTCGAAGTTTCGTTCAATACTCGAAAAAGTCTTTCTTCTTTTTCTTCATCAAGAAGAGTCCTTTTCTAGGTAGCTTAAACAGAAATTGCAATGAAAAATAAATTTAGGAAACAAAAATGCTCAGAGAATTAATATGGGTTCCAATCAAGAATCAATTGCGGTGTTGAGGTTAAAGATTTGGTTCCTTCCTAGTATCTCGTAATTTGATCACCAAGAACTGATTTTTGTCATTTTCAGTTATCCTACTACGAGGCCTATATGTTTACACTGATGGTTTCTTGCTTTTCCGGTTCGGTAACGAACAAAAGCATTAGAAAATCCTTAACTTGAAGAAATGAGCTTCACGGGTTGAGTAGTGTGATAAAAGCCATATCTTGCCAGCTTCCAGTTTATTATTAGCCTCGTAAATGGTTTGAGTAAGAACTCTTTGATAGTACATCTTCTGCTCCATATCATGGTGGTAAGGCTTCCGAATGGAGAACTCGATCTGTTCAAATCTGTTCCAATTTTACACCTAAAAATAACACAGATTACAAATCACCAGCAGGGTGTTTCCTCCGTCTAAGTTGGCCCGAATAGACGGCTATTGCACTCTCGCTTTTGAAATGTTAAATCGACTCCATCGTTGCTCAACTTAGTAGTATTACACAAGTTCATAAACACCAGCAATTCAAAAGCAGTTGTGCTCCAAAGCAAGCAATTTACTGCAAATCCTACGAAAATCCATTGTCCGCACAAAACAAAGAGAAAAACTATACTTTGTTAAAATTACATACAATCTCTGTAGCATAGTAACCGTTCTGAAGTCTGAAAATCTTTCACGTGGCTTACCACCTATGGTCTCGGGAGACTCTTACAAAGATTCACGGGTCTCCAGTACAATCTGCACCCGTACAATGTGTACAACAAGAAATAGATACAATATGGCACGCTGAAGTGCAGTAGAAAAGCTTCAATAAATGTCGATTAAGCCAAGAACAATGGATACATATAGTATCATTTCACGGTCATCTGAAAATTTACATTTCTTTTCCCAAAAAATTTTAAAAAAAATTAAAAAACCTATTGCAAAACGCACCAAGCTTCCACACGATACAAAACTAATAATGACTTCTTCAGCTACCTTATGCTCCTCAGAGTGATGTGCAAAGCCTGCCAGGAAATGAAGTAACAGTTTAAGCAATCTAAATTTACATTTCCAACTCTTCTCCAGGATCTCGTACTCTTAATTATGAACAATATTAAGA
Source organism: Rhazya stricta (assembly GCA_001752375.1). Taxonomy (NCBI): domain Eukaryota; kingdom Viridiplantae; phylum Streptophyta; class Magnoliopsida; order Gentianales; family Apocynaceae; genus Rhazya; species Rhazya stricta. The sequence goes on from MEJB01000008.1 coordinate 8,633,735, forward strand.
AACATGGTCTCAAAGCACGTAAAAAACTAGAGGGAGTTGTTCCAAGACCAAGAGAGTTCCATACTTCTTTGGTGATCAACTTGGGACTACTAATTGAGACAATTAGTTTTACATTATCAAATTGATGTGAAACCTTTTAGAACAATCTAATTAAGAGAAGTGAGCAGGAAAGCATATCTTCGAACAATGGATCCGGCACTCACAATATATGCACTATTTAGGGGCATGTACACAAACATCAGTATTTACACGTTTTTGTTCACATGGTAACTATTGCATGRAGAATACCCTTTAGAAAATGCAAAAATCTCAACTACACTGCTCAGTGCTCACCATTATAAGCAAGATGCAGATTGTTCACCAACATTCTCTCTCCCAATTATTCTTGCCTTAGGAGGCAAGGATCCTCCCCCTCAAAGAATAGTTTGGTGTTTATCCATGTCAAATACCCAAGTAAAAGCAAGAAGTACTTTTCTTTCTATGGGAACCACAAAGTTGGAATGGGGGAAATTAAAATGGAAATCATACAAACTCCCCAGCTACAAGCCTTGTCAAAGAAATAGGCTGTTACATTACACATTGCGTATTATGATTGACACCCTATTGAAGATGAAGATAAAAGACAAGGAGATCATGGAGCGGAAAAGAATAAGCCAAACAATTTCAAGAACAAGAGACAAAGATCTTTACCTCCCTATTTGTTTGCTGGCAGCAGATCTATGACTTCTGGTTGCTAGTTCCCTTCTTCTTGAGTAGGTTTCCAAATTTCCGGAGAAGAGGTTTCTTCTTCTTATGAGTTTGTTGCTTTGATGGTGAACTTCCACCATTATCACGGTTCTCAGTTGAAGGCAGCCCATTAGCCTGGTCAATGCTCTCACCACCGTCAGCCTTAGAGTCTAATTCATCTTCAAAAGATTCCTGCTCTGCTTCTCTTTCTGGAGAGAAATCTTTTTCCTCAACCTTGTAACTCTCCCACATTTTGGAATCAGCTTCTACAGAGTCATCATCTTCCTTATCTTTGTTCCCGTCTCCTTTCGTTTCACCATTTAAACTCTCACTCCCATTACCAGTCTTAATAGCTCCATCATGCAAAACTTTATCTAATTCTGGACTGTCATTTACAGGCTGCTCTTGTAGTTGAGTAGGGAGGTCCATCTTTAGCTTCTCTTCAATTCCACCCCCATTCTGTTCAGAGAATTCCACCACCTTTGGAAGCAAATCATATTCTTTTTCACTATCTGTCAGCTCACCATTTTCCTCAGTGTGCTGTTTTGCCAAAGCTTCTTCAAGCAATTTAGACAACTCCTCAATCTTTTGGTGAGAAGCAGCTTCTTTATTTCGAAGCTCCTCGTTCTCCTGAAGGATATTCTGTAACTCATTTTCTTTGTCCATTAAACTTTCTTTCAATCTCATGCTCTCAGCCTTGGCTTCTCCAAGAACCTCCTTTAGATAAGTGATCTCAGATTCAGCTTCTTTGAGGAAATTCTTCAGACGAGTTTCTTCCTCCTTTGATGCACTAGCTTCTCCCTTTGCCTCTTTAAGCAAACTAACCAATCTGTTTATTTCCTTTTCCATTAAAGAATTATCTTCCTCGGATTTCTTCAGAGAATTCGTTAAATGAACCTCCTTTTGCTCCCACTCAGCCTTCAGGTTTTCATACTCATGCTTAGATTGCTCTATCGAATTTTTGAGAGCATCAATTTCTTCTTTTGCATCATCAAGCATACCTTTATACTTTTCATTTGTCTCTTTCAAAACAAGCTTCAGATCCTCGATTTGAGTTTCATAATTGTCATGCTCAGCTTGAGTAGACAGTAGATTCTCTTTGGCTTCCCTAGCTTCAGAAGAAACTTCATGTAAAGCTGATGCTAAACTTTCCATTGCCTTCTTACTTTTCTCTTCCTCATCCCTGGAATTCTCCAACTCATTGATGAGTTTGTGTTTTTCTTCCAATAATGTTTGCACACTYGCAGCTGCAAGTTTCTCATTATTTAAGGCCTGAACTTTCTCCTCCTTCAAAGTTTCAAGCTGAGACACCAGGAACTCTACCTTCTTTGCCATATTGGAGGCTTCTTCCTTAGACATCTGAAGACGACGTTCTGATTCCTCAAGATCCCCTTTCTGCCTTCCAATTGAGATTTCCAGTAATCCCACTTTTTCTTTTAGAGATGCTATCTCAGATTCTGCATCATGCAATGAATCATTACTTCCTTCTAGTTGTTTCATAACTGATTCAAGAGATTCTGATGCAGATCTCTCTAAGCGTTTTGCTTCCTCTGCCTGAACCTCTAATTCCCCTACCCTTTCTTTCCATTCATCCACTAAATTACGTGCATAAGATTCAGCCATTTTTGCAGCCTCCAGCTCCACACTAAGTTGCTCGAGGCTAGCCTCTTTTTCCTCTAGTTGCTTCTCCAAACCCTTTGCTTTCTCAAGTTCTTGCCTAAGAGTTTCTATCTCTAGGTTCAAATCTGAAACCAGTTTGGCACTCTCATTAGCTTCTGTTTCTGTCCTTGAATCAAGGATAGACTTTAGCCTGACAACCTCAGCTGATAGAATCTCTACCTTCTCGGCATGAATCTCAGCAATCTTAGCTGCATCATTGGCATGGCTGAGTGCCTGGTTTTTAGCATCAGAAGTCATGGCGAGTTCTTGCTTTAACCTCTGAAGTTCCTGAGTGGCAGAAAGAAGAGAAGCAACATCCACAGCATGTTGATTCCTAACAGCTTCAAGCTCTTTTTGCCATTCCTCTTCCTTCTTCTGAGCTTCTTCAATTCCAGCCTGCTCCATCTCAACAGCTCGAAACTTCTCAATCTCAGAATTCTCTTCTGCTCGCTTCTGAGCCACCAAAGCCTCCCTAAGCTTCTCATTTGCTTCCTCCGCCAACCTCTTGGCTTCAGTTAATTCATCAAGGGCCTGAACTTTCTCTTTCTCCACAGAGACCAGTTTCTCCTTGGCCTTCTTAAGATCTTCCTGGGCAAGATTCAATTCAGCCTGCAGTTCGGATGGCTTCAATATGCGAGTTGGTTTCTTCTGTGGAGTGTACAATCATGTCAGTATCTAGATGAAAACTCCCAAGAAGAATAATGAGGCTTCAAAAATAAGTGATACTTGTTCAGTTGCAATTACTTGGACTTGTTTTAGTTCTTACATTTTGAAGGTTGATTTCACGTGAACAATAGTCCAGAATGCATCCAAGCCAAGGATCTCGAATTCCAAATTCGAGATTTAAGAGAAGACAGAGTCTGCTAACATGAAAAATTAAACAACTAGCTAAAAGATTTTAAGGGACTTACATCAGGAGGGGTAGCAATTTTGGTGGARTTGCGCTCTACCGTAGGCTTTGACGTAACAGTTCTTGGAGACCTTTCCATCGAAAGGCGTGAGGAGTTTTGCAGGGGCGAGGGTGAATCAGCATCCGATTTGGTTACTCCTCTGCTAAGCTTACTAACACGAGGTGTTGCTGGTGATGCCTTACTATTTGGAGTTTCGGATAAAGTAGATCTGTGCAAATTTAAGAAAATGCAAGTCGAATACAATTAGAAACTTTTGATTGATCTGCGGATATATTTAGATACTTTAATCCTCCTAATTGAACAAATGCAACAAAGATTATACATTTCCCGAAATGAAACAACATATCCAAGATCCATCTAAACACATCCCCCGAACAAAAAGAAATTGGGCATTAACAAGGAAAGTAATATCCAAGCCAGAGATGAAAACTCTGTTTCAGAAAATAAGTAGGAAAGCATCTTCGCTCAGCATAATTTTGAAAGAAACAGAAAATAGAGAAAGGTAACTCTTGGGAAAAACGGCAAATTTGACTGAGGAAGAGGTCCAAGATCCAGATCAGGAAGCTAAAATTCGAAATGGAAATCTTAATAACGAGGCATCAATAGCAGAACAAGTGAAGAAAATCTACCCTTAAATACCCAATTCATATAAAGAATAGGAAAATCTTCCAGTGTTCTTACAAAGCCAGATATACATTTTGGGTATCAACATGAAACAAAAGAGAAAATTGGAAAAACCGACATCAGATCCGCAGGAAAAGAGAGCAACTTACTTGGATTTAGTAGCCATGTCTGGATGAGGGCAGCAGCTGAGAGATTAAGAAAGGAAAACTGAGACTCTTTGGAAGACAAAGGGGTTGCTGCTGCTAAAATGCTGACATATTTTTTGCAAGAAATAATAATTACAGAGAAAGATGGAGTTCTTGAGATTGTACGTACGAGCGTTTAAAGTGTTGGTCTATAGACCACAGAGAGAGTGGAGGGGAGAGAGAGAGTGTGTGTGGATAATAACTACTAATAAGCAGTAACGTTCGACAGAGGGAGTATTTAGGTTAGTAGAAGTGACGAAACGGTGGGAATTTACAGAAGAAAATGAACATTCATTGATTCAATTGATTCAACTTTGCAAAGTTTTCGGTGTTTCTTTTGTGTCTCCAGAGTGGCCACACAGAGTACCCACTCACCCTCACAACTCTTTCTCCACGTTATATTCACTTTTCCAGCTGCAGCCTTGGAGCTGCATTCAAATGTACCAAAATACCCTCACTGCTACTCTTCTTTCTTGGTCTTCTGATGTTTCTTTAACTACAGACATGTCAAATTCAACGGCACTGTACTCRAAAGGGAAAAGAAAAAAGAGGCCGGTAGAAAATGGGGTCTTTTTGGGTAACTTCATTTTTTTTTTTTCCCCCCCTCTAGTAGTAGAGAGGATGCAGAAAGGGCTGAGACTGATAAACACGCTCAAGAATCGCTGGTAATAATAATGAACCCATTTACAATAAAAGAAGACTGCATCTTGAGAGTAAAAGGATGGAAATCTAAACTGGTGCGATGGTTCTTGATAGTTAACGAGCACTATCTATAACAGTGAGTTATATCTATCTATAATCAAGATATCAACATAGTTATACTACAAAAGGCATGAGGGGCAATCTGTCTTCCTTCTAGTCAAAAGCATCTCCTTTTTGAATTGCCAGTACCTCTAATGTCATCCGTAGCAGAAAAAGAAGTAGAAGAGATGATTCAAAATCATCTTCTTGCTTCACTTAGCCATTGCAGGTATTCTGTTCTAATGTACATACTTGAATTGACGAGACAGGTAGAGAATTTATGTCTTGTGTCAACGTCCTCATTATACTGTCACCTAATGAATAAAATAATCAAGTTTTTTTCTTAAGATAATAATGTTTGGTTAAATTTGAAAAGAACTTGTTCAGTTCAGTGTTCAACTGTATCACCATTCATCAGTGAATGAACCAGGTGTTTGGTGCTGACGCTGACCCCGTTGCTGGCTTATAGACAATAAAACAGAACTACTAGTTTTTGTTTTGTGTTTTGCAAGTTCTGTAGCAAGAAAATTAATCATTATGCTTCAGATGAATGCAAAGTTAATGGTTAATTATAAAGTAGCACAATACTCAACGATCAGTAGCCATCGTCCTGCTCTGCTCAGCTGCTTGAATCCTATATGCAGCTCATCTTCTTCTGAGTTTTGCAGTTCAAATGCTGGTGTAGACTACGTACTTGGAAATACATAGCTGAGTACTACGTAAGTTTTAGAAAATACAGGTATGAGTTCAGAAATGATACACCGCTCTGACCTCCTCCGCTCCCACCCCCTCCCCGCCAAGCATCATTTTGTCAACCATGGGGACCCCCTTTGAGAACTACCCGCCTGCTATTATTCTTTACCAATCCGATAATATTAGTTAGTACTACACAAACACTTGGCCCGCCAGTAATGAATCATCATTATGACAAAAACCCTGCAACCGTCTCTTTGCCCATAACTGTATCTTTATCAGATGTTTCGTCCAGATTAATCATGCATCTAAGTAGTTTTCACTRTTCAAAGCGTGGTTAAAACGTTTTATCTTTTTGCTCAACTTCAAACCATCCTCTAATCTCATCCTGAAGGCCGGCCCAAAGTCCTGTGTTTACCTCCATCCACATCTTCTCCCACATGACATGTTTCACCAAATTCTTTTGGGTAAAAATCAAGGAAGTTCCTCACTCGTCATTTGCTCCTAAACATCAACCAACAAACCATAGTAATGTCAATTCGGGTAGTTCTCCTTTCCCAGCAAGAAGCAGCCAGGACAAAGGGTTGGCTGACGTCTATGATCCTTCTCACCAAGATTAACCACGAGGCGGTCCAGATTCGAAATCACACTGATCAAATTAGGATAGACATACAAATGACAAACGTTTCTATAACAATATTAAACTACTACCACTAGGAACCAACTCAGAGTGAAGACAACTAAATCAATATTTACAGGGATTTCTCTTATTTATTTCTAGCACTCTTCCTAAAAATGCAGCCGCGCACATGGGAAGGGATCAAATTGACAGAAAATGCAAATGCAGGAACAGGCTTAGACAAGCTGGATATCCATTCTACCTGATATGCTTGGCATGTTCCTCTRTTCAGATTTACATCCAATCCTTTGTCCTCTTGCCACCTTCAACCCAGAAGTACACCCTCAACCAAATCACACTGATGCTGAATCAATACTCCTTGCTTCTGTCTTCATTTATACAACTTCCAATATTTACTCTACACAGCCTTGATTGGTGATGAAAGCCTATTCATCAGCTAGGCTGGACCTGCGGAACTGCCTAGGGTGCTTTTCACCCCATTCATTTTCCTCCTTTTTATAGTTATTTGTTTATTCTTTCTGATACATTCRTGTCATTCTGTTTCTAGTTGTTTCAAAAATAGGATGAGCTTCATAATTTGCTAGAAGTACTGGACAGACATTATTTTCAATACGTGGGACAAAACGTACCTACCATTAACCTCGAATTGCAATTCCTGCAACTTCAAGGAACAACGTGATGGTATCCATGCCACAAATAGACACAACATAAAGTACGATAAGCCTATATACTAACATGTTAACTCTACCACAGGCAGTATAGTGATTATTATAGTTATCCAAGCTGGGAAGTAAATACCTACTTTATACAATTGGAAAAGGAAATAACCTTTGACTGCAGGATAGAATTAGAAAGACAATAGATTGTCAAGTCAAAGCAAATCCAAATACAGACAATGAAATAAACATAAATACTATATGCTTGAAACAAGAAGATGTTCAGACCAGAATTATTGATAATATTTCCCAGGATGTTCAACATGCAACTTATTAGTATCGCAAGGAATGTCAAATGATGAGAAAAATTATTCATATTGAACAAAGCTTATGCTTTACATCTCTTATTTACAATGTACATGAAGATACGATTTTTCTCTAGTCATCATCATAAGAGATATGGTAACCAGTAGTGCAGCCAGATGCTTCAGGTTTCTCTGCTCCACAACAGTCATAAAACTTGGCAGCATAAGGAGGATCATCAGCTCTCAATTCATAGTACCTTCAAAGATAAAATTCATGAAACAAAGAGAGAGCGGAGCTGTCTTTATCAACTAATTGGCAAAAAAAGAAGAAATTCGACAAAATAATTTACACATCAATCCAAGCAATACGAAGCACCACAGCGATTGCCTCTATAGAAGATACTTCAAAATCATAGTTGTCAAAGGCAGGCCAAGGTCCCTTTTGGGACAAAGCACTGGCTGCAAAGCAAGCTGAGCACCTCATTAAAGTGAGGCCCATATTGTAGTACTTGGCAAAGAGTAAAAGTAACAGAAAGAAAGTCAAATGCCCAAAAAAAAAAAAAAAAAAAGGGTTATCAATCGACCAATATTATAAATCTTGAATGAGAAAATAACAAGATAGTAAAAGAATAAGAGAAATGGGCTACCTCCGAAGCATATGAGGTGCCCATGTCATTAGATATGCCTCTGTTTTACATCAGCAAAGCACCTAGATTGCACCTCAACGCGCTTTATAGGCCCAACGTATTCTGATTACGATGATTGATAGAATCATTATCYATKTGCTCCGGTTGAGGGATTTTAGCACAATATATTCTCAGTCCATAGCTTCAAATCTATTATAGGCATTTAGGTGACTTAAGAAGGCTGAAATCCTCAGTAAAGTCCATCAACAAAAAAGGTTTACATTGAACACATAAGAAATTCATCGTAAATCATTAGCATTATGACTTATTTTAAATTTATTCTAAATGTTCATCCAGATAATTATGTAATTTAGAACTCATGGATTTCAGATTTTAAGATATACCTCCCTTCCTTTAAAATTCTTGCCCCAAATTGAAAAACAACCTAAGATTATCTGACATTGAGTGGAAATAGATAATTGKAATCACAAATGTACACAAGTCCTTTTTTCAGGCTGAAGGACAACATGCTTCATTAGGTAAACCGAAATACAGGTCATAAATAGAGCAGAAAATAGAAAACCTATGTCAATTATCTAACATCAGTATGCTCACAACAGGATATGTGACAAAATGCTTTTGAGAGGATGAAGATTGATGTGAAAATCCCACTCCATACTTGTGCCATTTTTGTGTGGATATTATGGCGGTGTCAATTTTGAAGCTAATGTTTTCATAACAACATTTAGGACAGAATACAAGAAAATTAGTTTCACAGTGCTATATCCTTTTAGAAGGCATCACACCTTGACTCACCCTGCATTGGAAAAAGCTGCAACCTTTATTTTCCAGAGAATGTTCATATCCTTTACAATGATGTTATAAACTTGACACGAATCCGGCCTTCCCTAGAAATCTAGTCTATACAGGAAAAAAGAAAAAAAGAGAACTATTTAATACCAAATAAAGATGAGAGATAAAAGTTAATGAACACTAAATCCTATAGACACACATAATGTGTTTACTGAAAATAGTGAATCAGTAGTTCGATTCTTAGGATAGTAATAGTTCACAATTTTAATATGGTACTTAGGATTAGCAAACAAAGAGGGTGACAAGGAAGCAACCGCATTTCACCTAAATATTTCAATACTGTCTTAGGAATTATTGAAATATTTTATGTAGGAGTTTGAGCATTTCTAATCTCGCCGGATCAGTATAGATTAAAATTTCTAAACTTCGCATCAACAGCAGAGCATTTCTTGAAGATAGACTGGAATGGACATTTTCATATGCCAATTGCAAAATAGAACTTGGAGAAAGAAACCAAAAGGAGTATCAAATGGGTTCCCGAATCATACCTTTTCTGATCATCGTGACGACGACAGACAAAGAAAGAAGGATGGTAGCGGCATGAATTAGGTGTGTTGGATGATGTAGTGTAGGTCTGTTTGCACCGCTTGCAAGTGAAGTAGCTGTCTTCTCCTTTTCTTTTACCTTCATAGCTTCCACTGCCGTCCATTGCCACGTTGAGGGCTGAAGGAGGATGAGCTCTGCCGCTGTAAGTGCTGTTAGTATCAACTGGCCAAAGCCAAAAAATGTGGATCATGAATAGCACCATGTACAACATCTCTAAACCAGATGCTCTTCGTATTGTAAGTGGGCTGGGCTCAAGCAGCGCAGTTGTTTAACCTTGTTTCTTCTACTTACTTACCCATGACCAAGCCTTCAGTGGGCTGGCCAATATAAAAGACGGCCCAGTAAACTGCAAACGATAAAGCAAGGCCACGCATCTTTTCTGCAACCGTGCCTACTATATATATATTCATTTTTATTAATTTTGGTATAGCAGAGCTGTAGAAAAGAAGATAGCAGTGGGTTGAAGTTCGATGGAGCTTCGTGGTTGGCTTTCCATGACTCCATCCTCAACCTAAGCTCCGATTATTCAACTTCCAAAAATTAAAAAAAAAAAAGGTGGATTGGACTTGCTCGTTGTGGGAGTAGAAGAGATAGGCGAGAGAAGCGGCGGAGGAGTGAAATTGGAATTGGCAAATTTGGGAAGATGTCATTCTCTCTGGTCTCCTTATCCTCCAATCCCAGGGTTGGCGCCCCATCTTCCTCCCACTCTCAAACCCACCTTTTCAGGATCAGAAATTCCCATCTTTTCCTTCTTAACCGCCTTCCCACCAATAATCTTCTTAGTGCGCCAACGACTTGTACTTGTGGGACTATCTCTTCTCTACAATCACTGCAATTCCTTTCTTTCCCTCACTACAATTCTTCTACAATTCATTCTATGTCTTCAAATACCATTAGCTCCAGAATTAGGGTATCTTCTTCCTCCTCTTCTTACAGCACTAGCTCCGGGACCGGCGAATCAGATGATTTTGGAGAAAGGACCAGTGCGACTGATGGGGAAACGGACTCTGACGCCGACGACGAGGCTTACGTAGCTTTTCCACATCCCGAAAACGGTAACGATTATAGATCTTCTTCTTCGCCCGAGAGGTGGGACGTTTTGGGTCTCGGCCAGGCTATGGTAATTCCAATACATTTCCCAACTTAGAATTCTCTCATTTCTCGCAACCATGCTTCGCCAGCTTTATCCGGCGATTTTCGTCTMTATATGCTTACATATTGATATATGCCAAAATATCTATGCGCTTTGTCTGTCAAACCACTCTTTGATACAAATAACACTTGGAGGGAATGTTTCTCCAGATAAGTATTCACACCTTTAGTTGTCTCGTTCATATGTATATTCCGAAATTTCAGGATTTTCGAGCCCTATCAATTGTAAAATGCAGTTTGATAGACCAAAAAGTTTGATGGAATCAGCTCTTACTTTGGTCCTGATGGCTTTCCAAGTTTTGCCAGCCAATGCCTGCTTATAATCTTTAAAGGAGGCTGCCTGTAAAGAATTATAAGGAACCCACTTCACCTAAGACTGCATCTTTTGCAATGATTCTTTCATATAGGAAAATTTCTTTTACTCTGGAATGACATACATCTCTCTTGTGTTTGGTCTTTCTGCATGAATAAATCTGCAAACGTTTTTACTCCGTCTACATTATCCTTGGATGATCAAGAAGTTGGATATAACTATTACCCTGCTAAGTCCTATTTATGAGCTTGTATTTTTCATTATTAAGAGAGAAGCTGCCCCTTTCTCATTTTTCCTGCAATGCTAGGTTGATTTTTCTGGCATGGTCGATGATGAATTTCTGGAGCGACTTGGATTAGAAAAGGGCACRAGGAAAATTGTGAATCATGAGGAGAGAGGTAGAGTTTTGCGGGCTATGGATGGATGCAGCTACAAAGCAGCAGCTGGTGGATCTCTTTCCAATTCCCTGGTGGCCCTGGCCAGGCTTGGTGGTCATCGTATTGGAGGTCCTGCTTTGAATGTAGCTATGGCTGGCAGTGTGGGAAGTGATCCACTGGGTGGATTCTACAGGTAAGGATCCTTCCTCAATATTTGTCATTTCATTGCTGCACACAGTTTATATTTTCTCAAGCTTTTTACTCTTGAACTTTGGTTTACTGTCTCTCTGTACACCTTTATTTTTACCATCAGTAGGAGAATGATCTATTATGTTACAGTAACTATTCTTTCTGTCTGAGAGATTATGTCCATATTTCTCAAATGACACAGTAACTAGCACCTGAGGCATGAGTTTACATGGTTTAGGTCAAAACTCCGACGTGCAAATGTGAATTTTCTGTCAGCACCYGTCAAGGAAGGAACAACTGGAACGGTAATTGTCCTCACAACACCTGATGCCCAACGTACAATGCTTGCATATCAGGTTGGTGACACTCCTTTAGATCAGAACTTTGTCAGGACACTCGTTAACTCTGTTTTTGGTCCAACAAACCATTATTTGAGCTCCTATCATGTTTTCTAAAATGAGTTTCTTTGTGAAATGAACTTTCTAGAATAGTCCCCCCCCACCTCTTTTTTCCGATTTTCCCATAGCCCCATCTTCTCATGCTCCTGTACACTGATACGGAAATTGGTCTCTCGATCAATTACTTATTATAAGTTCTTTTCCTCTGCATAATTGAAGTTTATGACAGTGAATGTGGCATTGTGCCCCTTATGCTAAAGAATCTTAAAAAGTTGTCAGTTAGTTACCTTGCGATTTCTCATTCTAGGAATACTAGAATTTAACTGACAGCACTCTTTTAGTTTATTGAAGTGATATTAGTTATGAAGCCATCCATTTATATAGTTTGTTGAGATAAAATCTCTCTCTCTCTCTGTGCAACTTGTTTTGGAGGAAGTGGTATAACTCATGTTGTCTAAGGCAGTTAACACTAGTGTTTTTTTTCTATAGGCTAATTTCTCTGGGCTTCTAAGAYTACATCAGATTGCAAGCCTTTGCTATAGCTAACATCATGGAGCAGTTCTTCTGTTTCCCATGGAATGACGTGTTTTCTTTTACTTTTCTCTTTTTACATTCTCTCTTTTGGAGAAGTCTAAAAGTGATTTAAATTTTAAGAATGGTGCGTGTGATTTTGTGTGAGGATGCATCCGCATGTATAATGTGTATGTTTGTTATCCAGGGGCTCTTCGTGTCTAATTTCTACTTTAAGCCATATGTACTGTTTCAATCTCTTCCTCTTTACTYATGAAATGCATTTGTTCTTAACATTGTCTCTTCATGTTTTATCAGGGTACATCGTCCAGAATTACTTATGATTCCTCCTTGGCTAGCTCAATTAGCAAAACAAACATATTAGTTGTGGAAGGATATTTATTTGAACTCCCTGATACAATCAAAACGATAACAAAGGCATGTGAAAGTGCACGCAGCTCGGGTGCTTTAGTTGCAGTCACAGCATCTGACACTTCCTGCATCGAGAGACATTATGATGAGTTCTGGTAATATCTTCAGAAATTACCTGTATCCAGCATCTGCTTCTTAATTGTTAGGATTTTTAAGCTTTATGGCCCTTCCTACTTTAGATGGTATAGTACCAGAACTTGTCCATTCTGCCACTGAAACTCTTACCTAGGTTGTCTTTRGGTTTCAGCATGATGTGCTACTTTTACTTCTCCCTCCCGCCCTGGGGCTGGGGCCTTGTCATTATTTACTTGGTCATCTCATTGTTGTTTGTCTTTTTTCAGGGAAATTATGGGGAGCTATGCCGATATTGTTTTTGCAAACAGTGATGAAGCTAGAGCTTTCTGTGATTTTTCCCCGAAAGAGAGCCCCATAGCTGCTGCGAGGTATCTGAGCCACTTTGTGCCATTAGTTTCAGTGACAGATGGGCCAAGAGGATCTTATATTGGTGTGAAAGGGCAGGCTATTTATATTCCTCCTTCACCTTGCATGCCAGTTGATACTTGTGGTGCAGGAGATGCTTATGCATCTGGTATTCTCTACGGTATATTGCGAGGGGTGTCTGATTTGAAAGGTATCGGTGSTTTAGCAGCAAAGGTTGCATCTACGGTGGTGGGTCAGCAAGGAACTCGGCTTAGAGTAGAAGATGCTGTTAAATTGGCAGAGTCATTTAGGTTCCTTGGGGAGAGCTCCTCGGTTGGGTCTGATGTAGGATCTGATCATATTTCCAGCTTGTAGTATTCTTTTAGGCATTCCAGAAATTTGAATTAAGACTAGTTTGTTTCATTAGATTATTTCTATATGCTTAGTTTYTGAAGTTTGTACAAAATRCGAAATTATTGTAATTAATATGACAAGTTCATTAAGATTTCTTGCAAGAGTTAGAAGATTTCTGGAGAATGTAACCGTGGACAAAGCATCCTTATTCTCCTGTTTATAACTTTGTAAAATGACTCATGGCTGAGGTAATCCACCACTCATCACCWAATCGATCCAGCATAATAGTAATTATGTAAAATAAATCATCAACTGTCATGCTTCTCCTCACATAAATACCTAATGTAAAAGAATTCATATTTCATGCATTTCATAATATATTAATCTACATATTTATTTAATTCTTCTTTCTTTTTAACGAAATCTCTTAATTCTCATTAATGTATATGTTATTCAAGTAATATTATATATTTAATTCATTTCTTTCTCGAGATAATAGAAATAATAATAAAAATTTATTAAAATTTTTGAAACAAGTTTAAAGTATATCCATCCTCCAAAAAAAAAGAAAATTTTAAATTATCTCTCTTTTAAATCTAAAAGAAATCTTTCTACTTTTGGCTGTCTATTTAGATTTATTTGCTCCATATATATTAAAAAATATTTATATTTTGCATTTTAGATAAGTGCATATCTCTATATATATATATATAAACTTTTGAGAATGATAAAAATAATAAGATAAGTTAAAACGGTCTTAACCGTTAGCCACCTCAGCATCTGTACTGCAACTGTCTTCGTCTTTACTTGCTGAATCGTCGCCCTCGCGTTTGTGTCTGTGTTMTCTCTTTTCATTTCTGCAAGTAAAATCCAAATCGTTAGTGCTTCTATTCTCCGTAGCATCTTCTTTCCACCATTCTTTTCCTATGTGCCCAACTCACCGTTGGCATCATCGAGGCACTTTATTTTTCCGTTTCTTTCAATTCATTCAAGTTTGCMTTCCTCTGAAGATATTAGGGTTTCTTTCTACCTTTTTTTATGCGCATCAGTATTGTATGACTCTCATTTCACCTTTCCTTTTTTCTTCATTCTCTTTCTCCAGTCAGGGTTTGCTTGGTTCTATTGGGTTTTCTCTCTTCTCTCTCCGCCCACGTACTTCAACAAATTCAAGATTGCTGGTGGGTGGCTTCAATTATAGAATAAAATAACATAAAGCTAGGATTTTTATCCCCTTTCTTGGTTGATTTATTTAATTAATCTCCTGGTGACCTTCACCATTCTTCTTGTTGTGGCTTTAATGTTTATCACCTGACATTGTTCCCTCAATACTGTCTTTGAGTATCATTTCTTGCCTTCTATATTCTTGTGCTTGCTTTGTACATTTTGGGTCTTGGGCCTGCTTAATTATGGAATTCGTTGGAGAATCTGGGTTTACCGGAGGGAATCGAGCCCCTGCTTCTACCTTCGACAATTGGGTTCCCGGGGGTTTGACTGATCAGGCGCTCTGGGCTACTGAGAATGATTTCGCAGCTTGGAATACAGGGTTCAATTCTGAAGTCCCTCCAAATTCCAGTCATGATGGTCGGTTGTCCCAAAGTCCATCAGGGGCTGAGCCTCCCAACAAGAAGTCTCGCAACTCTAACAGCGCAGATTCGCATCAAATAATGACCAATCGCTCCAAAGCAATCGGAAAGATGTTCTTCAAAACCAAATTGTGTTGCAAGTTTCGAGCTGGTGTCTGTCCTTACATTACGAATTGCAATTTTGCTCATGGAATAGAAGAGCTTCGTAAGCCGCCTCCCAACTGGCAAGAGATAGTAGCTGCGCATGAAGGGGAGCMRGGAGCTGCTGTGGTACTGGAACCTAGGGAAGAACACCAGATACCCATTATCTGCTCACCAGATTTACGTGGTGAATCTCAGAGGTCCTCTAAAGGGAGACACTGCAAGAAGTTTTATACTGATGAAGGGTGCCCATATGGAGATAACTGTACCTTCCTTCACGATGAACAGTCACGAACTAGAGAGAGTGTTACTATCAGTGTGACTCCAAGTGCCAGTGGTGGTTACTCTGACAATGTTAATGGACCTAGTCAGAAACCTTCCAATTGGAAGACTAGAATTTGCAACAAGTGGGAAACGACAGGATACTGCCCATTTGGTAGCAAATGCCATTTTGCWCATGGAGTAGGAGGTATAATAAACTGCTTATTATTCGTTTGCATTTTTTCTTTCTCTCTGTGTCTTTCTGTGACATTGAAGTTCTCATGTCAGAATTGCAACACCCTGGATACACTTTTTATCTTTCTGTTCTAATTTCAGTTCAATGTTCTCTTGTGTAAAGAGTAAAGTATTTGAATTTGCAACTTTGAATTCTAAGCTGCTATGTCCCCCTAACTTTTTACTTGCTATGTGTCCGCTATGCAACTTGTTCCCTGCTAGCATTCAGGATTAGAGTACCCTGTGGGATGTTGGTAAACAAGAGTAATGGCTTCAATTTACAGAGAGGGTACTCCAAAAAGTTGCACCCACTTTTTCGTTATCAAGTGCAACAGTAGTCTTTTTAAACATTTAATAATGTCTTGCATGCTAYCTACTATTATCTACAATAATATGTGACTAACATTGGATGATGTTCCTCCTGCATTTTGTTGACAAAAATGTCATAGATGATATTTGTCAACTTATCTTTCTATTGTTGCTGTCTTAAGTTTTCAATCCTAGTACAAAAATGAAAAATGAAATTCAAACTGGGAAAAGGGGAAAAAAATTTATGCTAGAGGGTTTGGTTAATTGACTTGCTCCTTAAACTTGGTGGTGTAGGGCTTTTCTCTCTCCTCTTGGAAAGCATCTTCTCTTTAAGATCCCTACTTCTTGCCTTACTCTATTTGCAGGAGCGGCACATCTTTATGGTTAATTCATCACCTTCAAAACAAAGGATTTACTTGTCATGGGATGTTTCATGTTCTTGATCATAGAGGACTTAGCCTTATTGATCTTTGACCGATGATAGATTTATCAGTTCAGTATCACCCTTCAGAACTTGTACTCAAGAAATCATGCGAGGTACAAATGGAAATGTCTGATGAATATCTAGGGATGGTTTTCGTTGCATCAGCTCCAAACTCACATACACAGAGGTAACATTGAGAATATGGCTGAGCTGCATCTGGGGATGTCTTAGCTGTAAATTGACTAAGGTGCTAAGGGACGGTTGAGTTGTATTTGCAGTAAGATGCTGAAACTTCTGGGTGTAAGCGAGCAAGCCCTCTGTTTCTCGGAGGAATGTTTTGCATGTGCCATGATGGCTTGGATTACTGGTACTTGCTTTGGTGGTCTGTTTTCAAAATACAGTAAACTGAAGAAGAGGATGAGATCAATGTGGAAGGCAGCATAGTCTTGTCCCGTTCCCATGTCATCCATTTTTATAGAATTTGGTATACCCMGACCATAGGATTAGGTCAAGGGTATGTATTCACCTGGGGCTGTGACTCAAATATAAGAGGTTACAGAAAATTGCTGGGTCGGACTAATCTGTTTTAAGAAATGCTAAAATTTTAAGTTGGTCCAGCTCCTACTGTAAGAAGTTCAAGGGAGTAGTCTGTAGGTTTGTGGATTCTAGTACATTTTATCCATTTGTTAACTGGAACCCAGAGACACAATGGCAGATTTTTGTTGTACACTGAAAATTTTCTTTTTTGATGACATAAAATTTAAATTCGTTCTTGCAACCCACTATTCTTCCCCCATTTATGTGTGAGATCAACTTCTMTTAGATGCCACAGATTCTTGAGAAAGCTTGGCCAAAGAAAATTGAGATCAATTTGGGTTAGATGCTTGATCATGAGATGGTTGTCGGTCTAGATTTAAGATTTCTTATTTTGAGTGGTTTGATATATGGTTGTTCCGTTGAACACTTGGAAATTACCATGGGAACTAGGGGAGGGGGAGGGGGGAAGGCAAAAAGGAAAAAATTAGCTTCCCTAGTTATTGGAAGCTGGCTATAGTTGGCTGTGCTGGTAACGGTGTCCGTGGATTTGGTGGAATTGGAATAAGATCGGTTGTTGTTTTCGGAGTTACCTTTTCACTTCGCCCTGATATTTCCTCTATCACTAGTGGTTACTTCACATCTGAAAAAAGCTACCCTTTCCAGTTCATAGAGACTCGAAACTCATTCCTGCATGAACAACTACTCCAAAATCCACATATCTGGRGCCGTATGTTTTAGATGAAACACTAGCGAGATCCTGCTAAGATAAGGTACTTTACACTGACAGAAGGAGGTTTAAAGAAACCATATAACATTTGATGTCTCCTCTTCCATAAATAGTATTGAGTGCCTCTTTCCTTCTCCAAAGATGATGGATCCACAGACAACCTGTATCTACAGTTGGGGGATGGGTAATTGTGAATTACACACTCTGGTAGATAAAYATGGATCAGGGCTTAATATTTATTATGTTTGCTCTCCTGGTCATTGGGCTTGGCCAACTTGACTCCTGACCGCTCTGCTTCTAATTTCTTCTATTCTTCTCCTGTGCTGTGTTTGAGTGAAGATACTCAATCTGCTTTCCAAATGCGCACCACCAAGTGTGTTCTAAATGCTCAAAAAAGAAAAGAAGAAAGATATATTCTGAAAAAATTTTCTTTAGAACCAAAAACTAAAAAAATAAATGCAAACACAATCATATCTTTTATGGTGCTTTGACAGGTCCTTGTAGCCTATAGTATTTAATCCGATCAGCATCTGCATTGACGTTTTATGTATGGTGAAACCTTTAATTGTACATAGTGGAATGGTGAGTCTTTGGTGGGGCGTGCAGGTTTGTTCTTGAGCTATGATGCAACAATTAGTTATTATATTCAACAGGAAGTGAAGCATAGTGACTGCAACTATTGTCGGCGAAACCATCAATATTTCCTGGTAGGAAATGAAACATATGACAAGTAAATTTCTTCATAGAACGCTATATTCTCTTTGGTAAGTATACAAGAACAGTGTATGGTTTCCTGGTTCCTGGAACACTATCATGCTGATATTTCAACTCCAGTTCAAGGGTCCTAGCAAGAATAAGTAATGGATCTGCTATTCTATCAGCCTGCTTCTTGTAACTTGCAAAATGGAATCTTCTTCAATCCTCGAAAAACTAAATCTTCTTTCAGTTATTTTGGTCATTAGATGAATTTTTTGACTTCCATTTAGTAAAATGAATGGTAGGAAATGTTTCTGAACATGGTTAGCCTTACCCTCTATAAGTTGCTTGCATATTTCTCTGTTGCAAAGGAAAGAGGTAAAGGGGGAACGGGCCCAATTTTAGATAGCTGAAAATTGTTTTCAATACTTGAAACTGACATTTGCAAGTCCTACTTGTTTCCTAAGTTTGAGAAAATGGGTCATTMCCCCTTGTAGTGGAGCTTTATTAGTACTTGCTTTCGGTTTCCAACTGTGCAGGTGTTTTATTTTCATGTATGGTTCTGATTCCCGCTCACATTTCCTGACAGAACTGCACAAATTTGGTGAAGGGCCAGTGGAGTCGGAAGGCAAAGATTCTTTTTCAGCTTCTCTAGAATCAAAGCCAGGAGGGGTTTCTGGGAAAACAACAGATAGCCTAGTGCCATCAAACCTTTTGGCCCCCCATAGTGATATTTATCACTTAGGGCTGACCACCTCAGTACGAAGACCGTGCTTAAGTCAGAGGTCCGCCCAGAAATGGAGAGGGCCAAACAAAATTAGCAAAGTATATGGTGATTGGATCGATGACATAGAATGAGCAGAGGAACGAGTGCAGTTAGAAACAGTGGAGTTCTGGGGACAGAATGAGTAGAGGAATAATGTTGTTGAAATCAGATGGAGTTCTAGAGACTCGTCCATGTAATGCTCCAGCGCTTGGCTCGTCTTCCTTGTAATGATTACACTAGGTATTTGGAACATCTGTCCATCTCTCTTAGGAAAAATACTACTGTTGTTGCTTTCTGAATAGAAAAAAATGGCATCTTTTTCATAGAAGCAGAATACAAATAACTACTGTAGCTGATGTGTATATTCATCAGCTTACTGTATCGGTTCAATTATACAAAAAGCAAATGAAACTCGTTTACATTATCATCTGCATATTACAGAAGTTTCTTGGACCAAGAAGGGGAAAAAAAGCGGGGGGAAGAGGGGTGTATGGTGCAGCAGTTAAATGCTTATCTTGAAGGATGGGGGATGAAAAGCTGTATATGATTATGCTGTTTGGAAATGATTGTGCTCGTTTAGATTATCATCTGCATATTATTCTTCTCTTTTCTTGATACCATTGTTTTGATTATCAGTTTTGCACCAAATGAAAAACTAGATTTATATGATAAAGCAACACCTGCAAATTTCAAGTCCACGCCATGGCTTAATAATATGAGAACTTGTCTTGAAATGAAATCTAAATTCATCACCGGAAGAGTCATTTTGCATGTAAGATATGGAGCTGCAAAATGCCGAATCTTTGTTTTTTCTTCCAAGGGAGAAATCTGTTGATCGAAACGGTTATAAGTTGGGCTTAAAAAGGGATTGTSAAGCCGAAATCGGACCAAGTGCTTACATTTRCGTGTTGAATGGGCTAACATGGTCCATTTGCGTAAGCAAAAAGGCCTTGATGAGAATACACGTTTGAAGAAGCTGAAAGAGGAACAGGACAAACAAGGGAAGAGTTAAAACTTTACAATAATGTTGGCAATCAGAAGTCTTCCCACGTCTCTYCTAACTTAGATACCTCTTGCCAAATGACAGTACATATTGAATATCWACCTTGAATTTGGCTTAAAATTTTTGAGTTTACTATCTAACTTTTAGTAATTACGGAAGATGTTTGTTGTGAGATTCATGTATTAATGAACTCACAATTTCGAATTCGCCTCAAATAAAAAATAGCTAAACCTCTCGATTCAAAAAAATCCCCAATTAACATTAACAATTTAATTATTAATTAACATTAACAATTTAATTATTAATTAATAATTAAATTAAATTGGGGGCAATATAATCCTTACGTAAGGGCCATCCTATCCAACTTTCAGGCATTAAGATACTTTCAGGCATTTGATAAAAAATATGCTAATTCCAGAACCTCCACTTCGTTGGGGTTCTAGAACCTCAATGACACTTCTAATACTAGTACGTTATACCACCAGCCTAGCCTTGTAATTCATTCATACATGTCGTTTTTGTCATCCCTGGAAACTCCAAGAAGTTTGACTGCCGTACACCTTTGACCCAAAACACCATCTTTAGGTCTTCCTTTCTAAAAGAAAACTCAAATGCAACCCAGCAGAGCACTTAACAAGAAAACTGAAATGGAAATGGATGTAATGTACAAAAGCTCCATTCACTTAGCATTTATTTTGGTTTTTACAGTTATATTACATGATTTATACTAGGGCTACATGTAGCTTTCATCACCCCACCCCTTTCTATAAATTCTATACCAGCTTRCATTATATCAAACAACACTGTATGTACATTTAATTACTGCCCAGCTCACCATATCCACAGTTTGAAATCCATCCCCCATCTTCTATGCTACGATAACTTCATTCCATTCGTTTCGTATGTTACATTTTTCATATATAGTTCACTTTCCCTACTGCTGTACACAAAGCTGAACCTACGTCGGGCTAACTAGCTAGCTTGCTCCGATTATCCAACACCGGCTTTCCTTGTCGTAGCTCAGTAATGCTGGAACTCGAACTAATCTTTTCCAGAGGATCAAACCATAACTAGGAAGTAGCATATATTAGTATCTTTACTAATAAACCTGCCTGCTGTCGGCTGTTTAGGCATCGCTCTTAATATTCTATCACCAGTCCGCTCATTGGAGCTCTGTGAGGAACCCCCTTCCTTCGTTTGGCAGGTGTTTGAGGCGGAGTTGATGGTGTAAAGCTCTGAACTTTATTCCTTAATACACCAGGCCTTGCGCCATTCATTGATTCCTCCGAGTCTGATGCACTAGCCATCTCCGAGCACTGTTTCTTCCTTTGGAAATTTTTTGATGTCCCCACAATCTGAATTATCACCACAACTTAGTAGGAAGAAAAATTCAATAAACCAACAAATCCTAAAATTCGTTTTTTTCTTCATTCATGTTATGTAGTAGATTATAGAAGAAGGAACTGCAATCATCCTCGAATATTATGCATGTGTCTTATTCCCCAAACTAGGGAGTACTGAGGATTAGAAGCAGTTTCATTTAGACAGAAACTGTTCTCTAAGATTCCTTTTGCGCAAAGAATATATCCAATGCTACCAGAGGGACAGGGAACCAGATTCCGATTTTGTGGATGTTTTTATGAAATAGCTAAAAATGAAAAGAAAGGCCATTGTAAGCATCGGTTCATACATMTAAAATCTGGCAAGGTGCTTACAAGTAATATCGTAGTGTAGAATGTCAATAATAGAGTCAAAATTAGGTAAGAAAATGAATTGGAAAATGTCCAAGGCGGAGAACGGTAGAATTGGCAGAGATGGACCGTTTTGGCATTTTTTGAAAGAAAACGTGAGGTGAGTAAGCTACCTTACAACCAAGAGAGCAGAAACTAAAGCAATCCAGGAGGCTGCGCTCGCAGACTTGGCAGGTATTAGTGACACCTTTGCCGGGCCTCGGCTGTGGCCGTTCATTGAGGAACACGATTTTTGCACTGTTGATAATGTATGTCTGAACCCCGGTTATGTCCAAATACTTCTGAATCTCTGAGACCCTTATTACATCATGGTACGATGACCTCCTTATCTGTGAAAAAATAAAAACTTGAGATCATCATCCTTCATTTCCAAGTATTTTCCATAAATGGAGAAGAAACGAATGAACAAAATCCACATGGTTAGCAGAGAAAATCTGTGAAAATACTATAACAGGACGAATCAGAGACACCATCTCCACTCTCAAGAATGATCCTTTCAGAAGCTAAAAGTAAAAAAGTTGGGGAAATCGCAAAAGGCTACAACGAAGACCATTTGCTGACCGAAAATTGGGTATTTTGGTTGAGCTCAGAGTACATAAACATATAGAGTTGACCTGACTCTCCCAACTCCACCGATCAGCTAACTGTATTCTCCAATTCGGTCGGGAATTTGGGTTCGACAGTATACCTCAGGTTTTTTTAATTCCTCGTGAATGATAGCTTGATCATCAGGAGGAATATAAGTCTTACCTGAATAGAGCGATGGTCTTTGTGATAGGAGAGGCAGAGGGAACAAAGTGCTCCGTTCATGCAGTCCAAGCAATACATGTTACATTCGCTCTTGTGGGCGGTGGCATGGAGCTTGCATTGACCAAAGAAGCTAGTTTGCAAGAGGGGACGAAGCCACAGTGGCCACTTGTTATCATCTTCGTCATGATCGATTCCAGAGACACCCTAATCAATAGATACAGCAAAAAGCAAGCAAGAATCAATGAGCAATCAATGTAAATGAAGGCAGAGCTAGTGAATGAGCAGGTATGAGTTGGAGGACTAACCATGAAAAAGGACTCGATCGAGCAGAAAGAAAGAAATCAATTGAGGTTGGTTCTCGAGGAAGGAGGAGGATAAAGAGTAGAAAAGAGGAGAGGTAACAGTGGGAGTGATGCGATATTGGGAAAGGGGCTTAATGGGTCTGCTGTTCGTGCTTATCTTCTCTTCCTCTCGTCGTCGTTGGTCTACTCTGACAAAAAAGTCTACAGCCGAAGCTGCCTCCGAAGCAAGACCAGAAAGAGATGCGTTTATTTTAAGGAACTGACGTCTTTCCAATTTCTATTTATTAATTGAATATAAAAAGTAAGAAAACGCTTGGCCTGAATTGAATACTAGTAGAATAATGAAAATAATAGTATTGAATATGTTAAAAATGTTACCATTGGCCAGATGGGCAATATTATATACAGGTATGTGGAATCCCTAGATAATGATTCAGCGAAAGCAGAGATACATGGCATGCCACGTGCTGCCTCTCCCACTGCCAACGATAGATGGAGCCTATTCAATTCCTTCACCTATCACCCAATTCCACATCTTCCTACTTCACCTGGGCTTATCTTAACTTCATGGGCCGACCCTAGACTCAGTGGACCTGGGCCTGTTGTCTGGTTGACATCATCAGTACGATGATCTTTTGGACTCGTATTTTCATTTCAATATTTGRAACATAAAAATAATACAATGTCGCATATAGGATTACGGATTCTTGTAGTAGTACTAAATATTAAAGAAGAAGCATATGGAGTGGAGGAGTCTCGAGGGGGAGGAGGCAACCATAGCCATTGGTGGTGACATTCCGCTGATGATTTGGAGTAGAATCACTGGACTCACTCACACCCATCAAAAGTGGGTCCTTTCTTCGATTACTCTTCTTCTTTTTTCAAGATGCGTGCTCCCCCCAACTTCATTTCATCCGCTCCTCTGCTTTTTGSCCCAATTACTGAAGAACAACAGGGGATTATGGGGGCCGACGGCGGCCAGGTTAACGCCATCAATACTTACCTTCCTTGTAATGGTGATGATGATGATGCCAAGAAGACTCTCATTTTCACGTACGGTACTCTCAAGCGCGGCTTCTCCAATCACGTCCTCCTCCAAGACATGATCTCCTCCGGGGACGCCACCTACCTCGGCATCTGCCATACCGCCGACAAGCTGCCTCTAGTATGCGGTCCCTACAGGGTTCCCTTCCTCCTCAATTTTCAGGGCTTCGGCGAACACGTCTCCGGCGAGCTCTACGCTGCCTCCTCCAAGGCTTTGGCCCGTATGGATGAATTAGAGGGCATCTCCGATGGCCACTACGAGAGGCTGCCTGTCAGCTTGATAATGCATGGCGAGGCCCAAGATGATCGCTTCGTGCTGGCAGAGGCCTACTATGCCCATCGTAGCTATGCGGATGCGCTCTGGAKGAGGAACGGGGAGATTGGCTATGCCTGCTATTCCGAGAAAGAGGCCAAAGGTTATATTAGGCGCAAAGATAGGCCTCAGCATCTTTCTTTCTTGGATCAAATTCAGATTTTTGTGTCTTCTTCTCCTACTGCTCTTCAGGATTGATTGATGTTTAATATTCCGAGAGTGAAACACCTTAAAAGATTGTTTCTTTTTGTATTGAGTTATGTCGTACACTATTATTCTATTATTCTGCCGTTAATGAAGCCTCCGTTCTCAGTAGCAAGTTCCAGAATCTCCTGTCCCATTGTTCTCTTGGTATGTCTACGTAGTTCTAAGTGCATAATTTCAATGATTGCTCCATAACGCTAAATGCATTGTTGCACAACTGCTATGCCATCTCAACCAGTCACTGTGATGTGCCTATTGACCCCTAGAAGAAGCACAAACAAGAKTCCCCCCAGGAAAGGACATCCTCGGAGACTATCAATAATCTTAAATTACCCTTCTAGAGGCGAAAAGAAGAGCAGACCACAGAGTGAATTTAGAAAGATGARGTCTCATGCAAGAAAAGAAAAAGGTTCTTAACGCTTAAATTTATAGTATTGTAGCTCGTAGCAGCGTTGCCCTTGCCTGTTAAATTTTCTGAAGGGGCAATGGAAGGAAAGCCATCCACCATCACGAATGGCCGGAATAAATGAAAATGTGCTATGCTGATGATGACTTACGCACATTAATTGTCGAGTTTGTCAATGTAATCCTACTAGACTAAAACCTCATCATTCGCAACACAGCAGCACCCAGGATTAAAATAATAGAAAGCACTACATCAATATTGATCTTCAAGAGAACAACTTTTATTAGGCTTTAATGCTTTTCCACCACATTATTATTTAGCACAAACACCAAATAAAACAATAATAAGACAATAAAGAAGAAAATGCTCCACTCTCAATACCAAGCAACTACCAACTACTGTATACAGGGTCCAATCAGGTAGGGGGTCACCATCACTTGCACTACCAATTTGTTTTTAACTCTAGGAATGTAATCGAGTTGATACAGTACAGTTATTGATTTAATGAGCTCAAGCTTTCAATCCAGGACTTGCTAAGAGATGCAAGACCATCGGCATAAGGCCCCTACTTCTTTTCTATTTTGCCATCACTTTCTTTGACAAACTAATAACTGTCTGCCTATGCAAAAGTTTATTTCTTGCTTCCAACTTTATTACTTTCGCTTGTCAACACCAGGCAATAACCACCAGGAACTTGAGAGAAATTTGACGAGATAACCTAGACATGTACAACACTGCTTACAGCCGATAAGAAGTAATAATGCAGATTAGAAAGCTAASATATCAAGTGTCTGATTCCTGTGTTGGCTATTGAATAAATGATGCAAAGAGAATAGAAGCWATTCTGTWTCACAAAAGGGAGCTTGGTATTTGAACTTTTATTCATCCCCAAAGTGGCAAGGGCTCTCAGACTGACCTACATTCCTTTGCAACCAACTAGCTCCATAACTGATCATGAAGAAAGCACATATTATACCTAAAGCTTCACCCTTGGAGCAGATGGAAAAGGTCAAAATGGACAACATTCACATATCAGCACCACGCATCATGCATCATATGTATCCCCCGTTTTCCTTATAGTCTTCAAGCCTTTGTCGAAGTGCACAATGACTTCATATTTAGGAAAAAGGCATGTGTGCACCATAAATATGGTTATCATTGATATAGAAACTACTATGTACTTTGCTCCAAATCCCATAAACATACGGAATTGCAAAACATATAAATCAAACATCAATAGTGCATGTAAAATGGCCGATGACCACTGAAAGGGCCAGAAAGAATTTCCATTCAATTTCTAAAGTGAAAATACGTAATACGAACTAAAAGATAAATAATTTAGATAAAGGGGTGAATTTCATCAGATTGGACAATAAACTCTGGAGATAACCACACTGGTGGAACATAAACAATTAGATCGCCAGTGGCATACAGCTGCCAATGAATCTGGCAGGGAATGTAAATACATTGAAGATTAGTAGTCTGCTTCCCTAACATGAAATTTGTAGCTTCTCAACTTTATCCATGAAAAAGAGAACTTGATCCAATAGAAAGTTCATAGCCAGTGCTGAAGRATGCATTAATCCCGTTCTAGTATAGGCGAAAGTAAGTACTAGTTGAAACTCAATCAGTTGAAGTTTCGGGCCATCTTTGGCAGTACCACTGATTCGCTGAAGTGGAATTTCTGATGAAGAGAATCATAGACGTGCATCAGCAGAGGCCTATGGGACCATCCACTACACCATGCAAGTATCATGAACTCAGATATGATGTAAACAAGTGGGATAGGGTTCCATCTATATGTGCATGCTCAAGTTATGATTTTCCTATCATGTGTTCAAAAAGTTTGAATGCATGTCTACTACATGTCAGGTATGCTTACAGACTCATGGCAAGCATTATCATCCGTGTGAAAAGAGATTAAGCTAACCATCAAATCCAAGTAGACAGACTAGTATGGTACTACTTCAAATAAAGAGCCATACAATCCAAAGTCAAAACTCAATTTATGCTAAGAAATCATTAGCTATCATTGCACAATCAAAAACCTACTGCGAACCGGAAAAATCCAGGGAAAAGAGCATGATTATGCAAGCAAATGGGATTTCCATGCGTAGGAAATTCTCTCTCTCAGTTAGTAAGGTCAAGATATTAACTCTATAGAGCTTCATTTAGTAATTGAGAAGTTTACACTGGACATAAGAATCATGTTAGTGAGAGTTTACTGAGCTTCTAGAAATTATGTGGGAAACTTATAAGAGGAAAAAGAACAGTAAACCCAAACCTTATTTCTCAGTGAACTTGTTAGATTCCAACAGTTGCTGTGACCTGCATGAAGTAAATCATTACAAAAAGGTTCATAYTATAGGAAAGTGAATTAAGAATTCCGGATACCTGATAATGCAGATAAAAGAGTAAAAGAAACCATCTACATCCTTCCATAAGAGGCAATAGACGGCACAATTCATGGTGGAAAGGTTAAGTGAGAATGGAGATATTGTTTTGCCAACCAAGTTTCACAGAGCTACCAAAGGTACCAGAAAGACTTAATAATCAAATGTTGAACACAAAAAGGCTTTAAAATCTTCAGTAATAAGGCAGACAAAAGATGAGTTATATTCTAAACAAATTCCACATCCAATTGATGACTAGATTAATATGATATAGTACCTTCTTCGATGCTACACAGAAGAAAGTAAAAGATACATCTTAATCAATAAACACATGCTTCCTGAAATTTTATCACAAAAGAGAAGATGGGTTCAGAAGTATAACTATTCTACCTCTTGGGGCTTAAAGTTGCAACAAGACCTCCTTTCACACAGCTTAGTGTCTCTCTTGGTTTCTATCTGCATTCCTAAACATTTCAATTGTCTAAAGGCATGCTGGAAGATAAAAGGAAATGGTGAGTTTAAATTCAAGTACATTTAGGGTGAAACTTAGATTCTCAATTAATTTTATGTTCATATTTTATTCAGTTCAATGGAGATAAATGGTTAAATATTAATGCAATAGAATAATGATCTCTAAGTCATTAATTCCTATTACATAAGAATACTCATTATCAATTAGAATAATAAGCAAATAGTTACCATGTCATTCATCAGTAATCAAAGACACTTACCAAATTGGCATGTGAGCTATACCAAGCCCATTACAGGTTAGAATCATCCCTTTAAATCTGGACAGATATTCCTATGTCGGCAGTGGTCAACATCCCAAACTGTCAACACAGCATCGAACTCAAGCAGCTAATACCAGATAAAGAAAATAAACCCGAAGAGCTCTTACCCGCAAAGTAAACCTATCGATCTCATAGTTCCCATTTAAATCATTGTCAAGGCGTTTATCCAGATCACTTAAAACTGGAAATTAGACAAACAAAATTAAGCAAAACTTAGTAGCATGATTTATAAGGGCAAAAAGGGAATTTAAAACTCACATGCATCAGGTTTTATGATGAGCAAGACAAAGGTGCCTCCTAATAGGGGAATAGTTTTTCCTCATGTGGAGGCATGTAAAAGGCCAGAACAAATAAAGGGAAATTCACTTGTTTTCAATGTCAAAAGCTGSAATACCAACAAAGACTATCAGAATCATAGTTCAAGCAACGCAATTGCCAAGCTTCACCTACATTTTTTGAAACTTGAAATCCATTTCTAAGTAAAAAATTAACAGACTCAATAGCCAACATGCAGGTTTATCATCATGTACGTATATATGTTACCAAAATGTTGAAGATAGAATTTAGTCCAAGTCCGAGGCTTGTAGCAATGCAGACAACTTGTCAATATGCCAGCGCCTATGTGCTGGGCAAAACAGGAAAACTTAAAAGAACCTCTGCACTTGATAAAAGGATAGGTACCTGTATATGCTTCATTAATCTCATGAAATTTTCTCTCTAATAGTGCTATCACCTTTATGCTTGTCAGGATGCCACCTCTGCACATTCCAATAGAATAGAATAATCATGGAGTTTATGCTCAAAACACCCCAAAGGATGTGCATGCACACCGAATACAGGCATGCACTGGCAACAAAAACAGAAATTTAGAAGAGATGTAGGAGCTACTTGAACAAAGTTGGAAAACTAACCAGCGCAAGCGTTCTGTAACTCAATCTGATTGTCTCATCTGCTGCATCATAGTCTACTTCCAAAACCTTGTAGTAATCCTTAAACAATTAGAAGATGCTCTAATTAGATATTGGTCTAGTTATAAGAAAGAAGAAAAAGGGGAGAACTTGTATAAGCATAAGTTTGCTAGCTACATATTTTTATGGTGGTATCTCTGTCAAGAGAGTTGAATCATTATGTCATCAAACGTAGTGCTCGTATTCTTCTGAAGCTGCTAAGAGGAGAGTACCGTGCAAATTATTTTTCTCCACATCTTTATACGCATAGATGACTTGAAAGTACAGCTAGTCGAAACAAGAGTATCAATCCTAAGGGTACCAGGAAGAAACTAGTGAGTATGATTCCATAAGCCTAGAGATAATAATCATCATAACAAGAGGAATGTGCTCGGGCTGCTATGAACATCTGAGCTTTTTGCCCATAAATAACAGTCGATGACATTCCATAAGAAGAGAAGGCTAGAAAACTGAGAGTTGAAAAGAAAAGAAAAGATAAAAAGACCTGCTGGAGACGCTGACCATAGAACAAGGTCATAAAAAAAAATTAAAAACTGTTTCTTTTCCGTCTCTATGGGTGTTTTTTTATTTTTCATTTTGTCAACAGATGTTGGAGAGGTGGGAAGAAGAGTTTGAATGACAACCACAGCTGTAAGAGGAAGCTTCAATTCGTCTCCAATATCAAATTTAGGGAAATAAAGGAAGAGGAAAACCAGAAGGAAACAAAACCCGAACCGTAGAGAACAAATASGGGAGCGTTGCGTTATCCAAAGAAAAGAGAATAAAAATGAGGCGGCCAACCTTGTAGGTAGTCTTATCAGCAATGCCTCCCATGCTTAGATGCTCTATCTCGATTTGGAGAGTTCTTGCCAGTAGTCTTGGCGAAGAATATCATTTGAAGGCGCGGAGAGAGAGAGATACTGATTACACTAACAGTAAAAGTATATATATCTACATAATATACATTTGAAAGAGAGAATCGAATGAAAGGAAGCAGACATTGACCACAGGGTTTGATTTGAATGTGGTGGAGGGGAGATGGTGGAAGCTGAGGGACTCTAATATATTCTTCTTACAGTAAAGTAACAACAGAGAGACAACAAGGCKAAGGGAGCAAGAGCACAGGTTCTCTTCACGGATTTCTTAATTAATAGAGAGTAGCATTTTCTCCCTTTGATTTGGTACCACACTGTTCTTTCTGCTGGTCGAGGATGAGAGTTTTCTGGCCTTACCCGTTTGCATCATCCACGTCCGCTGCACTCATCTCCCTCATCCTTCCTTATTTTACTACCTTGTAAAAGGAACAAGACAAAATGTTTCAAGTTTACACTAGAGAGGCCTCAACGAAAGTGATAGTTTAATGCTACACTATGGTTGGCATTGTGTATGGTAAAGGGGATGAACTCGAAATCATTCGCAATAATAACTTCCCAAGTTTAGAGTTCATTTTTTTAATGATATGCTATTATTCGTTGATCACTGTATGAGTATTTTTTTGATAATAATAAAATAAAATATGTATCATTGGGAGTATAAATCCCTTTTGAAAGCTTTTGAGATACTATGTGAGAGGAAAACATCTCCACTTCAGAACCAATTTTAAGTATACTCTTTTCATTAGCTTGATGTTTCTTCAAATATATTTCATACTGTGAAAACATTTTAGACAACCTTGGACTCTCTGAATGCATTTCTTGGTCTGGCATGCATAGTTTTAAAGCATTGTTTAGAACGACACAGTTCAAGACCATGGGGAAACTACTGAACTGATTCCACTAAYCGGCCATCCGAAGGTTAACATGGTTCCTATATATTCATGTCCTTCCATAACTTCTGCGTGTTCTTACTAGCTAGCTCACTCTCAGCATGTTTGCCAAATCCATTATACATTCACTTGATCAGATATTCGGCACTTTAGAGCAAGTCGGGCAGCAGAAATGTCCTCTAGCTTGACATTTTGAGCACGAAACGGTTACTATTTTTGTTGGTTCGACTCCAAAGGACTGCTGGATACCACCCATCAGATTTAAACCGAATTGCCCAGGTCCATCAATCAAGCCAGATCCTCTACATCTTGAGCATGCTATCAATCTGAGATCACCACATCTTTTACACATACCTACTGAGCTGCAAGTCCAGGGAAATACACATGCATAAGCCAAAAAGTTCATCAGATCAGTGATATTTCTTTCACAGGGATATGTGTACGTATTAATATAGCAAAGTATCTCCTCTAAAAATCAGGCAGAGGCAGACTAATTTAACAACATAGGAACTCTCTCAATTTTCATTATCAGAAGACAATGGCTCCAGAAAGTTCAATCCTAATTAACAAGTCAAAGAGCACATTTAGTGTCCTCTCATGCAAAATATCGGTCTGTCAAAGCAAGATTATGTTATCATTTAGATATTTGAGGTTCGCTCCAATGCATATCAAGATAAGCAGCAATTGGGTTCATTTTCTGSAGTGCCTGTAGTAGAAGCAAATGAAAATATTGCATAGCTCGCATTGAAAAAGAATAAGAAGCAGAAACCCCTCAAGATGAAAGTATTAAGAAGACCTGACATCCGACTACAACAACTGGCTCTGAACCTTCCATTAAGTTCATTGAACGTTGGGATTCAATTGGGAGTTTCTCCAATATAGCACAGTCTCACTTGTTTTTGTCTTTGTTTGGGTAATTAAAGTGAAAAAGGTTCTTGCTATCTGTTCAGTGAATTGGGACAAAATCAAGGGCGAAAGAGCAGAAAATTAAAACATGCACAACAAAGGAAAGAAGAGAGGAAAAGCATATTACCTGCGCTGTGAAGCAGCAATTAAAGAGTCAATCTTAGTTGCAGAAACTGTGGCGCAAAGTAGCAAAGCACCGACTCCATATCCAGCTACTTCACTTGCGGTAATGTGTTCAAACATCTCTGTTCCTCTCTAGCAGTCCGAAGAGTRTGGAAGAATGGGAATGATCGGAAAATGGGTAACCTGGCCTTATCCTATTCCAACGCCAAGAGTTTGGAAGGACGGGAACGGTTGGATTCTGGGTAATGAGAAGATAGACTCGCATAACACGTCAACCAAGACGGAATTTATGCGGAGTGTGGGGCTAAGATTAAAAGTTGGAGTGGGGCCTAAGATTAAGCTTATCTTCTCATCTTTCTTGTCCCCACAGCTACTTCTCTTTCATATGCCGCCCTTAAAATTTTGTCCAACTTATTTCTTCCGACTTTGGAGTACATGCGAATGAATTCTATGTTGGTTTTGGGAAAAACACCCAAAAAAAGAAACAAGTGTAAATTTAGTYCTACCTAATACTAAGAATGCAACAAAAACAATTACCAACACTCATGCGATGGTATTTTTTGAAGATCGATTGAGCGGAGCAGCCAGTCACCCGTGATTTTGCTTCTCGGTATACTAATAACAGACGTTTAAGGAAGTGAGAAGGACTTACTACCATCTCATCTCCCCAGTCACAATCTCGGAGACAATACAGCAAATCGTGAATGGTAATACTAGTCGTATCCAGCTATTAAAAAATGGTGCACGAGGATTACACTACCCCAATAGTACAATCATTAGTCTTGTTTTCTTTTCCTGGTCTGGTCTAGCTTACATAATCGGATTGGAAGTTAGCACACTCAGTGCTATTACTTGATCCATCCACCTCTTGAGACTTGAGAGAGAGAGAGAGAGAGATTCATCTTCAGCAGTTGCGATGCAGTTCATTACTTGCAAAGGTGAGCAGCATTGCCTCATAATATTAGCACTCCTCCAAGTAGCACTATAATCATGACTGACCGACTTCTCTCTTCTCATCCAAAACACAGCTGTGGTTTGCTGGGGGCCTGGGGAGGCTCCCAAGGTGGAAGAGATACGGGTCGAACCTCCAAGACTAGGCGAAGTCAGGATTAAGATGTTATTTGCTAGCCTTTGCCACACTGATGTCCTATGCTGCAAGGGCTTCCCATCGGTTACTCCTGAACTAAAACAGCATTTCCACTATTCATCTGTTTCCGTTTCCAATTTTATTTACATTATCCAGTCGAAATACAACCAACATCTCCTTGTTAATTTTCTTTGCAGCCCATGTTCCCTCGAGTTCTGGGACATGAAGGTGTCGGGTAAGGTATCTCTCCCTAATCTCTAAGCAAATGCAAATGTTCCTACGAACTGCTTTGCTGATTTCGTGTCTGGTCAATCTACGACTACTGCGAAGTTAATGCTGTTGAATACATATATGCAGCATGGTAGAGTGCGTGGGTGAAGGAGTCTCCCAACTGAGAGAGGGAGACATCGTCATTCCCACATACTTGGGAGAGTGCAGAGAATGTGAGAATTGTAGATCAGGAAAAACGAATCTATGCCAAGTGTACCCTTTGCAAGCTTTCACTGGCTTAATGCCTGATGGTTCTTCAAGAATGTCCAGCAAAGGAGGCCAAAAGCTGTACCAATTCCTCAGCTGCTCCACTTGGTCTCAGTACACAGTTGTTGACGCCAACTACGTGGTGAAGATAGACCCCAGAATAGCCCTCCCGCATGCTAGCTTCCTCTCTTGCGGCTTCACCACTGGCTTTGGAGCTGCCTGGAAGGAAGCCAAGGTTCAAGAAG
Source organism: Rhazya stricta (assembly GCA_001752375.1). NCBI lineage: Eukaryota > Viridiplantae > Streptophyta > Magnoliopsida > Gentianales > Apocynaceae > Rhazya > Rhazya stricta. The sequence goes on from MEJB01000008.1 coordinate 8,667,250, forward strand.
GCTCCAATGTCGCTGTTCTGGGTCTTGGTGCAGTTGGACTTGGAGTAAGTGCAAAAATTACATACGATATACTACTGCAACAGATATTTGTCATGGAACTCCTCTTCTTTCATGAGTGAAGGAACATTTGTTTCCAAGTAAGAATGAAGAGGAGTCCCGGGATGGGAATTGGTAAAAGGAAAATCTGATTCAAGGAAACTCCATAACGCATGTGTCCTCTACAATTCTCCTTGCAGGCGGTGGAAGGAGCTCGAGTGCATGGAGCAGCACAAATAATAGGAATAGACATTAACGATAGCAAGCGCGAGAAAGGAGAAGCCTTCGGAATGACTCATTACATTAACCCCAAAGCTTCCGATAAATCCATTTCAGAATTGGTTAAAGAGTTAACAAATGGACTAGGAGCGGACTTCTGCTTTGAATGCACGGGAGTCCCCGACTTGGTCAATGAAGCTCTTGAAGCCACAAAAGTGGTAAGCATGCCATTTTCGTGCACCCATCTGACTACGATACTGGCTAATGGGTAATCGACCAAATTCTTGTCTTCTTTTCCTTCTCTCCCTTATTCTTTGGCTTGGTGAAATCAGGGAATAGGACATATGATAATGCTGGGAGCAGGAACTCAGAAAAGCATGGCGATCAACTTCGTTTCACTATTGGGGAGCAGAACTTTCAAATATTCTGTTTTCGGTGGGGTTAAAGTCCAATCTGACCTTCCCGTCATGATTGAAAAATGCATAAATGAGGTACATTTATCTCCAATTGAAACATGATTGTATCAAAACTCAAAATTTAACCCAGACAAATGAAAAACCATTTTATCTAATGAACCTGTGAGCCTCCAAACCCAGATCAGCCATTTTATATAATGAATAAACAGATGGTTGTATTCATTAGACAGATTCTTTTTTTCTTGCCATCAATATCAAATTAGACAGATTCTTTTTTTCTTGCCATCAATGTCAAATTAAAGCTTTCTATATCTTTTGCAGGAAATAAAGAACCTCGATCAGCTTTTAACTCACGAAGTTCAACTGGAAGACATACATAGAGCCTTTGAGCTGCTTACGGAACCTGACTGCGTGAAAGTTCTCATCAGATTGTGATTGAGTTTCACTATGATTACGGGAAGATATTCAATAAAAYTGCTCTAAAAGGTTATTAAACTATGTAGAATTRGGCTGTAGAAAGACGTATGAAGTCCAGAATTGTCCTTATCTAAAATTTTATCCCTTTTTCTGTTCTTGAAAGTTATGACAATAATGAATTGGTATGACTACTTCTGTTATTGGTTTTCAGATCTCTTTCTGAACTTGAAATTCCTTTGAGTTGCTAATTAAAGGATAAATAGGATAGCTTTAGCTTACAATCCAAAATTTCGTTTCCAATTTGCCACCTCAATATTACTTCTTATGATTTTGACACTTTTAACAGTTTAAGCTTGCGATAATCTAAAACCACGATCAATTCTTAGCATCAAACATGAGATCTTCTGCTCCTACCAGATTGTAACCAATCGAGACATAAAAAAGAATCAAATTACTCAATTATTTTGAATGTATAACGGAATAATTCCTCTACACAGCAAACTTAGTCAGATGAAAATCTACAAGCATAAAAAATCTTATTATTTCATTACGCAAATTGATCAAAGTTTTTTTCAAACTCAATTTTGTTGCAATTAGATGGAGTGTTATTCYTCCTCGAAATATTGAAGTTGTTTAAGTTTATATAATACATCAAGAAGGGGAAATAAAACTGGTTTAAGGTGGAAATTCAAAGCAAAAGTTACCAAATTAAAGCTCCCATCTTGAAGACAACTTTAACTAACACCCACATCTCACTTGTCAGCAAAAGGATCTTATGTTCAGTGCCATATTTACATAATTTAACACCAGTCTTCGGCTAGCAATTTCAAGGATGATTTTTATGATAATATTCATGCCTAAGTCCAAAACTTCAACTCAAGTTAGATACACAGGCATTTATCAGCCACAACATTTAGTACGACATATACTGAGTATTTATTAAACACACTATTGACAGGAAAATCCCCATCCCTGAGAACCCAGTGGCKAATAAGGAACTAAATAAACAAATTGATCTATGCCAAAGCAAAATCAGCAGCAACAAATGAGATTTTAAAGCCAACAGGACAGAATTTCTAATGAAAACATCAAGATAAATTGCACGCATGCACACTAAGAGAAGCCAAAGAAAAGGAAGGACGAGAGGACACAATCAGAAATAACCGAACAACTAGGTTAAGGTGCTCACAATATTACTGCACTGTTTCCAAATTATTCATAATTTTGASTTCAGATACAAGTTAAACAGAAAACTTGAGGCAATCTGCTGATCCTCGACGAAACACAAAAGTAGGTCTTACATGGCGGCTTCCTCGGGATCTGCCTCAACTGGCACTGGAGGCATATTATTGCCACCTCTCAGCCGGGAAGACACATTGTCAATAGCAGAATTGAGTTGGCTTATCTTTTCATTTAAAGTCTGCCTAGTTTTCTGCATTTCAGAAATGAGAAGACAAAAGATGGAACAGGAAATGGTTAAAGAATGTAAATCCATATCTCAATTTGCAGAAGAAATATGAGAATTCAAAGTATCATGAATACCTCTAAACCTTCATCATAGTAAATTGGGCGCCTGGCCTTACGAAAACCATATTCATCTTCATTGAGCAGCGATCTTCTTATCTGACCATACCGGGAGAGCAGAAAATATAAGGCAGCACACTCTAAACATCAAATGTAACTGACTTAAAGAAGAAAGTTAAAAACTGTCACAGTACAACTCATCGCCCACCCCGTCTTCTTCCTTCCCAAAATCATCCATTCACTCAGGGTTTACTGCTCCCCAGGTGATCGGCTGGAGRAGTGAAATCACTGTAGAAAAAGGACTCTAGAAGCTTGAAAATAATGGACATGATCTTACATATCTTCAACTCTCAATTAGACAGAGAATAACAGTTCAGCAGAAGATGAAATAATGATGGAGAACTTCTCGGTAAAAAGAACTCCAGTAAGTTCAGTAATTCTAGGCACAGATGTTAATGAAACAGCTCAGACGCCAAAACTAGTTATGAACAAAGAAGGGGAACTACAACTCCAAATACAAGAAACTTTTAAAACCAAAAATTCTTAAGATTGTGAAAACACAGGCAAAAATGGAAATGATCTATGTTTATCCAATAAATCATTTATCTCAAAGATCTTACTTTGGGATCAACAAATAGTTTTTAACAAGAAAAGCTAATCAATAGAACTTGTTTTTGAGTGTCTAAGTCCCTACGGGATTAGTTTGGGCTCAACAAATCCTAACAGAAATACTGAAGAGAAGACCTAATATTTTATTTGGGACTTCCTTTTCTCCACTTTAGCTTATCATATGCAACATATCCTCTTTACTTTCTACCCAATAGAAACTTAAATGCAAAGGCCACACCACATAATTTGTTTGTTTCTTTTCATTCCTTCATCTCTCTAAATATCAAATATTAGTGCAAGCACCATTCTTCCTTCATCTTTACATGCTGGCGTCTTGAATAAGATGGACCTCGGTGATTTGAGAATTTATAAAGTAATYACATATATATGAGACTTCTGCAAGAGAAGGTAAGATAGGACTTAATCATCAATGAAACACATAGAAATAACTTATCACTATTGTTTCCTTTCCTTTTCCTTTTGAAACAGTAGTTCTTCCACATTTTTTTAATAATGGAAAATAGTATTCTTCACAGAATTAAGTATTTACGCATACAATGAAAAGATAAAAAGAGAACATATTCTCACTTGTGGAGCAAAAACATATGCAAGCGTTCCAAAAATTGCACCTCCTAAAAGGAAACCAGCAACAAAATCACCACCACTGCCACCCCTACGATCACTGCACTTAGCAAACGAAAGTGGATTATGGAATATATTACCTACCTAACTTTACCTCGCACACTAAAATTGAATTAATATGCATCACGTGCTCAAAGTACTACTATAATGAAATAGCAAATAATTCCGTTACATATTTAAGACAGGAATGTTCTTTCTACGAGGTTTGCAGTTATTGCTGGAAGAGATTATAATACAAGAACTGACACATTGCCGTCTGTTAGATAAAACGGAAATAGCATGGTAGAAGTTTGCGACATTTGAAGGCATATTTTTGTRCGGCAAGTGTAGCAGGACAACATGCTTTTTATTTTTATTCCTTTTGAGATGGTGCAGCTGAGAGCAATCTACCATGTTCGAAGGGAAAGAGAAGAAAAAAATCATGACATCGTACCATCAATACCAATTATTTGGCTTCCACTATGTAGTCGCAAGTAATTTGCTTTAGTGGTCTAAAAGAGGATAATGAACTAAAAGTGACTTCAGAGGATGGTCCACATACTTTTGTTCTGCACGAATGGACAAATTGCGATTGGCTCCCTGAAGATTGGAACTCCTCTGCATCCTTAATATTGGCATCTCGACAAGTGGATTGGACTTTGCAGACCATCCTTTGCATGCCTTGAGGTGATTGCCACCTGTAGCAAAAAGGAAACTCTCAATTGGTTTTGCCAGATCAAGCACCAGCTTAAACTAATAAATCCCAAACATTTGAAGTAACTTCATGGAAATCAAACAATAATATGTTGTATAATTACCAAAAGTAGGAGTCTAAGGGTTTCCACGAAAATCAACAACAATTCAGCAGCATTTAGGATTGAATTTTGAGTCCTTCAGTTGATTTTTACTCGAAATAGAAATACTGCAAATATCAAAACTAACTTTTTCATCCTAATTTTCAGCAACTAACTGCCTTACTAACATATCGCAGCCAAAATTGAACGAAAATGAGAAATGGCTAAAACTTTAGATGGCAAAGTGGATATAATAATATAATTAAGGCCGACATCAGACGACCAATCAGATACATTCAGAGGTAGCAAATGAATAATCGAACTGTTGACAAAACCCTAGATGGTAGAAAAGCAAGTAGCTATTGAACAGTTCATCGTCCAATGTGGAGTTACCTGAAACGGAAACGGGAGCGATGCCGGTAGCCATGTAGCACAAGGTGCACGGACACACAAACTCAAACAAACTCTCTCTCAAAGCCTTCCTTCTCCAAAACACCAACACAAAACACAAGCTCAGAAGTGGAGTAGTTCTGTGGGATTTACGCCCGTCTAATGTCTATCTGTCTGCAGTGCAGTAAACAAGACAGCACGAGATGAGCGTCTTGGGATTTTTCAGTTTCTCCGTCTCCTTTTGTTTTTTTTTTTTTTAATTTAATTTCCCTTTTTCCTTTTGGTTTTTTTTTTAATTTCCCTTTTTCATTTTGGGGGAGTTTTTTGTGGGGGCCCAGGAGCCGATGTTTTTTATTGTTTTCTTTTTCTTGAATTCCTAATTCTTCCTTTTCAAGAGTAATAGTTTCATACTATAAAGAAAAGAAAGAAACARACACGTCAAAGAATACTTTATAACGTATTCCAATTATAGTTTTTCTTTCTTTTTGAATATTTTGCAACAACTTCTCTTCTTTTTTTTTTTCTTAAGTAAATTCAACTACTTTTAAGCTACACAAAATATTTTGTCCAAAATAGAAAATAATTATATTTGTCTAACCAATAATGAAACTATTTAAGTGTACTAGCACAATACAATAGTGCTATGTCATCAAACTTTAAAAACATCATGTGTCCCAATTGGCTTGTGAAAATTATATTATTTCTTGTAAAAGGAAATAAAGAAATTTAATTTCACATGGAAGCAAGTATTTATTTTCTAGAAACATGACTCAAACTTGATATTCTGTTTCTTTGCATTGAGGAGCTGATTTTCMTGGAAAGGGGAATGAAGGGATCGAACTTGGTATGTTGGAATAGAATGAAATGAAATAGACTTTCTACTTTGAACGGTTTGAAATATTTTCTCTCTGATGATTCTTTTATTAATGTTTGGTAAATTTATTTTTTAATGTTGAAGTAAAAAAAAATAGTTTAATATGAATTAAACACCTATGTCATGGTATTACTCGGATATGATGTTAATATCCGATTTGCTTTCAAAGTAGATAACCAAATCATTTAAATACTATGATTTTATATATAAGCAATTAACAAAAAATGTATTCATATTAGCCCTTTAGGCGTTATTTTTGTAATTATAACAGTAGTTTTAATCCAAGAAAATAAGCATATTTAAGGCATAATATATAATAATAATTTGTCAGGCAAAATGATATATTTGTACCAGGACATAAGATTAAAAGGTAASGATAGTGATTTTCTTTTAATTTTTAACTCCCACTGCTCTAAGAAGGCTTCTCTTCGAACTTTTTAGTTCAAKGAATTGCAATGCAGCAAAGAACATGCACAGGACTTGATGTATCCATAGCTTTGTTCGGTCCGCCTTCATTGTTTTCCGGCTCCTTACKCCCAGCCCGGTAGCTATTGTTGGCCGGGCATCACAAGATAAATGTTTCTTACTGTGGCAAAGAAGACAGATTCGTCAGCCAACAAAGTTCATGAACCATAAGGAAGCCAACAATTTCGAAAAATCCAAATTAAAAATAAATATACATTACTATCAAAATTTTCTCCTTCACTATTGCTTTCTCTTTRACCGGAGGGAACGGGGGAATTTTTCAAAGATCGCATCCTAGTTAGTAGCCGGCCTGTCATCCCCTTATGTACAAAAAGGCCAGATTTATGCACTAAATAACTACAATATTAAGGGGGGAAAAGGAAAAAAAACGTTTTCTTAAAATAATAATAGAAAGAGAAAAAGAAACTAGGATTCCAATTTTGTATATTTATAAACAGATGGAACCCATGGGAAGAGATGATCCCAGCAGTGCCATAATGCCGGAGCTGCATGATGAGGTCGCTACTTCTCCTTTAAGCCCCCAAAAAGGAGCAAAGAAGTATTAACATGCTGCCTTTCTGTTTCTGACATGGATCTCACCCTCTGTTCCTCGTCTGGAAATGGAAATGAAAGAGACAGCGAAAGTGAAGCAGATTCATCATCCTTCTCTCCCTTGGTTGTTCCTTCATGTGAAGAATGCTCCTGAATAGTCTTCTTCTCTTCTTTTCCGACTAAAAAGGTCGGGATTCCTTGCGTCAGTGATTTTGTTTCAGCTCCCAAAGCTAGCTCCAGATTTGGAGCTTTCTCATGGACCATATCATCTTCCAAAGGATTCAATTTCCAAGGGATCGCCTGCGCAGCCTTGTTAATATCTATCTCCTCAGCACGTGGACAAACAGGGAAGAAGTACCTTTCAGCATTTSCCTCGAATGCAGGGACATAAGTCCCATCAAAACCTTCATTTCGGCAATCTGCTCCAACAGGGGAGCCAGAAGCTACATTATGAATCCCCGACARAAAGCCTTCAATTGCAGAACTAGTCTGATTGCTGCCTCCAGGCGTTCCACAGAAATCAGTCTTCTGTCTCTTGCTTGCATGGAGGACTTGTGCAACTGATTTATTGTCAACACCATTCCCTGGTATCACCTGACTTGTGCTAGCAGAAGCAGCTGTTAATACCCTATCGGCAGTTTCTACAAGTTGACGCTTCCTGTTGACCTTCACAGCTTGGTCTATGCTACCAGAGGGAGGAGAATGAAGCATTGATTCATCCTCCAAATCCGATTGACGTCGACTAGAGCTCATCTTATCCAATATATTCCCCTCTCTTAGGCTTCCATGTCCAACTGCTTTAAACTCGTGAAGCTGATGGGATTGTCGTCCGCTGAGATTAGAGTCCTTGCCTTTGGGCATCCATTCACATTTATCAAATCCAGTTCTTGTAGTACCTTCTCCAGAAGTGTGGACTACTGGCACCAGTTTGCAATCAGATTCGATACCATCTTCCTGCAGGAATATGAAGAAATAAATCTAATTGCATGTCTATACTACCAASATAAGATTAATAAATGAAATGCCCTCAAGATTCCTTACACAAAATATCTGATAAATACAAGTCAATATTGTTTGTAGGACTGCAATAACTAAAATATTCAAAATTCATTTCCACAAAGTAATTTACCAAAAGCTTGTTTGGTGGTAGTCATTTATCAACTAGATATAAGAAAGCACCTTCATTGTGTCATGCTTTAGACAAGAAACTAATTTAACAAGCAAATGTCTACAAGAAGTGCAACTAAAAAAGAAAGWWAGAGAAGAAAATAAAGGAATAATGATACCATCAGAAACGTAATTCTAAAGAATCCCCGCCCCCCKCCCCCCAACCATTGGCAAAAATGAGAATCAGTAGGACAAGAAGACAAATCACTATCAGCGCCTTTATTCAATGGACCCTTCTTCCATTTATAGGTTATGCAATATAGATCCTCTGAAGTGGTACCTTTAAGTGGACGCTTCTAATCGCAGGTAAAGAACAAAGGCTATCTATGCCCCTGTTCAGATAGATCTCAACCATCTTAGAATTGAACAAACACTACTTTATTGAGATGTAACCTGACTGGGAGCACTTGTGGAGCTGGGAAAGATTGAGGTCATCAAGCTCCTTTGAGAGGTAACATCTTTACTTGACAATAAAATTAAAAACCAAATGTATTAAAAAAAAGGTTATTGGCTAAATGCATATGGAGCACTCGGAATACAACATACACAGAGAAAAACCCTATTAGTTTCTGCTCATTTTTGTTTATACTGCTACAGTACTGACACGTGCAGAAGTGAAATTGCACAAACATTTAATTAACTCTACTAGTTAAACTAACCCTATAGCATTCGACCACTAGATACCATGCTGAACCAATGCTAACTTAGCGTACTTCCATTTTCTTGTGGCCAAGGGATGATTGAACATTCAAATTCATGAAGAGATATAGCTGCAGAAATTATGAAAGCTTCAGAGCACATGAGAAAACCTGAAAGCAGCAACATAACTGGCATGATGGGTCTCCGAGTGACAGAAAAAGAGGGGGGATTGGAGATGGACTTATCTATTTTCAGGCATTCCTTTATTGGTTCACAAATGAAAAAACATGATATAAGTAAACACAATGGACTATAGCAAGCACCAAGGACCTGCAGTCGAAATACCAACATCTTGTTCAAAGAACAAATTTTGAACATGGAGGAAATCAAATTACCAACGAAGTGCCGGTGGGTTGTCCTTCTTGATGTGAATTTTGTAAGTTAATTTCTTCACATGATTTTGCATTGCTCCTTTGTACCACCAAAAATGAACTGGAATCCACTCTATCATCCTGCTTCTCCATAATTGTTCGCATCTGGTGATCAGGAGGGACTTGTGAAGACACTCTAGTATCACAATCTGTGTCCACTTTTTTGAGATGATAAAAAACAAGGGAACTCTCTTAAAGCTATTACCTCGGATGCTGATGCTGACGCACCACATTCAGACGAATCCTTGTCTGCAGGCCTTAGAGAGCATATATCCTCAGGCAAAGACATGATTGCAGTCGGGATCTCTTGAGAAAAATGGATTTGCTTTTGGGAGCTATGGACATGTTCTGAGCAACTAGCCTTCCTTCCTCTGAACACCCCCCACAGGAAGAACAATGTATTCCAACCTGCAAGTTACAAATATGAGAACTCATGTCTACAAATGACAGATATTAAGCGAATAGGAACACAAAGAAATGCAAAGAGAAAAAATAAAGGACATATCTCAACAGGCTTAAGTAAGAAATAGTCTTCAGTTTGTAKCCCAGTACGAGATGAATTCTTAGAATTGAATGRCAACATAAACAAGGATGTGAGGAGAACAAATCATTAAGGTTCACAAAAGAAATGCACACCAGTTAAATAAAGAATTCCAGTCCTGATACACTCCCCATCCCATAATAGTTTGTAAGGGAAACATTAAAAAGAGACGAGTAGAGAAGTAAAGAAAGTGAAGGAGTAATCAAACTACTTCAAAGTGCATTTGCAGCGCAGCTGTGAGATATAATGCCATCAAGAGCAAGATTAAATATACACCAGAGATATAACATCATAACAATGCTTACGCTGGGATTTCTCAGGAAGCTGATTAGATGGGAATATCATGAGTTCAATATCATCAAGATTTCCTTTCAGAGCTAGATCATTCTTCATCATATTGTCCATCAACATTTTGTAGCCCTTCTCGTAACTGGGACACATTCAATAAAAAATATTTCAGATAGAAGATTGAAGAGGATGATTAAGCAAAATAGAAAACATGAAATGGAAAAACTACCTCAAGAGATCCTTAGCAAAAAAGAACAGTGCTATGTTCTCTTCTTTCACGCCATATTCCTGAAACTGTCTTGGCCATGCACTCAGGCGAGGAACTTCATTTAGGAGGACTTTACGGGGAAATTTGTTTACTGCTTGAAGAACTTTCGGAGAAGCGGAACTTGATAGATGAGCCTGGATTCCATCATAAAACTTCAAGGTTTTCCCATTTCTGTAAACCTCAAAGTTCCCCCTGCATGTAAAGAACTTGCATAAGAGAAAATATTCTCAGGCGCAAGGACACCTGCAGTGAATCCTAAATACCCAGAGAAACTAAACAAAAAACTAGACAACAGGTCAGAACCATACTGCCATATATATTCGTAATCTGGAATGGCCAATGTTTTCAAGATAATTGACATTGCTGCTGGGACTTGACACAGCATGTCTGTTGCAAGGGACAACGATGCCTCGGTCGAGATACCATGACATGCATCACCTGTTCTGTTAGCCAAAGCTCCAAGATGGAGCATTCCACACTGCTTGACATTGTCAACAGTTGCCTGTTTACAAGAGTCAGCATTGGAGTTCTCTCGTATCATCTGGCCCTCTGGCATATCAACCACAGCTGATGCACTTCCCCTATTACTTGAATTAAATAAGCGATCTTGAGGAGCTATTTCACTACTTATGCTTGACACGAAGACATCATCTGACTGATCCGAAACCCTATGTTTTCGGTATATCCCAGGTTTTCTAAGAACAGCAGCCTCAATTGCAGCCTTTAGGTTATCCTTGCCCTCCATAATCTCTCTTGAGCTTTTTGGAGCAGATGCATCAGAAGCAGGTGATGCAGGACGATCAGAAGTGCAAATATGTGCCAAATGACCAAATTCATTACACTTTTGGCAAAAAACAGTTCTTCCACTAGCACTGCTCTGCTTCAGTAGACTGCTGGAAGACTCTTTCCCTCTCTCGCAGAAGCTTATTGATTCCTTGAGCCGAGACAATCCATCTGGCAAACCTTCATTAGCATTGCAAGGTGGTCGCTCGGCAATACAAGAACTTGATGAGGAGTCCTCCTTTGGACTACTGGGTTTAGGCTTCATATCACAACTATTAATTCCATTTGTAGAGGAGACTCCCCCTACACTAGCTAATTGCGATGACTGCCTTTTAAATTCACCTGCATTATGAAAAGCTCACTCAAGGAATTAAAAGAATAAAATAGTAATAGGACAACTATAACACATATATGAGACACCAAATAAGATTCAGATAATACCTAACGAAACGGGCATATCTGAACCCTTACGAACTGCAGAACTTGATGACCTCAACGATGTCATTGATTTATTTTCAGATTGCACAGGCTTCGAATCACGGTGGGTTCTTATTGAAGGAAGTAAGCTGCTCTCACCACAAGATGCCAACTTTTTGTCATTTTTTGCTGTAAAACTACTAGAAGTAGCCATAGGTGAACTAATAGAAGTACGTTCTGCATTAAAGGAACTCTTCCTTTCAAATAAGCTCCGCTCTTTGGTATTCTTCGAGCCTTTAATATCCTGCAGTGGAGGAAACTTAGAAGATAACATCTTCACTTTATATTCACTGCTATTAAGACGGCTCGCAGTTGTATGTTTAAATGACATAGATTTGCCTATTGATCTGGGAGCTCCTTCCTTTTTATTAAGAGAAATGGCTTCTCTAACTGATCTCTGCTTCTGAGGGAAAACATCATCCACAAGCTTAACTTTTGGCTTCACATTCAAAGAATTGAATGAATTCGACTTCATAAAGGTACCTGCAAAATTGCCAAAAATCCATTTTTGGATCAAACAGGAAGGACAGGAAGGATCCTATCAAACGTAAAGGAATATAAAGAGCAAAAGCAGTAAACTCTAACACTGATTATTACCTTGCGGGGTCTGCAAACGTGAACTAGAAGCAGGAGAGTCTGCCGATTCAGGAGCAGATATAGTGCAAGAAGAAGATTGTTGAGTGGGCTTGATCTTCCCCCTATCTAAGTGCTTGAATGAACAATCACGGGAAAGTGCAACGACACCATTGGTCACTGAGGTCTTCGTTGGACCAACATTTCGATCAAGAACACGTTTCTTTGCTGCAGAAGAAACTTCAGCATCCTCTGTATGTCTTTTGGCAGAAATTTTCACACCAGAAGGATCTTTACAGGCTCTGTTTTCCTCAGTATTTGAGCCTTTTGCTTCAGATTTTGTAGAGGAATTTGGGTTTTCAGGATTTCCCTGTCCAGAAGAACTCTTCTCATTTCCATCTGCACTGCTGACTTTATCTTGCTTCTGATTTTCTATTGCCACATCAAACTTGCATTCCTCACAAAGCCAATCACCTTCAGGAACTTTAGGAAGCATTTCTCGCATGCAATAACTGCAACAAGAGTAGCAATGAAAGCAGATCATGATGAAAGCAAAAATGCAGAGAATGTAGGAACTCAAAGTCCATATTGATTATGAGGCTTACGTGTGCTCAGCTCCATCACTACACCGACAGCATATAGCAAGTAAATCCTCCCTACCGGTATCCCCACAGATATCACAAACTTTTACCTGTTCTCAGCAAATGACAATAGGAAATGAGCTGGAATCATATTGAGATATACATAAAAAGAAAAAGAAAATTGCAATATCATTCACGGTACATGCTTATTACTTATCTAAGCATATTACGAAGCAACTCATACACTATGGAGAAACCATGGAGGATAGTAAAGTAAATAGAGTGGTAAGGAGAATCCAAGTTGAACATTTCCAAACTATAGACCCTCTGGAACAGTTGGAGGTGCAATAGCACTAACAAATACATCAATAACACAGAAACGTTTAAGATTATCCCAGTTGGCTATCTATTTTGTACGAAAAACATGCAAAGATGACAAAGAAAGAAATCAATGCCTGTAAGCAGGAGACTATATTTTCTAAAACTTACAGTGGACACGAAAGCAATCCTTAGTTTGCTTTGATTATGCACCCCATCAGCTAGATTCACTTTTCCAGCTTCTATGTGCTTGACCAAAATTACGACAAACTAGTTGATAAATCCTTATTTATGACTTTCAAGATCCTCTCAAAGCCTCTGTAAATTCGAAACAGCAAGAATTTTCGATATTCCATATGCCTTGTAGGTCATATTCAAAATTTTAGTACTACATGGTCTTTCTAAGCTTAATTCTACGTGAAAATATTCATATCTTTATAGAAATATTTTACCAACAAGCACATTAAACATAAAAAGTGTGGCACGAAACGATCTCACTAAAGAAAAAGTAAAATGCAGACTAGAGTAAGAAAACAATAGGTGAATGGACCTGATTGAAACATCACTTGGAAATGCTCCAGCAAAAACTAGCAAATATTTTTTCGTACTTACATCATGCTCCACCATATCTGAGTCATCACTCTCATCCATGGCATTTGATTCGACAGAATTTTCTTTCGCACCAGGAGAAAGACATGATTRCACAACCTTATCAGTGATTTGGGAAGCATCTCTGGCCATATCACTGTGAACCACATCAGCAACTACCTCCTTCTTCGAATATGAATCCAAATGCTCACTCGGGGCATCCAGGACCCCATGGAAATGGGAGGATAAATTTTCTTCAGTGTCTTTTAAATTTGGGTCACATGATAGGGACTTCCCAGAAGAAGCATGTAATGAAGCATCCCTAGCATTCAACAAGCGAGAGGCATCAGCTGCACTTTCTTGCATAGCCTCAGCCAATCCTGAATTTTGCAAAGATAAATCAGTTGGTGAGCAGATAGAAACAGGCATCTGCTCTGATGATTCCTCTCTGTGACCAAGTCTGCTATTGTTATTCTGATTCTCATCAACTTTAAATTTCATATCTTCACCTGCAGAAGATGCTGGAAGACTAGATACTTTTCCGCTTTCAAGAGGGGTTAAAGTACCATCGGAAGCAGCATAAATAGGTAAATCTGTCCTGCCTCCACTACTAATGCTGATATCAGTCAACTTGACATCCTCAGTTGCAGTAACACATGAAGTATTATCGTCAGGGCATCCTTTACCTTTTTGTTCATCAAGCTTTGGGAGTGTAACATCTTGAAATTCCATGGAGGAGTTGGAATTCCTCAAGCTTACTTCAGAATATACATTTTCAGTGGGGTTACTTGAATTACCACTGTCTAAGTTTCTCATTTCATTCTTCTGCTCAGTTTCAAAATTTAGAATCTTGTCATTTTGAGAAGCATCATCAACAGAAACATTTGAGGCATATTCAGTACATGTATCTCCAGAACATTCATCAATTTTTGACCCCATAAAATGCTCGTTTATATGCAAGCAAGATGAGCAAGGGGCAGCACAAACATTACAATTTCCAGATTCTGCTCCTCGTCCAGACTTCAAATTCTTATAACTACTATTATATTCCTTATCAACCTGGAACGGCACCTACCAGAACAGCAAATCAGATAACAGGAACAAGAAGCAATCAAAGGAACAGTTGTGAACTTCCATACAGGATACATATCTAATCATTAGAAAAGTATAAAATTACTAATTAGCCATGAAAACAGATGGCTTCAAGTCTTAAACCGTCCAAAGAAAATAAAAATATTAATACAGCTGCAGCAGAAGTACCCAATGCTAGAACACCTCAATTTCCTCACTTAATATTTCCGCCTTAAATAACTTTTTAATTTCCCCATGTTTTGTACTTAGCTAATTTGCTTCAAAACCAAACAAATTTTCTTTATCCCTCTCTATCTCTTCATCCTTAAATAACAATTTCATATATATATTTTCTGTATTTCTTTCTTGTTCTTTATTGTAGTTATTTGATTTAGGGCTCGAGCATACATGAAATTTTCTAGTTACGGATAGAATGAGAAGATTTCTCAATGCAAATTTAATAGTTTCAACAGGGTACACACTGCACTTGAAATTAACTATTAAGAAAAAAATGAATCTCGGGACATATCACATCAAACAGAAAACGTCTGAATCTGTAACAGAAACTGAAGGTAAAACCAAAAAACTGACATGATGACAAATTTATGCTTCCAAATGGACTTGCCATTGGCACTCAGAATAGCAGTTAGTACATGAATTCTAAAATTGGATTAATGGACAGTATTATACAAGCATTTGACATCCTGGAACAAGCGCGTGGAGCTAGCAGAAAGAACGAAAGAGAGAGGGAAGTAAGAATAAATAGCACGTAATTACCCTGTTATCTCACCATATTGGTGTGGGAGTAACAGTCTGCTTCATCCGCTGGTCCTTGCATTCGGCAGATTCCTCTCAGAACTGGTGTGATCTGAAAAGGCAGATTAACACAACGGACATCAATTGCTTCCTCTAAAAGCTTAAAAAGGATAATTTTCTATAATACGTATGATGGTATTTCAGCTAAAAGTAATACTAGCATCACCAATCAAATGCCATAGAACCCACAAAGAGATGTAGGACATCTATCTTGTTGGTCAGAGAGAGATGGAGAAAGTGGGTTTAGGGATAGGATAAAAGAGAAATTGCCATAGAAACAAAACCCTAACCTCCCAGATAATTGTGAAACGTGATAAAATTAGCAAAGAGCAGAGAATCAAGATTGAAAATTTCCTTAACATGATAAAGAAACCAAATGAAGGTTTGGCACAAAAATCGAAACTTGACTACAAGAAAATGAGGAATAGTTTGAAAAACGAATTGATATGCGTACACCTATTCATATCTAAATTTAAAACAAAGACAGATATATATAGCTCAAAAATAAGAAAACGTTGAATTGGAAATGATAGCAGCAATAGAAACCCTAAATTGAAAAGGGGCAGAAAAGAATTACATGCCTTGGGCTGAGAAACAGTGCGAGTGACATTGTATAGGTCTTGGAGAAGCCGTTGTTTACGCATAGCCATCGCCGATAAAATGAGGAATAGAATAGATCAAAACATTACCGAATCACATCAACAAATTCCCCACGAATTGAACCGCACATATATATAAAGAAGAAATAGAGACAAGGAAATAAACAATAATTAGCCCCCCATAAAATATTGGTAATTCACGAGCATGTATATATATTTATATATACCTGTATCAATCTCTCTGTCTCCCCCTCTCTTCCTTCCTCTGCCTCTGGTATATATGGGTTGTAGCAAATGCTAATACGGATAATTAAAGAGGGCACATGCGCAAATTACCTTTTATCCCTTCTGTAATTAATGTATAATTAAAGCCATATATACTTAATACTTGAGTAAACGTGATATTTATAAATCGTATACATAAAAAAATAATAAATGTATTTTTTTTACTGACACAAAAAAAATGGTAAAAAGTATATTAAATTTTTGAGATACATAATGTTCAAATCATATTTATAAAAACTTGAATTTATTTAATGTTTTTATATAAATTCATCATTTACTAGTAATAAAAAATTTGTAACTTTTCTACATAAAAATGGGAAAAGCATATCTAGTAGCCCTGCTGTTATCACTGTCATTGTTCCTCATTCCTTCGACAACACCTCTCTTTCTTTAGGCGCCACAAACACATTTATAATAATTTTTATTTTCTTTAATTTTTTATCAATGACTTAGTGTTTTCGAACACATGTCCAGAGATACAGAGATTTTTGGGGAAATAATAGATAAGAATTTAGCCGAACAAACACATTCTCAGTGTTGAAAGCCGGACGATAACTTTTCTTTTAATAAAAATGAGTACTTTTTTATTTAAAAAAATCAAATCTAACTCCGTTTTGTATTTGTAGCATTTTTGAAGGTTAACACAAACATGGAGATCACATAAAAATGTTATCATTTTAAAGAACTTCTTTGCACTCTCTAGGGCGGAAGGTTCTTTAAAGACACAGTATGGCAAGTCCTTCAGGTTCGAGAGCCTTTTGTATGGTCTGAGACTACATTTTCTTAACTTGTGATGATGAAGATTTTGAGTTCAACTCATCAGCATTTTATTCCATGAAGACTTCTTGCAGAAAAACAAGAAGCATCTTCCTATAATCCTATAACATAATACTACCAACTGTAAAAACAAAACATATTTTGGAATTCAACAACTCTTCTTAATATAAACCATCCAACAAAAACATCATTTCCCATCTCCAACTCCCAAGACAGACACAGAAGCTAGCCCTTTCCTTTTGTTTGCCTAGCAAGTGAAACCATTTCCTGGAGTTGGTCGCTATATTTGTCTCCAATTCCATTCGAAAGACTCATAACGCTATATGCTTCACCACGCAGATAGACCTGAAATAACAGAAAGCCACTACAATGCTTAAATGCTGACTCATACCACAAGGTAAAATTCAATTAGAAGTATACTACTTACATCTCAACACATCAATCAATCGGGTGTTTATCAGCCTGACGAGATGTATAATGTGCAGAAAGCAAAAGCAAAGAGAGGAAGGCACTGGCCACAAAAATTGCATCGAACCATCGATGATAAAAATCAAATTGAATGTCACCACCCAATACATCTGTTATAATCGTCCTGCCAATGATAAGTACTAATAAGACAATCTTGCATTTGTACTTTACATCCAATACATCTGTTATAACTTTCCTGTCAATAGACACCACATTCAGTAAGTACTAATAAGCCAATCTTGCATTTGTAGTTTAGAACTGGAACACTTAATGCGGCACCTGGGGTTGCAAAGGACCACAAATGCTCAGTACTTCCTTCGTGTCAGGCAAGCCTCTCTCTAGAGAAGCATTAGGAGATATGTATGTATTAAATCAGCAAATAGTACACCTCACACATAAGGAAAACTTTATTCCACAAAGTCATTTGTCCTTTATCACCAAAGCTTACATATTCCATATACTCATTTATCATGTTAAAGTTGTCAACACTCTTCATTTTTCATCTATTTTCCAGAAAAAAAATAAAAAATTGCATATGTTGCATTCCKCAGTCGCAAATYCTAAGATACTTATCATACATAAAGAGCAAAGGTTTTGATATGTATGACAACTACAACAAATGGACATCAACACAAAAAAGAGAAGAAAAAAATGTGTATTAATCCCGCAACCAATAGGTTTTGTTTGACCAAGTTAGAGCTAATTTGAGTCGTAAACTGTAATAAGCATTTTGTGATACCATAATCAAGCAGAATAAAATCGGATAATTTGACATATTCACAAATTGATTAAATCGATATAATATAAATCATGATTAGATTAAAATACAAAAAAGGAATGAAAATAAATCTTACATGTTATCAACTCGTAGAACTATAAATTTATAAACCATGAAAATCTTGAAGCATGGTAATTTGTATGTCCAAACACAAAACTCAGACAATATATATGCTTATCAATCTCGAGCCCGTAAATGGTAAATATTGTCATAATCCATTTCCTGAAGCATGCATCACAGTTAATGATCTTTTACCAATTTCACAAATGCCAATTTTTACTCCAGCAGTTATTRATCCTCCTTTTTCTTCTTACCACCAACCACCACCCCCTTATTTCCTTGCCTGCCATCTCCATACACTCACCATTACACTCATCACTCCTTTCTCCTTCTCTTTCTTCTCACCACCACCTTCTCCTTTCTCCTTCTCTGTGCCATCACCAGCACTTGCTATTGCTGACGCCACCTCAGCTCTAGGCATCTTCTTCGTTTTGCTCTTCCTACTCTTCATTGCTGAAACCACCTCGCTCCAGACACCTCCTCCTCCTCCTCAAATATTTTACTTTTGCATTTTCTCTTTTTAAGTCAATGATAGTAGCTCTCTTTTCTTTTTTGGGGGAGTTTACAGGAAGCTGATAGAGAAATAACATTCTGGGCTAAATTGGGGTAAACCTTAAGGGGTTGATAAAACCGTTTTCCAAATTTCAATAGAATTACCAACGTGTTTAGTCTAAAGTTATTAAGTGGTTTACTTATGCATGTCAACATTTGGACTAGGAGAAAAAGTAACAAGATGCTTTTCTGATAGAGGTGTGCACATACTTAGGTTCTTGTCAGTTTTATCCACATCATAGAATAGGCACTTTAACCATTGAAGTTAAGAGACTTCCCTAATATAAAAGTGTCATTACCAAACATACAAACTCATTTCTCACTTGGCATTTTTAGGATGAGTCACTTTAAAAAGCTTTTTTGGTCTCTAGATAGAAATCTCGCACTTTCTGAGCACAAACCTGGCAATTTCGAACCACAACTGAGAATTTTGACAGATAGCATAAGAATTTTTTACAATGAGAAGAGACTTCTAGGTATAGTTTTTCCCAGATTTACTTCAATTAAAAAGTCATCAGATGTGTGGTTTTGATACAGAGAGAGAGAGAGTTTGTAAATTTTCATGTTTCATGAAATCAAAGAACCTGGAAAAGGGCATAATAACAATTGATGGCTAATTGTGTGATGTACTATGAACATACTTATCTTGATGACATTTTCGTGCACAGTAACGAAATAAAACATGTCTAAAAAATAACATAAGATTAAATATAAGAGAAATGAGATTAGAGGAATTCAAAAGATCTAAGATCAACAAAGAGAATCTAGATAGCYTAAGCAAAAGGTCGAGTACCGGTATTCAGTTGCAAGGCTTTTTCTTATCAAAAGAATTGAGGAAACAAAATACATTCCCATAATCTCGGACAGGAAAAGCACAACATTGCTTGAAGATCCGCTTCCAACTCTGGAAACAGCAAAGAAGAACTGCATGCCAAGAAAATACTCCAGGTCAGGCAGCTTACTTTATCAGTTGGAACACATATGTAAGGTATCAGGCTCAGATGGCGAAAATGTTTAAGTGTTGGCTTCACTAAACGTCTGACTGCCCAATGATTTTGACTAGTAGACGAGAAGGTTAAAGCAAGCAATGAGGTTGATGTCTAGTTTATGTTCTCTCTCATCTCTTTAGAGCCACATAACCGTGCTAGATGGTGCCAATACATAGCAGGTTCCTAAGCACCTACCTCCAACAATGAGGAAGCACAAGCATTTACATCCTATAATGTTAACCTTCACAAAAGAATAGGATACCACAGGCAGATAGGTTACTGATGAATTTCAAAGAGAAGTTTACATGGTTGCTATGAGTGTTTGTCTCTTGTAGTCTTGGTCAATTTTGACGTGATATTGAGAATGAGAAGATCTCAAATGACTGTACATTTCTACCCACTGGTGCACTACAACCTAAACCATAAGGCGAATCATTTGAGTACAATTGATGAGGGTGCCACCAGAAAATATCAAACAATAAAAGAACAAGATTCAAGATTAAATCTGTACTGTAACATTTTTACTAAACATCTACATTTTTTATTTTACAATGTAACAGAAGTTATTGAGTATAAAGATTTCAAATATGGACAAAAGAATTAACAAGAAAAAATGCCAGAAAATATGATGGTGGTTTTAAGTGGTAAATAATGATCAGCATGTAAAGAAAATGATAATGGATGAGATCCCTACCACAGGCAAATTACCTTCATTAGATTAGTTAAGAATCCTCGTACAGACATAACGATCAGCATTCCTATGAATAACAAGGATATATACTGCATAAACCAAAACAAGAAAACATTATAAGCAAAAAGCTTAAATAACTATTAATAGTCACTTATACAGGAAACACTGGATGAAAGTAAAAGTGTTGACTTCTATAATCTCATGACCTGCCAGCCATAAACATACAGSAACTAAGAATTATATGAATTTGCTGACTGATAAAGTCTTACAAAATCTAGCAGCATCTTGATGCACAATGAGTAGTGAAATGTTGGAAATCTCAGGCCAGCGCATGCAATGAGATAAAATTACATCTTCATACAAATGCAAACAACCAAGCAATACATAAAATATAAGTGATTGTAAATGTTGGTATTCTACTTTGCTAGTCAGTATGAATTATGCATCTTCACTGATAGCTTAATTTTTAGGACTTGCAAGTTAAATCTGATATCCATTAGCCAAGTGAAGAATTTGGATGATTAAATAGGAATTTTAGTGATTTATTCAAAAATCTCTTTTGGTCAAGAACTTTCACAATTAGTATGAAAGTAGAAATCATTTAAGGTTTTTTAGGATTCAACAAAATAAACAGGGAGTTGGTTCAAAGATAATCAGGTAGAGACCGCAGCAGCTTTTGAAGACTCTAATAAAAGAAAAGTTACGAGGCGTACAATCTCCACTACCAGCTACAGTTTCAAGAAATCGGACTCTGCAGTTTGAGAATGTGACCCAGAAATACCTATCAGTGACTCCCTCACATCACTGCTATTCACAAAAGGGCCAGCAAAAGCTGTTATTTTCCCCTGAATGACTTGTTAATTTTGTGGTCAAGAATAGAGAGACAGTAATGGGCATCAAAGTTAGACCTAAACCTAAATCTGATAAGGACGTACATCCTTCACACTTTGGTATCTAGAAACATCTTTGTGGACTATGGTACAACATCTTTTGAGGGCAAAGACTTGTTGCATAAAAATTAAGTGGCATACAAGGGTAGCTAAAGGTGGCAACTATAGCACACACTAATACGAGTCCTTGAGGTTTTGCATCTTTCATAATTTAGTATACAGAAGCTCTCCAGGAAGAAAATCATGGGGGTTGTTTGGGTTTGGGCAAATGCCTGCATGTATATGAAGAGTGTACGGATTGCCAAACTTTATGGCACAAGTACCTCATCTCCACCTGGAAGACTCATCAACATTGGGAATGACAATTGTATTGACTTTTGGCTAGAACATTGGATATTTGCATGGAGTATGCTTCTCTTTCTGCTTCCTTCTAAACCTTCATAATGAAACATTACGATTCTCTCTTCCTCTTGTCCTTTAATCTTTAATAAGTGGATCTCTTCCCCAGATTCAGAGCAACCAAGAACTTTAATGTAGCGAGTTGGATTGAAATTATTTCCAATTGAGATAGGCATTTACAAGRTAAAAGGCATACATATGTCTATACAAGAAACCATAGGTTTAGGAGTTGAGTGTCAATACTTTTAGGCGGAACTTGGAATAGAGTATGAAGTCTTCTTTAGGCATCACATTAGCAGATGCACTAAGATATTGAGGAACAGTTTGCCTGTAACTTTAAGCTTATTTTGTAGAGGATTCCTCAGCATCTCAAATTGTTTCTCCTCTTAACTTCTTAGTGTTTCYTTTGCTAGCAAATTTGTGTTGTCTGCACAAAAACGTGCAGTTTCAGCATAAAGCRGCATGCTTCATAAAAGTTCTATTRCATGTTTGCAGAACATAGTGCTTGATAGAAGTTCTCTTACTGAATTGCAAATGAAAAGATTCAATAAGATGCAATCGAACTTCCATTGTTTTTCCATAACTGATCACTGTGAATGACTTTTGAGTTAACGCATTGAGAGTCATTATGGAACTTCATCATAACAAAGGATTCGACAACCAATGGTAAAAGGACCAGATACAAAGATCAAATAATTAGAACTTGCCTGTGATAATAATGTGGCATTGATACCTATATCAAAGAACTGTAAAAATATGCTGATTGTCAAGCTCACAGGATCCATAGAACCACCCTACCATAGAAATGGAAATAAAAGGAGAAGACAGCATGAGATGAAAGTGATGTAAATTTGAGAAATACAATGATAGAATTCTTTAGGAAAAGGAAGAAATACCTCCTTGAAGACAACGCTCTGCAAAGACTGCACATATCAAATTAATAAATCAGGCAACTCAATATATGGACCGATAGACATCTGCAAAGAGATAATCAAAAACCTACCCCTGGGCCCCCCAAATATTCCCCCCAACACCAAGGCCCGTGCCTGCTAGAAAATTGTGGAACTTTCCATTGTCAATGAGTAATACCAATTTTTTCATTTAAGCTATGACTAGTTTCACTTTGTAACATCAAAGATTCATAATCAGGCCTGACATTATTAGCAAGGATCTGAAGAGTTCTAGTAATTGTACTTTTTCTCAGAGACTAATGTTTCCTGTACCTTTATCATTTTATAGACACAATATACTGACAATACATAGCCCAAAAGGTTCTGCATGTGACCCTTCCAGGTTCGAGAATAAGCAGCAGCTTCCTGGAAATAATGCAACAATAACAGCAGAAACCAATAAATAATAGAAGAATATGCAAAGAAAGAAAGCCTTGGAATAAAAAACCAGGAAACAAGAGCTGAAATCACTGCATAGCTACTTGCATAATTAGCATGGTCTTACTAAAGCATGAGCAAGTGAAGAAATCCTATTAACAATCATAATTCATTAAATAATACATGACCATGAAAAATCACTTTCCTTCTCAACAGCATCATCATTGCAAACCATAAGTCAATTTTTACGTACTCATCAAGAGAAAGAAAATGAGAAAGTAAAGAAATGCTTCATTTGCCCGCTGAAAGAAAAGGAACCAGAACTTAGAGAATAAGTTGGAGTCGTCATTAAAAATATTTCATTCTGATTGAGACTGCTAGACAGTTATAAGTGTATTGGTTCCACTCCTCTCTTTTAGTGTATTCATTTCAGGAGGAGGTAACTTCAAATGGTATTGAAGCAAGAGGTCCGTAATAATCATCGCCCAATTGGTAAAACAAAATGTTCAATCTTCATGTGATGGACCGGTCAGCCAAAAATATGCTAGCAGAGACAAATCAGTTGAGAATTCTACTTAATGTAAAATAAAAGCACATATATGCAGCCACGATTGCAATAGAGGGTTAGTGGCATCTATGCCCTAGTATTTCTTTGTACTAGAATTAAAATACCTGAAATTTTGAATAACCACATCTATAGCATCTTTTAGCAAAGCTCTTGATAAAGCACATAGATGTGCCAAAGGACATGAACAATGTTTCATAACACAACATAAGTCCCTCCACTGCAACCTTGCACCGCCTATATTCCCCAGGCAGGCTGTTTGGAACAGCAAGGGCCCATCTAAAACTGTTTTCTTTGTCATGGAAGGAACTCGGGAGTCAATGTGGATGGGGGATAATCTCAGAAGGCATGAAAAATTTTATATTAACTGGTGTTTCATGTTCAAAAGAAAAGAAGAAAGTGGAAGACATTTAGTGCTCCATTGAGATGTAGTATGGCACCTTTGGCACATGCTCTTTCTCTTTCCAATGTCAATTATTGGCTTATGCCTGGCTCATCAAAGGAAAAACCAAAAGTTGGAACTTAGTGGATCTTATAAAAGGAATAAAGTTTGGAAATCTGCAGCAGTAAGCGTGAGCATTTGGATAGAATGAAATGTGGCCTCTAAAGGACTGGAATCGTATTTTGAGAATAGTTTGGGCCTTTAACCTTTTCTTCCAAGCCCATGTATCATGTCTACTTAGTAGAGGAGGAGAATGTGCGCACATGGGACACAGATAGAAAAATACTTTCTGTTAAGGAAATGTTTTGAATAGTTTGAGAACTCAACTTTTCCAAAACTACCTTAGAGAGCTACCAGAATTCCGATTTCCAGTAGGCCATCTCGAGGACAATGACAATCTTGTTATCTGCTTAACAAATCCTTCAGGCTTTCTTGGTGACGATTTGAAGGTATGTGCTCAACAAGAACGAATACTTTTCTGTCTCCATGCATCATCAAACCCTAAAAACTAGCATTATACGTCCCTAGGATTTCCAAATTACCTGCCATTTAAGTGTGACCTTTTTGGTCCCATTATACATTTATTTAGAAATCTAACCGTAACATAGTTAAACCCTTTTTACTAAAGAAGCAGCCTATACAGGCTTCTTGTTTTTCTAGAAAAAAAATAGGGTCAGTTTGATCCTTCCCATTTTCAATTACTAAACACTTATAAAGAAGAATTTTATGGAAGAAAAAGAAGATTTCCTCATGAGAAAGGAAAATAAAGGGAGCAAGACATTCAGATATACCTTCGCTTGACGAAGCTCATAGATTTCCAAAAAAAGCTGTTTCGAGAGCTCTTCTAGAGCTTGCACCTCTGCCTCCATGCCTCTGATGTCTTTATCAAGAAAGGTGTTAACTCAAGTGAAAAAACCTTCACTAAGAAAATAAATAATAATGCTTTTTCTCCCAAATTGAATTTCCATATCTGAATTGACATAAAGATTTAGAAGACAGTTGACCTTTTCCATTTTACCACCTTTTCCTTAAAAGATTATTAATTATTATGGGAACCATGTTTGATATGGTTTTACATATTCTTCTCTTCTAAGTAAGCCAAGCGGTAGAAATTTAAATTGGAAGCATGTTGAACTTAAGTAAGTGGACATTTGCTTTGGGACCACCCAAAACAAAACTGTGGACACCAATTTGAAATGTAGCCGAGTAAAACATAGGGTTAAGATTCACGAAATCYTAACTTTACTTAATATGCACAAATGTTGGGGTATATTACTGAAACAAATYGAGACGAATGCAACAAAAGTATAAGCATAGGAATTTAAACCTACAGTTAACCAGAAGTCTAGAGACAACAGCAAACAATCTCTAACATCCACATGTCTCATCTAACGATAAAAGTATCATCCCTGCTTATACGTCAGTCAGCACTGCAGCTGTTCAGAATCTCTTTCTTCTTGCAAATTAGTATAAAAAGATCAGTGATACCTGATACATTTTGACCATTCAGCAAACCTCAGACCTATAAGCTTCCCATGAGCCTACCATGATCCAGAACTAGGCTGAAGAGCTAGTTAACTCCCATATCTATGTACAGGAATTCTGTGCAGGGGAGGACATATCTAGAAAAAAAGTTTCACTAAACATAAAGAAAAGCCAAAAATTTAGCAAGTGACTCTCGTGGGTACACAATTACTACCCACCTGAACAGGTTCGTATAATTGATATTTTGGACAAACCAGAAAAACACCAATTAAAATATTTTCCTCCTGCATAAACAATTTTTACCCACCTGGACATCTTTCTTTCATTAATTTTTTTAGGTATAATGCTGCACAGAAATGAAGTTGCCCTTCAGTGTTATGGATTACACCCGATTGGTCCGTTATGTGAAACCTACATRACCTTCTCCCACCCAACCCCCGCCCAAGCACACACCCACAAGAGAAAAACTTAATGATGAAGACCAGAAAGAGAAAACAGAAAATTGCATCAAGGTTATTTCTTTACTTGTAAAAGAGCAAATCCGTTTAAAGCAACAGAAAATCAAAGTTGATTAAGTCAACAAATACCGACCTTCTTCTGTTTGGTCTTCTTGAACAGATCGAACAACTGTCCCAACTATTCTCTTTAGGAAGGACCTAGCCTTTAATTTCTGAAAGATGTACATAACTTTTTTAGAAAAGCATGAAAACAGAACTCATTCTGTAGGTATCAGAAAATCACAGGTATAACTGCAACACTAGTTTCTTTGTCTTGCCTACTTATTTTTAATACATACTAATACGACAACAATATAACTGTGCTCCTTTTAAAAAGCTAATAGATAACACAAAAGGGTTACTAACAATTTGCCCCCAAGACCATTAGGCGACTTTTGACTCAATTCAACAACTTATATGCTGACCTAATATGACATTCATTGTTTCCCCACTCCCCTCCAGATTCCTCAARGGAATCACTGCCCTTTCTTTTCTTCCTTTTCTCTCTTTTCCATTTCCCCCACTTCAGCAACTCCTCCCGGCCCAGTAGCCACTACCAGCATCTTTCATCCTCTAGCAGCCGCCACAACAATTTGCCTTCCACCCCTCCCCTCCAGTCATGTTGGACCTTCTTTTTTTCTCCTTTTCTATCTTCCTCTACTTTTTTCTTTCCCCATCTTCTATTCTTCAGAACCATGGCCACTGCCCCTTGGGACTCCTGTCATCCCCATGTTGCTTCTTCTCTTTTCCTCTGTCTCCCTCTTATTCTCTCCATCCTTCATCTCTTCACCAGGCCCCATCACTGCTGCTCCTCCATCACCATGGTTGAGAAACCCATGAATACAGATTTATAATGATTGAAATTCTATAAATGATTTAAAACAAATTGCCCTATGAATTATTTGAAGGCTGTTTCATGACAATAGGGGACCTGGGGTTGAGGAATGGTTATCCAGGCTTGTTTACTTGTTCTCATGGTGGCTGGATGAGATGGATATCAGGTTCTAGGTCCAGTTAAGTAATTAATTTCCATCTACATCTATATCTGGATCACGAAAAAGTAGGTACTGAGATTTTCCATTTTCCCCCCCTGGAAGTGGAGGCAGTCAGTGGTGGTTTGGCTCTGGTGATTGATATATGCCTGTCAATTGGTTCCAATATTTTTGTTGCAAGCAAAATTCATGGGTTAGAACATAAGGGCAGTTCTGTCCTGTAAAATAAAGAAGAGGGTATGTGGATCATTCCTTAACACAATAAACAGATATTCAAAATTAAAAATTGAGCAATGGTCTTCGAGGGCAAATTGCTAAAGAACAAACATTGGGGGTGGGGGGAACTGCAACTCAATGAGAACCACAAGGGACCAAAGTGTTATCAACCCTAGCACAAAATAGTGCAGTAAAGTGAAAGATATCCAGCCTATGGGAATCAATTTCCAAAAAAGAGGGTTATATACARATTGGTGCGAAGTCGACCAAAAGAACAAAACCATCCCAAAAAAGCTACAATGTTAGGATCAGAATGCATGCCCAGATTGCATTTTCTATGATGACTTACACAATGTTCGTTGATGTGACAAGAAATCTCAGTGCATTTTTGTGGTAGTTATCTTATGAGCAACTACTTCATATGATTATGAGATGTGCATCCATTCTTTTGGATTATCAGATCAGGGATACAGAAAAAAGAAAACCCAAAAAGTAAAAATATAAAAAAATGATCAAGCAGTAAAATTATATTGAAAGGAGAGAGACCTCTTCCGATCCTTGCACTCGTTCCATCTCCATTTGACAGAGAATGATCCTTTTTTTCTTTGCAATGCAAGTCTCAATCGACTGGATTAATTGTCTTTCCAATGTCTTAATCTGTGTTTCCTCGATTTCTCTATTAACATAAGACAAAATAGAAAAGTCCATAAGGTATTAATAAGGAAAACCTTAAACAAAGGAGCAATACAAGACTGTATTGACCAAAGAAGAAAGAAAGATTAGAGATGAGATAAGAAGTATATCTAGGAACTCCACCTAGAACTCTTTATGGCTGACCACCGAAAGTAAGGGTGTCTCATCTTATGCAAAAAATACCAAAGAAGACACACAACTCAAAACTATACAAATTATTTTCATGCATAGTTCTTCAACCTTCAATCAAGCTATGAAACCTTATATATCTGTATGCGTGTGAACTTGTGTGTCAAGAAGACAAAAAAAAGGCTGCAGATTGACTGCACTTAAACCCTATCCTAAGAATTTACCAATCATGAACATGAACTGGATTCAGATTTCTGGTCAAAAGTACGGAAATAACCTCAACACAAAAACCCAAGAGAGAAAAGGCAGCACTATCATAAGAACTAACCCAGATAACATCAGAAACAACAAAATAATTCTACAACTCCAACTATTCCAAATCCTATAGTCTTGTCCAGAAT
The DNA here is from genome assembly GCA_001752375.1 of Rhazya stricta. NCBI lineage: Eukaryota > Viridiplantae > Streptophyta > Magnoliopsida > Gentianales > Apocynaceae > Rhazya > Rhazya stricta. Next base: position 8,695,944 of record MEJB01000008.1, read on the forward strand.
TCAACATCGAGGGTGTTTCTAAACATTTCACAATTCAAAGATAAAAATATTAGACTAGTGAAAAGAGGAGCCAAAAGAGACAGCGTGATCCCTATCATATCTGAATATTTTGAAGGTTATTGACATCAAGCAATAAGATCTTCACTAAGAATTTACATAGCCCTTCAAAATTACTTGTACTACAAGATAAAAATATCCAGTGTAGATCAATTCATTTTATTAGTCTTTCTTACCTGATGAAGAGAGATAAATAACTGTATGGCAAGTTTACAGCTCCAAAACCAGAAAGGACCGCCATGACAGTAACACCAATCACTCCTATTCTGCTCACCAGTTGTGGCATGGTAAAAAATCCTGAGAAACAAAACTATTACTTCAAGGGAGCTGACTACTTCTTCCACCCCCAGAAAAAATGAATAGTAAAAAGTAAAAGTTAGTAGGCAACAAATACAGCAATCTAAACAACAGCATATAAGAAGTACTGGAAAGCTTAAGTTTAGAACAAAATTTCGTGCACATTGAGCTTTTAGACCCAAAGAGTTTGAAGGTTAGGAAAAAGAAAGTAATGTCAACCATGGGATCAAGAGATAAACATGCATGCATGAGACTGACTTGAAGAAGTTATGGAGATTCCAGCAGCAAAATAAATAATTTAGAGACAGATTGAATGCTGGTAGCTCATGCCAAATAAGTATCACTAATAGAAAGCAAGCTGATCATCTCGAAGATGGTAGGGCTGTTGTACACACATGTTCTATTTTAAGGCTAAAGTATCAAAACAGTTACAAATGACAGAAGGAGCAGTTCCAATTTTAAGTGAAATTTTCTCATCATAAGATAATCTTTCAACATCTTCATAAGGGAGATCAATGAAAGCTCGTGTCATGAATATTGAAAGTGTAACATTGGGAGCTAGGGAGGAAAACCCTTGATTTATGGCAAACTCAGTGGGAAGTCAGTGTTATTTACCCTAAACTTTTAGAAATTTGCAACAGAAAACCAAACAGTGAAATCCACCATGCTGAGGTCTCATAATCAGTGTTCAAATTTACGGCCATTAAATTTAAAAAGTTCACAAATCCAAATTGTATATAAACATAGAGGCTAAAAAAATATTCTTATCTACTCAGCGAATTTTGACAATTAGATTAGTCCCAACCTTTATCAGGTGAAGGCATAGGAAAGTGAATCCCCAAGCGCCAAAAAGCATAAAGGAAAGCCAACAAGAATAAGACAGCACCAAGCGCAGCACGTTCTTTCCTCATGCCTGAAATAAYCAAACAAAACCCCGAAATTCAGGGGAAAATTATATATTTGCATGTCTTATGTGCAGTGTAAATCGGCTTCCTAAATAAACTCCTTTAACTTAAGCAACGAGACCTCAACACTTTTTTGTTAACAGTTCCAAGGCAATAAGGGGCTCTTGCCAGCTTTCCTTATATCCCCAAGTACATGAATAAAGCAGGTAAAAAAATATTACAAGCATGATACTACAAAAGAATGAATATTGAAAGCCTTGATACTTTACCAATTTCAGGAAAGCATCAAAAATACATATTCGTACACAAAATGGATGTTTCCAATAAGATCAACTTTTGGATGTCAACATGACGAATTCATGGAACATTATTTTAGGATGAAAGGATGGACACCTTGAATGCTAGATAAGCATTATTAACATGAGGAATAAAGCAAATGGACCATGCAGTTGAAAGCACCCCAAGAAAAACAAAAATTAAGAGGTGAGAGTTGTTATTCTTTGCAAAAAGAAAAAGAAGCACATAAATAAAAGAACAACTCACCACTGTTGCACAGCATCAGGTAACAGTGGTAATAAGGTAGTATGAAAACCAGTAACATTATCAAACAAAACAAGTCCACCTTCCAATTAATCCATCTTGCCCTACAGTGAACAATGAACCAAAAAATTTTAGATAAATCATAGTTTGCAGAAACTTTATCAATCTATTATAGATGTACACTGAAAATTAAATCYAACAAGTATAACAATTCCCTTAAAATCCTCATAAAGGAACCAGAAAACTGAATTTGGCTAAGCTCAAGCTTGGGCTTAGACAAAATTCAGAAAACTGAGCTTTTAATAAACTGCTAATTTGTTCACGACTCTAGGTCAAGACCAAGAAGAAGCAAGTATGGTTTACAGTATTTAAAAGCATTGCTCCAATCCAGTCTTAGATGTTCACAGTTAAGTGGATCATGCAAGTGATGAACAAGAAAAAATGAAACAGAGAGTGTAAGTAACTTAAAAAAATGAAAGTGAAAGCGGGGGGGCAAGAAGAATTCTTACTCTTTGGGGAGAAGGGGAATAATCTCAAAGAGGACAAGCTGGAAAAGGTTACAAGAGAAGGCAAAGACGACACTGAAAATGATCTGTACAAGGGCCCTCTTCTCTTCGTACTCTTTATAAAGCCTACGGTTTAAGAACCAAAGTCCAGCCCAACCTAACATCGCCAGTGATCCCACCACCACCACTCCCTCGTACATCGCCTTTCCCCATCCCATATCTTTCCTTCTTTAACACCCCCAGTAATGCTACAAGAACTACAACTGCAGCATTAGATAGATTCAATTACTACTTCCCCTCTAATTCTGTTGTACTCTAGAGCACTTTCATTACCCTCCTCGTCTTCTACTGGGCGAGAGCAATCTGATTTCTCTTAAGTGTCGAGTATCTACCAATCAAATATGAATATGAGATGGATCTAGAGGGTAATTGCGATCTAACACAGCGGCGTGTGGAGAGATGGGACGGGAGCCGCCGCCGGCGTAAAGCTGACGAGTCTTATGCAAATGGCGTAGCTGGAGCCGCCGGCGTCATTAGGTATTCAAATGGGGACATCACTGCAAATATGGCAACGAGATTATTGGATGACGAAAGAGTATTGCCTGCAAGCCAATAGTGATTAGTGACGAGTCCCAGAAAGACCAGGGTAAATGCACTCCGAGAAGATGGATCTGTTTAATACGAATAAGCTCTTCTTAGGCGGGAATAGAAAAAAAGAACTGTCCTCCTTTCTCTAAACTATGCACTAGCAGAGTCCCAGGGGCAGCCTGATTACACTGAATTTCTTTTTCAATTTATTTTTAATTACGATTTATTACCTCATATTCTATCTATTATACTTACTTTTAATGTTTGATTTGTTTTTATCAAATTTAAAATAAAATTTGGACAAAAACTATTCATTATATCAACACATATAATAGAATGTCGATAATTAAAAGAATTACAATATATTTTTATTTATCATATTAAAATTTCAACTTAATCATTATGAAATTTTTGTTTAATAACAAAATATTAGTAGAATTAATAACCTTTTTGTTCAATTCATTTCTTAATGTACATTTTACATGTCTTTATTTCCATCCAAATATATTTCTCTATTTATTCAATAATAAATATCTTTATTTTTATTTCTATTTGTTTCAAACTAAATGCCCACCTGATAACATAAATTTATTAGTAATTGAAATCAATATGTTAGAAAAATTACATATTAATTGTTTGGAAATTTGAAACGGAAATCAGCAAAGCTTGAACGAATGACAACAAATGAAAACCAACAAAGTTTGAACGAATGATAACAAATGAAAACCAACAAAGCTTGAATGAATGACAATAAGAAGCATTTAATTGAAGGAAAAGGAGAAAATTGTCGAACAAATATTATTCATAAAATATTTTTATTGGAGCTTATATCGTTATTTAAATCAATTCAATTCACGATCAAGAAAGAAAGATTAGGAATATGGGTAATTTTATGAAAAAGAGGAAWTTTATAATGATAATAACATTTAACTCTCGTTCAAAATCACTTGCGACTATCTCCACTAYCTTACCACYAGATGGGATTCTRACCGCAAGCTTTTAATAATATGGTCGTGATCTATCATTACTTGCAACTATCAAAATCAATAAATACTAGAAAAACTATTTTATGTTAATAGGTTTTAGATATCTGCTTCCTTCGAATTTACATAATAAAAGAAAATGACATATTATTGAGTTTGAACTCAAAGATTTTATTATTTGCTCTTATGGTGATGTTATAACATATGTTAAATCAAATTTGTTTAAAAAAATAGTTTGTAGAGAGTTTATAAAGGTTTTATAGACATAATTTTTTTTAAAAATGGTAAATATAAAGATGGTAAGGTGTGTCACATTTTAGCGTTGATATGTTTATCATTCTTTTTTTCTTAATATAAGCATGGAAAATGGAAACTTATTCATTTATAGATATTAAGATTCACTTTCATTTAAATCTCATGATGTCTTATTTTATTTAATAACAATGAAATGTAGTTTTAAAAGGTTCTTCTATTTTTCTCAGGTTAGTAAATCAATGAACGAGGTATTTAGGATTATTTTTAAATAAAAATTATAAATTATTTTTAAAGAAAGCAGATGTTTAGTAAAGTTTATTAGTTGTGGAAGAAAGTTATCCACGAAATTCATTAAAATCGCTTATAACATTTTTCGTATTAGTACTTTTCATAAAAGGAATTCACCAATCGATCATAAATTTGAAAAAAGAAAACAGAAAATATTTCAGGGAAATGAAAAAGAAAATAAAAAACAAAATGATGGAAGCAGCCGCTTATCAATTAATCAAGTATATATAGGGGCAAGTGGTGGGAAAGAGGGGGATGGATGAGGGTTTTTAACAGCAACAATAGCAACTGTAGGATTGGTTGGAGCAGCTGCAGTACTGTTGCTGRTGTCTTTGCGTTTGCATTCCGCTGTCTGAGAACCCCCGCTATTCCTCCTCCTCGATTACCTTTGTGTCTCTCTTCCGGATATCTCACATCCCCGTCGCTGACTAATTCTGCTCGGAATCGGTCTTCTCGGAGGATTCTTGTGAGGGGGTTTCGTTTGTCGACAACGTCATCATCAGCAGGGAGGCTAATGGGTTCACAAGAATTGGAGTGGCCGGCGAGCCGCGTTAGGGACACCTTCATCAGTTTCTTCAAGGACAAAAAGGGTCACGAGAACTGGAAATCCAGCCCCGTCGTTCCTCTCAACGATCCTACACTGCTCTTTGCTAATGCTGGTTTGTTGGCCTCCTCTTCTCTTCCGGAACCTTCCATTTTTCTGAATAAAGAAATCTCTTTTCTTTTCCTTCCGCTCTTCTCTCACTTATGAATCAATCATTTTGCCTGTGTATTTCGAAGCTGGGAAACTGTTTGTTGTATCACTGCAGGTATGAATCAGTTCAAGCCCATCTTCCTGGGCACCGTAGATCCAAAAAGTCCATTGGGCCAACTAAAACGTGCTTGCAACACCCAGAAGTGTATTCGTGCTGGTGGCAAACACAATGATCTTGATGATGTCGGCAAGGACACTTACCACCATACTTTCTTTGAGATGCTTGGCAATTGGTCATTTGGGGATTATTTCAAAACAGAAGCCATCCAATGGGCATGGGAACTTCTCACTCAGGCAAGCCCTCAGTTTTCACTGTTTAACTTCATTCATTCTGAGGCCTTCCTTCAGCAGCCCAGTACATGTGAACTCAAGAGTTTTATAGCGGATATAATTTATTCATTTATCTTTCTTCCTACTGAAAGTATTGGTTTTAAGCCATTGCCTTACAGGTTTATAGATTACCTGCGGATAGAATCTACGCAACTTATTTTGGTGGCGATGAGAAATCTGGTCTTCCTGCTGATACTGAAGCAAGGGATTTGTGGCTTAAGTTTCTTCCACGAGAACGTGTATTGCCATTTGCTGCTAAAGTACGTTCTTCCTTCATTTTCTTCTTTTTTGCTTCTGGTTCCCTTTCCTTCAGTCTGGAGGATAAATAATTCACTGTGGTTCTTTGCTTCCCAGATAAGTAATAAAAAGGAAATTAACTCTTTATCTCGAGGGAAGCAAATGCAATAAGCAATAAAGGGTTGAAGGTATATAGATAGAATACTGAAAGATGGGATTTTGTTACTTGAATTTCACAGGCGAAATTGATGAGCATGCTCCAATGATATTGCCATAGTAAGATATCAGAATAGATATACAGAAAAGACAAACCATATGCCCTTAATAGAAGCGTGTATTATTTAGTTAAATGAATGCTGCTTATGAGATTTTAACGCATTTTTTATTTCTTTTGCTTGAATACAGAATGAATTTTTACTGGATTATTTATCTTAGAAACAAAAGAAAAAGTACATATCAATTTTCTTTTTTAAAAGGAAAGTGATAGGACCCCATCACTGAGTTTTGGAGGAAAATTGGCAGAGAGTTGGTGCTTTCTTGACATTGCAATGTTGGGCGTTTGAAAGTTGTTGCTCTTTTATGAACTTGTGTCTTTTTGCTAGTGATTCTTTGCGGACAAGTATTTTACTTCTTGAATTTGTTTTCCGCTCTGAGCTTTCAAGACACAGTTGTGCTTCTTTATGGTTATTAATTTTACTCTCATGCAACTGTCCATAGGACAACTTTTGGGAGATGGGGGATACTGGACCATGTGGACCTTGCACTGAGATACACTTCGATAGGCTTGGAAATCGCGATGCTGCATCATTGGTTAACAATGATGATCCAACTGTAATTGAGATATGGAATCTTGTTTTTATTCAGGTATCGTCCTTGGCCTTATGACGTGCAGTCTACTGTTTGACTTAGAGCACAATCCACAGATTTCACATTCTGAATCATTTGTGGTAACTTCTTGCTGGTTGATATTTATTTTGCAGTTCAACCGAGAGGTTGACGGCTCTTTGAAGCCTTTACCTGCCAAACATGTTGATACGGGAATGGGTTTCGAGAGATTAACATCTATTCTGCAGAACAGGATGAGCAATTACGACACCGATGTCTTCTTACCTATCTTTGATGCCATTCAACAGGTAGTTGTCATACTTGTATTTCACAAACTAACTAGGAGTGTAGTCATAATTATAGTTACTAATGGATACTTACTATTGTTGTTTTTGGGAATATCTAGAACACTTCAAGCAATGCAATTCCTGTTATGAGGAGTATTCATAAACTATTAAGGAAATTCACTAACTTTCAGGAGTAACTGAATTCAATGCTACATCATTCCCACAGTACCTCTATCTACCATAAATGCTGAACTACCCCTTATGAATCAAAATGTTGCAGGACCTGGTGATTAGTTTCCTTTTTAATCTTTGTCCGTTATCTTTCAATTCTTATTTTGGTGTCTCCACCCATACTTCTAGTTAGCTTATTTGTTTTGCTTCAGTTAGAAGTTTCTTATAGTACGAATTTTTCACCTTAAAGGAAAAACAACAAACAGATGCATGTCAAAGTTTATGCTACAAAGATCTGATGCAAATAGGAGCTTTTGTTGAGGGTGCTAAAGTGCGGTGGTAATCAGGATATAGGAATTAGGAGTTGTATTGAACATAGACCTGACTCTAGGTTTCTTAGTGCCAAAGAGTGTTACTAATTGGCGTTGCTTAGACCTGACTCTTGCTCAAAATTTTCTTGCACTGAAGACTATCCAATTTTAATTCCTAAACTAATGAATTTTCTTTCCTGGGTAGGAAACTGGAGCTCGACCATACTCAGGAAAAATTGGGCGTGATGATGTGGACAAAGTTGACATGGCATACAGGGTCGTTGCTGATCACATCAGGACTCTCTCATTTGCCATTGCTGATGGCGCTTGTCCAGGTAAGTGCTGGAAATTCTGATTCAGTTTGTAACGTTATGCTCTAGATCCAACAAAGTGTTATTCTAACTTGTAAAATTTATTCCCTCTGGCTGTGAACTTTTTGTTAAGGTAGACGCACAAGTTTTTCTTATGTCATAGCCCAATATAACTGTATGTGCAATCAGGTCTATATCTGTTACCTAAATACTTAATGTGTTGTGTTTCTTCTCTCTGCTGTTTTTTTCTGATAAAAGTCTGTTTGTTACTATGCTTTCTAAAGTTTGGACTAAGTCAAGTTAATATGGAAAGTTATGAATCTTGTCCGAACATGAGATCTGTTCCTATGTGCATTCTGTACTAGATGTATGTGCAGGGTGGCGGATGGGAGCTTAATAGGTATAAGGGTAAAGAGGCTGAAAAACGTCATATTGACTATTCAAAGTAGTTAGTTTCATTTGAAGGTTGAAGTTACTGTCTTCATTTCTCAGGGATCCTGAAATACTAGACCTAGTTGTGCATAATTGATATAGGGCTCCTGGGCCCTTTTTGCCCACAACTGATATGGAGTTCCTGAGTGGATGATTCTATAACACAGTTGCTTTCAATCTGATACCATGCACCTAAGATTTTGGTTTTCTGTATTTTTCTTATTTCCTTTTGTATTTTTTTTGGTTCAACCCTTATAAACTTCTTTCTAAACTTCTTTTAATCACATTACTTTTTGGTCTTATCATTTTGATACTTCTCTGGAATTGTTTGATTTCAAGCTTTCTTGCTCTGCAGGCAATGAAGGTCGCGAGTATGTACTAAGACGCATTCTTCGTCGAGCAGTTCGGTATGGTACTGAAGTTCTTAAAGCAAAACAAGGTTTTTTTAGTGGGTAAGAATGATATACTTTCTTTGGATCCATGTACTTTCTTGCTGTACTTGATAGTTATGTCTCTATATCAATTTTCTGTTATTCTGCATCTTMTTTTACAAACCATGTATGAGCAACTGTATTCAAAGCAGGTTGGTGAAGATTGTCGTGGAGGTTATGGGTACTGTTTTTCCGGAGCTGCAGAAACGTGAACATGACATAGTAAATACAATTGCTGACGAAGAAGCCAGTTTTGGCAGGACCCTTCTTCATGTAATGATTTGATCCTGCTACATATTGCCTTAGATATTTCATGCATTTGAAATCTACTTTTCCACTTTCAATACACTATTCTACCTGCTAAATGATGTATCATTTTTACAAATATGGGGAGCATTGAATATTATAAAGAAGGTTGTGTTTTTGGAGTTTACTTGGCACATAATATAGAATGCTGCAACCCCTGCCTTTCGTGGCTGTCCGATTTCTTGGAATTGTGGACACATAATTAGCAGAATCCTAGCATGTGTATTTGCTTTTTAACTATGCCCGAGAAGGGAAATAAGCACATACACATTCCATCCCATCTGAAGTTGGGAGGAAGCAGTATCGGTGGTAACTTTTGTAGCCCATGTCTCACTGGACATTTTTCTTTCGTATTAGCAGTCATTTGTAGATTTTAGTCTATATGTTGCGGAAGAGAGTCAACATTTTGGTGAAACAATCAGCTTAGTTCCTTTGTCCTAGTTAAGTCTGAAAGTAAAAATTGGAGCACTCGTGTAAAAGTAAACCAATAATTATTGGCAGCACCAATACAGTCTATGGTTTGCAGTATCTACCTCAATAACAAGCTGACCGTTGTGCACTCGGATATGAATCTAAGGAGATGATTATTATTTCTACCGATGTCAAAATGTTTATATATGCATTTGTAGCTTTATTTTTGCATTCTTAGTTCTGTTGATTTTCTTTATCAAAACCCTGGAGGGTGGAGTACAAAATGATATTTTGTTACTTTTCTTAGGTTCTAGTGTTTCTCTGTTATGCTTAATATTCAATCTTCATTTGCCTGATACAGTCTACTCTTATTTTGACCCGTCTTTAGGGAATTGAGAAGTTTAAGAAGGCTGCTCAAGAGATTCAGGGAAAGATAATCAGCGGTCAGGCAAGTATTTATTTATTTATTTTTCATACCTGTACAATCACTAAATTGTACCTTGTCCACTTTCGGCACACCCTGTAGTGAGGACCTTAAGACTAAATTGATCTGCTAGTATTGCATTGTAATTGAAATAAGAAATGTTTTGGAATTTCTCATCAGTGCTGTTTGTTTGCCATGATCATTCTTCAACCTCCCTGTCCTTGAGGGTATACTCCTGTTTCTGAATGACTACCAGTGTCTTGGGTGGACAGAGTTTTCACAAATATTACCTGTTTGGGTGTTCCTAAATACTTGTAGAACAGGGTTATTGAAGTGTAAGCTATAAAGAAAAAAAATGGGAAAGTATAGAAAACCACACGAGTCACCTTCGGGTTATATTGTTCTATTATATGGAACATTTCCCATAAGGATAGATTTGTAGTCCTCTTTGGATTGCGGACCGCACTGTTCCATTGTGTTTCTGTGTATTTTAGTATGGAAATTGGCTAGTCCATGTTTTGTTCATTTTGCATAAACCTCTCTATATGCTAGAGGTAACATGCTTGTTCCTTTATGTTTGCTTGTGCCGTTAGCTGTGTTTATTGCAAGTGTATCCTATGTATGTCTGAGCATCATGGTTTACCATGTTTTTGATTGAGTTGATTCTCTTTTATAAACACATTTTGGTTTTGGTCTTGCCATTCTGTTTTGATTATTCCTACTCCAGAATCGATATCTTTTATTAGGAATAGTAGTTATGCATAATGAATTGGACCAGGCAATACACACTCCTAGAAGTCTATAATATTTCTATTTTTCGATGTTGCTTAGTACAGATGCATTTTGCTGGAAAATGAGGACTGACTAATGGAAATATAACAAAAGGATGGTTAAGTGTTTTTTATATATGATTTGTGTAGTTTTATTCATTTTTAGGCTTTCCATGACACTAAGGCCATGCCTTTCAATATTCACCCCTAAAGGAAACCAGTTTATGATATTTGCAAGATGTTTATGGAGGAAAACATATCCTCAATTCAGGATAAACTTCATATTACTCATCATCTTCTCTCTTACTATTTTAAGATTCTTCTGCCGACTCGTTTGAATTGTAGTTGATCATTTAATACCATGTTGTATAAATTTCACATGAACTTGGGTAATTCGAGAGTTTTGACATTGAAATGTCAATTTTCATTGTCGTTTACATCATATCTAAGGTTCTTTCTCATTTGARGGTTTTTGACTACTATTTGTGATAAAATGTATAGGTCATCTTTGCAGTGCTTTTGAGTTTGATATTTTGGAAAGTTCAGAAATTCAGTCAAGCTTGATTAGGCTTCTTACTGTGTTACTTTGTTGCTTGCAGGATGCATTTATTTTGTGGGACACATATGGCTTTCCTTTAGATCTTACTCAGGTGATTGTAGTACTATTTGTTTTATCGTATGCATTGTTTCATAATCTGATTAGTCAGCTTTCTTCTTCTCCCAGTTGATGGCTGAAGAAAGGGGCTTGCTGGTTGATGTTAAAGGTTTTAATGCCGCTATGGATGAGGCAAGAGAAAGATCAAGAAATGCTCAGATTAAGGTAATTATTGGGTCAATTTTTATTTATTTCACCCATGAACATTATATCCATCACAATGGAAGCTAAGCTACCATGAGTTTCTTCAACATGAATGAAGTTTAAGGAGAAGAAATATCATGTCAAAACCAATGTCAGAATAAATCTAGGAAGCGCTTTGTCCAATTGTTGATTGTCTCACCTGCGATAATTTTGATAGCAAAGTGGTGGTACTATTGTCATGGATGCTGATGCTACTGCAGCATTGCGCAACAAAGGGGTTGATACAACAAATGACGCATCTAAGTTTACATGGTTTCAGGTTTTTCCATACTTATGAATAACAAAATACAGCTTTTATTTAAATCCTTCTCTTTTTAAGTTTAATTTATTCTTTTGGGTGAATTTCTTAACTTGTCTCTTTATCTGCTTTCAATAAAGCAATATTCCCTCTGGTCGTTTTCTGTTCTGAAAATTTTGATTGGGGTCTCTTGTTTAGTTTGGAACTAAAAAATGTCAGTTGCAATACTAAAAAAAATTTGGTTGTACCCTGACATGAAGAAACAGAGAGAAACACATGAGAAGGGCAAAAATTCTGCTGGCCACTCCCAAATCATGTGAAAGTTTGTATAGAAGATTAATGAGTCTGAGGCATAGACTCAAATCACAGCAAGGATACTGATCTCTCAAGTCAAAAATTAAATTTGAGAGAACAATCTTATTGAGTAGAAGTTTGCTGCTATACATAAAAGAGCTGGAACATGACTCAGAGTATGGATGGAGGGTTCCGTTTCTGTAGAATTCTAGATTTACATGAGCTCTCCCTGAAGAGTAGGTCAATGATATAAAATTCTAAGTCCATTCATTAGTTTTGTAGGCCGATTGCTGGAGGGCCTCGACCATTGAATGATCTATAAATCCTTTTAGCTTCACAAACTGGCCTAGCATTTTCTTAGTAGTGAACCGAATTCCTCCATATAGTTGTTCATTGAATTCATTTGGCTTGTCTAAAGCTTTAAGAAATTTGTTGTTCCTCTGTATTCATAATAATCCAAAATTTGCAAACTAGTCCCATTACCATGAGAACTTTGGAGGGAGACGAGAGGGGCCTTTTCGACTTGTGGCAAGTCGAGGTGAAATTGAGGCTTGGCAAGAGAAGTGCCAGAGGAGAAAGGAGGAAAAGGGAACAAATTTTGGAGTGAGATGAGAGGGCCCTTTTTGATTTCGAGGCCTTTTGTACTTGGTATAAAACCCTTGCTATTGTGGAGAGTAATTAAAGAGTAACAATAATCATGGACTCCCAAACCGGCATCACATTAGAGTAACTTGGTCATTATGTTMGATTCAAGAATATGAAAATGTTTAGTTCTATGGTCTGTGCATATTGATATTATATCATCATACAGCGTYGAAGGTTTTTAGTGTCATTGTATAGTTGGCATTTAGCTTTCTATAAATATTCCTCATAACTATAGTCTCGATGCTTGTGACCATTCCTTTTAGCAGAACTCGTGCAGTAAAAATTTTCTTTACTTGTTTTAATTATATTTGAATTATATATTTTGTGCTTTGTAGATAAAACATGTTTGAAATAAACAGTAAATGGCTTATGATATATTTAACTTTGTGTTGTTTCAGGATCATGCAAGTGTGATCAAAGCTATTTATTCAGGGAGCGAGTTCTTGGAAAGTGCTACTGCTGGTGACGAAGTTGGTCTGATCTTGCAAACTACTAGCTTTTATGCCGAGCAAGGTGGTCAGGTGAAGTTCTTCCATCTGTGTCCAGCTATATGCTATTTATGACTGGAAAATTGTGTGGATATCAGGGATTATGTATGTACTTGTCATCATTATCTATTGCATTATGATAGTAGCTTATTATGTCTTGATTTTTTCATATTCTTTAGGATGTCTTTTTTGTTTTGGGGAGGGGGGGGGTTCCTATTCCTGATCACTTTTCAATCCAAGACCTTGATCACATCACTTGAGAAGACTCTAGTTTTATTGGTAGTGCTGTTCGTGGATGACTGTGTCTTTACATTATCAATACCATATCACTTTGCCTTTTCATGATCTTAAGTGTCAGGGTGCTACTGGATTGGGCTGGATTAGGTCTCTTTTGTCTTGAGCTGAGACAAATATTTATGAGACCTAAAGAGCCATAGACTGAATGTATATTTTTACTGATTTTTGCCAAAAGGGAACCAAAGAATTTAATGGGGTCCGAGTTGGGCTATTGGTAGGCCCTTTTCTTGGAAACAAAAACCCCGAATTAGGGAAGTTCTTACTCTGCCTATTGCAAGATTAAGCTATCCCTAGTCCGTTTTGCATCATTTTGTGGTGTTGTGTTTACATTATAGGTTGTACTGGGGTTAGCTTTGGTTCTATTTTTGGTTGAGCTTCTTGTATAAGTCGGCCGGATATTTGATTTGTCAATTCTTGTCTGTACTTCATAACTTGAGTGATTGTTTGCCAACTATTTCTTGATAAATGTTGAAATGAATATGTCTCTTTTTTACAGCCTTTTGTTGAATCTATAAGGACTTTAGAATGATCACACTTCTGCCATAGATTTGTGTTTTTAATTTTATCAGTGTTTACCCTGATTAACAGTTCAGTTATATCAAGGTATTTGTTGGTCTTTGTAGAGAACTATCCTGGTTTTATTTTCTGAGCAAATTTTGTGGACTACTCATGCTTACATTACTTGAATGTCAGTTGTTGCCCTTGTTTACTTCTTGATGTTTCTGTATTGGGCACAGTGACTCAATGATGAATATTTTGGTTTCTAGCTRAGATCAGGATTTATTGTATGTTCTTCTTTTTCTCTTTCAGTTATTGCATATTCTCAACTCTCTCTTAGATAAAAATGTCTGATCAAATTATGAAATCCAACTTAAAACGAGGAGAGGATCCTTTATGTGATGTTATATGCAGTTGAGGAGGAATGCATGCCTATTACAATTCCGTCATGGATTACAGTTTGTTTATCTATTTCTAAGAGAACAGGCTGGAGGATTTATTTACTAATGCTCTGCATTGATTGCAGATATATGATACTGGATTAATTGAAGGCCCTTCTGGTTTGTTCAAAGTTTCTAATGTTCAAATCTATGGAGGGTTTGTTGTTCACCTTGGTTCTTTCAGTGAAAATGCTGGTAGATTCTGTATTGGTGATAGAGTCGTTTGCAAGGTGAGTTTCCTTCTATGGTTCATCCTTTGTCTGCATATGTTGGTGAATTTTCTGCCTTTTTTTTTCTTCTCATAGCTTTGGTTGTTCTATTGCTTTGGGCAGGTTGACTATGATAGGCGTACACTTATTGCTCCCAATCATACTTGTACACACATGTTAAATTTTGCCCTAAGGGTAATGTCATCTAGAGATAGTCAATATCTTCTGATTTCTCTTTTTTTTAATATAAGTTTTATAAGCAAAGTACTGATTTTATGGTTGTTGCCCTCGATTTCATCTTGCCCTAAATATTTGAAACTTCTATAATATGAGTGCAGAAAGTACTTGGTGACCATGTTGATCAGAAGGGTTCCATTGTTCTTCCTGAAAAACTGAGATTTGACTTTTCCCATGGTTGGTTATTCCTTTATTTGTTGACCTTATTTATAGGAAGTCATATGAAAATATACTTACATGCTTTGGAATTTGGAACAGGTAAGCCTGTGAAGCCTGAGCAACTTAGCGAAATTGAATCCATTGTCAATGAACAAATTAAAGCTGAAATTGATGTATTCTCGAAGGAGGCTAAATTACCTGACGCAAAACGTATTAATGGTCTACGAGCTGTTTTTGGAGAAGTAAGCTTCAATCTTATGTATTTGTATTTGCCAATTTAGGCATACAAGAATAACATTTGCTTCTCTGGAATTCATCTTCTAAAATTGCTACATAATTGTATGTATAGGTTTATCCCGATCCAGTTAGAATAGTTTCGATTGGTCGAAGCGTTGATGATCTGTTGGCTTATCCAGAGAATAAAGAGTGGTTATCAATATCTGCAGAGCTCTGTGGGGGTATGCTTTCCAAATTGTCTTCTCTTGGTATTCTTTCTTGTACTTGTCATAAATCTGATTATTGGATTTGTGCAGGGACCCATATTTCAAATACACGAGAGGCTAAAGCATTTGCTCTTTTATCCGAGGAAGGAATCGCTAAAGGAATCCGTAGAGTTACTGCTGTTACAATGGATTATGCTTTTAGGGCCATGGCATTGGCTGCTTCACTTGAGAAAGAAGTACACGAAGCATCTCAGTTTGAAGGAAGCTTACTTGAGCAGGTTCTTGAATATATAAGATAATTCATATGAAGCGTATATGACTGTTTACCGGGAAGTGTTTCTTCTCCCTTTCTTTCATATTCTCCTATGCTGATCAAGTATTTTTGGCTGTGTGTGTACTTGATACCTGTATTGGAACTTGAAACAATGGGCTATGCTTGTTAGCTTCATCTTTTGGCTTGGCATCATATTCAATCCAATTATCTAATGGTGCAATAATTTGATAATCAAACCATTGCATCTCAATGTTTCTTCTATTTTTCCTTCCTAATTTTGCCATTTCCCCTCTTTCATGGGCGACAGTCTACTTCGAAATGCATGTTCCACTATTCATGTTTAATTCTTGCTTGAAGTATATTATTTGTTTCTTATTCGGARGATCCAGATCATTGATAGTCAACCTCAATTATGATCTGTGTTTACATGCAAATGCGCTCTAATGCACCAAGCATGTTATTTTGAGATTTAAAATATGATAGTCGTTTGTGCATTGAACTAATAAAGGCTGAGAGGAAAGTGGACTTAAATATGCATATAGCTCTTAAAAAAAGCTCTTAGCAAGATATAATGTCAATAAAGTTGTTTGATTGTCATCAGGGCAAGCGTCTCAATGCAGTGAAACCCTAGATTGTTTTCTGTACTTATGGAAAGATTTATGCTTGGGTGGTTTTGAAAGCTATCTGGCAAATCAGCCTATGCTGGCTCCTTGGGCTGACATATCGTGATATTTGTAATTGCATTCCTTTTTTGTTGCACATCTGCTTTTGTGTCACATGTGGAAATCCATAGTTCTTTTTCCATACATAGAAACCTCATTTCTTTCTTACAGTGTTCCTGGGAACTTTGCTGTGAACCTCCTGCTAGATTTTATTTTTATATGATTTAGTCATATGCTTTGCCTTGTTAATCAATGAGCTGTATCGATTTCCCAGAAAGTGACTTCTTTGAATGGTCGTGTGGAAGCCGCAGCTATTCCAACAGCCAAGAAGGATGATCTCAAGAAAAAGATTTCTCAGCTTCAGGTATTTCCTTATTGTTGGACTTCATTTTTGCTTGTCTGTATCCTTGTGCAAGTATGCTTTTGTTGTTTTTGGCTATTGTGTTATGGCTGATGATGTAAATAAGGCATCTAAAAAATTGAAGCACTGATCTGGAGTTGTTTCYTGTCAGGCTAAAATAATTAAAGCCAAAAAGAGGGTTGCTGAAGAGAACATGGAGAAAGCTGTTAAAGTTACGTTGGAAAAGGCAGAAGTTGCTTCATCTGATGGCAAGGCCTACTGCATTGTGCATATAAATGTTGGTTCAGACACTGCTGCAATTCGTGAAGCAGTTGTGAAAGTCGCAGAGCAGAAGGTTGTTTCTGCTGCCAGCTGTTGGATTTTCTGTTATCTGTTCGAATTTCCCTGACTATTGTATGTGGATGGACAGGGAATGGCAATTATGGTCGTTAGTACAGATGAAATTGCAAACAAGGCTGTGGTCTGTGCTGGGGTTCCAGAAAAGTCTGATAAATGCAAGCAGCTGAATGTGAAGGATTGGCTGAATGCAGCTTTGGGGCCTTTGAATGGTAAAGGAGGAGGAAAAGGCTGCCTCGCTCAAGGCCAGGTCAGTGATTTTATTCTGGTTGCTAGTATTCAATTGTCCACCGCGCATCCCCCACCACCCACTAAAAAAATAAATAATAAAAATAAAAACTAGTCAGTTGAATTTATCTTTCTGTACCTTACCATCTTTCTTCAGGAACAGTTAATTTGAAGAAGTATGTGCTGCCTTTGCTTGAGATTCAATTGGGTTTTGTAATTTTTTGCTATTTTGTGATTTTCCAAGGATGTGTAAACTTTCTGTTACTTATCTATTCATCTTTCTGATATCAATTAGAAATAAATGCTGCCTAGTTAGCTTCTCATTTTGGTATTACATGTGATTAAGTTCCCCGGTCCCCAAGAGCATGATTTATGCTCATGCAAAATGAACAGGTTAAAATATTACATACAGGGAAATACTGAATGACCTTGTCTTTTAGGGCTTCTTACAAGTGACTTCATTGCTTATTCTTCTGAGATTTCCTTTTCTGTCATTTCAGGGTCCTGGTATATCACATGTGGGTGAAGCAATGAACATTGCAGCGTCTTTTGCTGCCATGAAATTGAATTGATAGGAAGATTGCTGCATCACTGTACAAAGCCACATACCAGCTGTTCACGGGGAACTTTGTTTAGAACTGAAACTATAAACCAAGGAAACATCTTGGCGCACTACACTAACAGGCGTTGCTGGGTCGAAAGGTTGAAGAGTTAGTGAGCATTCATTGCTGGGTCGAAATCCTAGATGAAGATTTGACCTCGATTATATCGTATACCTATTCTGGGTCTTAACATTTGCTACAGAAGTAGCCTTCTCGCATCATACTTGCATGGTAATATTTTTTGGTGTATTTGATCCGAGTTTGCATCTGCAATCTGATTTCACTGAAGGGGGAAACTGAATGAGCCTCTAGTTTTATTGTCCTCCGCCCTCAACTCTCCCTTCACCRGAGTCAGARGCCGCTGCTACTCTTGATTTTATTGCAGGGTCTTTAAGGAGAAATAATATTTGGAGTACTTTCTGTTTATTTGACTGGAAGCAAAGTACTTTAGTAGCGATTCCAAGCATACTGACTTGCGGAATTTAGTTTTAAAAACATATACTTGCTACTGTAGGGCAAACTTATATGAAGCAGCAAATCCTTCATTCTCAACTGAATGGACTGACTTGTGGTGGAAGGTCCCTTCCCCCGGTTAGGGAAGCAGTGGTTGGCAGTATCCACGAAAGATGGTYACGTCCACCTGTGCTTTTTCTACGAATGGGAATGCCGCCGATTGTGAAAAGTTGATTAAGAACAAGATACAAACAAGAAGGGAATAAATTGAGCAAAACAAAAGAAAATTTAGGTTCGCACATAAATTCCCATAAGAAAGCAGAGCTCCATCGAATTCATCCAAACTTTTTGTGATCCAAACGTCYAAGTATCCGGAACTATAAGCAACATTTCTGCCCGAGCTAGGAACTTATCTTGTGTTCAAATCCAATTCTGCTCCTCCACGCCACTCACCTTGCATTGCTGCCTCTCCATTTTCTGTTTCCTCATCATTCAAGAAGTCCTCAGATGGCTCCTTCTCATCTTTCTGTGCACTATTACCCCATCCATTCATAATCTCATCTGGGTTGACTAGCTGGTCCTGCTCTCCGATGTCATGACCAATGGGTATATTACTTCTTTGAGATCCAAGGGCACCAGCCCGTATAGGGGCTCGAACCATCATCTCAGATTGAGCTTGTGAATCGGCCCGAGCTTGGTCAGCATGAACCATGGCTGCCATCCTGAGGTTAGACTCTTGTGTCTCACGACCTGCCTTCTGCCTTGAGTCCAATTGTGCTCTCAATTCAAGCAGAGTTCGTCTCTCGTCCTGCAAAAGCAACTGCTCTATCATCAGCTTCTCCTCTGTCCGGAATTCCCCCAAATCTCGCTTGTGAGAAATGATATTAAATGCAAGAACTTGTTTCTCAAATGTAGCAGTGAACTCTGCAACTTTAGCAGCAATATTGTGGTCCCACTGCTGCGAACGAGACAGCATTTGGCCAGTTGTATCAGAATCAAGGATCTTGTCGTCCTCTTCTGCTTCGTAGTCTGCCACTACATGGTAAGGTAGTAACCTACAAAATATTCCATATAATCAGAAGGAAAAGCTATCAGCTTGAAAGCTAGAACAACCTAAAACCACTTGAAGGAGCAATTAGAGAACAGACATGACCTTCCAGTAAGACATAGCAACTAAGTCAAGGAAAGCATTTATATTTAAAACAGAAGTCAATGTTGCAAGCATCACATATTGTCTGGTAAAAGAAACCCCAAACCAAAACTACATGCATTTGCTGAAGTCCCAAAAGAACACATTTATTCGGSCAGCAGAACCATTTTTAACCTCTCCTGATACATACACCTGTGCAGACACACATTCTAGTGTCTGCTATAACTATAAAAATATAAAATATGAAATAAAGAAATGAAGTGCCACAACCAGGTGAAATTATTAAAAAGAATTCTTGTATTGCTTTTAAGGTTAACTGCATTTACATTCTTGCTGGCAATAATTGGTTCACTTCTGAACTCTATATATTATCCTTTGATTCCTCTTTTCAAAAATGTAAAGTAACGGAGAATGGTTGCTTTTTCATCTCATAACATTTCACAAGTTAAACCGATAAAATCATTGACGAGCGCAAGCAGCATAGAAAAATCCAAAAGATACTTCAGGAAATGCCAGGATTTGTACTGCAAAAATATAATTTTACTTTAATAAAGACATAATCCTCATTCTTAAATTGGCCCACCCAAGTCCATAGAAGGAAAACAATATCCCTAGCAGCCTTAAGAAGAGGAGATCAAGGACCAAATGGGAAAAGAAGAACTATGCTCAGTGCGGATGATGCACCTACATATACACCACGTCATTTCACTAACAAAATGACTAGCTCTCTAAAGCCATAGCCTACATATTTAATTTGTAGTTTCATCTAGAAACAAAGGGAACTCTTAAGAGAGATGACGAAAACAAAAGATTTTCAGAATATTATAATATAGCTGATCTAACGGCAGATAATCAACCTATAGTAAGTGAACTTCCTGCCAGAGTAATAGAGAACTTTAAATTTTCAGCCTGAGTTCTTTGCTAAAAAGTAAGAAGACTGCCTGCCTCCAACTTGGTGCTACTTCTAAATCAAATTCAGTTTGTAACTCAGTGGTAGAAAGATATGGAAGGAAATTAGCCAGTCCATACAGCACCATCTTTCAGAAGGAGGAASGCTAAACCTCTACCCTCTCAAGCACATATTCTTCGCTCTCTATCTTCAACACACTTTAACAGGAGAATTTCCAAACGGCCGTAACGACAAGCACAAATACTATGTCAGCAGGAAGACTGTTTGTTCTCCAAAACTGGGTTTTGGGGTTCCAATGTTTTCATAACTAATTGTCACATCAAGCACTGTTAGGATGTGAATTTGGAAATATGCTGTTGAAGTTGACCTCTTTTGGAAAAGAGTGATAGGGTGCAAGTACAAAGGATAAACAAGGCTGATTTAACAAAGTGGTGAGATATGGGAAGATGTTTGATTACACAGTACAAGATCCTGGACAGATAAGTCTTGAAAACAGACATTGTGTGAGACAAACAACAGTGGCGGCTGATTTGCTGAAATTTGGAAAAGATAGGTTCACATGGACTCCAGCTCTAGAGGCAACACTAAGAGGATCGGGAAATAGGTTTGGTTCGTATATTCTTCCAGCACATTTGCAGCCATAGGATTCAATATAATAGTGTCCATATGGCAGAAAGGAGATGAAAAAGGACAGTTCAGAGGTTAAGAAATTCAATAATATTCTTGCTAGTGCAAATGATTATTCATTCCCCTGATAGGCAGTTTTGAAACTAAGGGACTGTCTAAAACTGATATATATCTGCTTAGGATTCATGGGAATAATCGGAGTGGATAACCAAATATATCTTTAACTTGGTTTTCATGCAAAATAAGTGATAGAAGTGCAAGACATTTACTGCTGCATCATGACGTGGCAGGGTAGCTTTGGATGAAAGACCATTGAGGTACATTAGAGGGTCAGATGCATCTAATGGTCCTAGCACCCATACCCATTGATCAGACACTCTAGATTTGTTGGGCAGAAATTACCTCGGACCGAATGGCCTCACCACGCCTAGTGTCTCATACATTATGCAGCCTACAGGGGTACGCTATGGACGTACACAACTGCATAATATGATTGGTGTTAGAACCTTAGTGGCCCAGAATCGAGGAGCTATAATGGATCCTCTTCTCTCTCTGGTATTGGTATCAATATGATGATGCATTGTTCCATAATGAACAACAGTCTAAAGCTGGAAACTAAGTGGATCTATTAGAAGAAATGTGTCAAGATCTGCAGCACTTTATACAATGAGGTGCGTTTTTAATAGAGAAGGAAAATCAAGGCCCTTAAAAGTACCAGTCTTCTTTATGCATATTAAAGAGCACCTTAACTGCATAGAATCTCTTTTGGTGCTGATAGAAGGATTGCCTGATGTGACAATTCAATCTTTTACAATTTTTTTGTTTTCCTCGAGATAGTTTTGTAGAGCTTTGCCAGGTCAGTCAGACAAGCATACTATGCATATTGCATGCACAAAGTTTGCACTACCTTCTTCAGAGCTTATAATTCAAAACATACCTAGAAGGAAGATATTGGAAATGCAGATGACAATACCATTTTTTCCTTTCTTTTGGAATCAACTTTAGAAAGTACAAAGCTGGTGAACAACATGAAACTATGAAACAAATGTGCCAAAAGTTCACTACAAAATACTAGATATTCTCTTTGAAATCTAAACTTCTAGAGAAAACAATATTGCTAGTCACATATTTGTACAAAATATAACCCCCAAAACAACAATCAGGAACTAGAGAGGACTTGTTGGTTATGTCATATTAACTAGTACATTCATATATCAGATAAGCCATCGTGCAATCTAAAATGGAGTTAAAATTATTAAGGACATGATTGGTTATCCAGGAAAGAATGCTAAAAAGCATAGATATTTTGAATCCCAGATTCCAGCGTAATAATGGATTCCTGGATGAATCAGTTTGTCGCTGATTTTCTCCATTGTAAGGATTGGCAGCAGCACTGTTCTCAAGCCCAAATCAGAGGATAAACCATGAAACCCTATATAGACCTAAAAAGAAGTTTTGTTAATGCCCGTTAATTTGTAGATGTAGAGTATATAAAATGGAGATCTAGTAATTGGAGAGAATAGATTCCCTTCATAACATCAGATGAAGTTCAAAAATCCCAACTAAGTCTTCCATGTTCCTCCATAATACTTTATTTTCAATTTAAAGTCTCAATATTCAAAGTCATTGTCATTATCTTTTTCCTTCCCTGAAAGCATATCTGTTATAGAAATGAGATATCTGCACATCAGTTTGACAACAGATTTTGTTAATTAAATAAAAGTTAGAGCAAAAGGTACCTAAAAAGAAACATGACATCCCTTGAAATTATCCAAGAATACTTGCAGTCTAAACTTCACCCCACTAAACAAAAATCCTTGATCTACCCTTGTTAAAGGATGGTGAAGGTATGGCCCATACAGGACATCACAATTGAACAGGTGCCAGGGATTACAGGTTCCTCTCATTGTCAAGGAGGTGGTTACCCGGTATGGAAATGGCATTTGGAATAAAKTATTAATCACCTAACAGCTATGTCCCCAAGCCATAAACATGCTGCTTCAACGGAAATGCGCAATCTCGAGGTGCTAATATACCTGATTGACAATGCGCACTCTCATGTGATAGAGGAAATAGATTGAATAATTGCACGCATTTCTCAGGTCTTTAATTTCTATTGTCTGGACTTAGAAAAGGGTTTTCAGCGACAGAACAGAACTCCTACATGAGAACTGAACCGAAGTATTCAATATCTTGGATAGGCATGCACATGAATGTAGCTTTTGGTTTAGTCAGTGAGGCTCACATTAAAATAATAGTATTTAAAGTTCTTATTGCGATCTGATGATGTTACAACTCCTCCCCTTCACTCAACGGCAAACGCAAATAACCAAGCATCTTGTTGTAACTGGTCCACATGACAACTTGAGAAACTGAAACCTGTATGAACGTTGCTGAGGATAATCATCATCACTAACTATATATAGGCATAAGTAGCAGGTTCTAGCATACCTCTCACAAGCATCTTCGAGAGAAGAGAAAGGACGCTTAAAATCAGGATGGCAGACCCGCCACGCATCCTGGTAAGCCATCTGCAACTCCACTGGATTCGCTCGACTGGCTTTCTGCTGCTGCTGCTGCTGAGGATTCAGGTTCGAGGAGGAGGAACCATTATTGTTATTAGCCGCAGTTGGAGTCGGACTGGCGTTTGTACTAGCAGAATTCGGGTTTTGGTGATTGGGAGTGGAGAGTGTTATTGGAGAGTTAGGGTTAGGATTAGGGCTTTGCGAACGGTGAAGAAGGTGCTGCTGAGGTCGCAGATGAGCGTCGATGTTGGAAGGAAAACGAGACATGATAGCATCCTGTTGCTTCTGCCGCTGCAGTTGCTGCAAGAGCAGTAGCTGCTGCTGTTGTTGCTGATTCAGCAGTTGTTGCTGTGCCATGGCCTTCACCTCTTCCATTTCCGTCGTCCTTCCCCTCGTCCCTTCCATCAGAGAGTAGTCCAACCAAATACTGATCCTGGGAATTTCTTCAAGCAAATCTCATGATTGTTCTGCCCGGCAGTAACATGGTCAATTGCTTGCGCCCTGGACGCCTCAAGGACACAGACCTATCCCCTGTCCTCCCAGACCAAACTGAAATAGAAAAGTATATATATAATCGAGAGATAGAATAAACGGAAAATTATTACCCGACGCCAGATCTACTGTGCAAGTTTCCGATTGAGGGAATTTGGAAGAAAAGACAACGGGAGGATAGAGAAGTATAGGTCACGCACAGGAAGGAGTAAGAAACAGATTTGTACTTTTGCCTTTTTTCCCCATGTACTCCGTTCATTTCCAATTAATTCAAACATATCACAAATTTGCAAAAATAAATAAATTCATTTGCTCTAATTTAAATTAAAAAATTTTATACCTTTCTACCCATAGCTCACCACCATATCTATTTTAGGTAATGACGGAATCTCTTTGATGAATTTGGCTTGCCTCCCTTGCACATCCGTAACAATATTATCCAGCATCGAGTGAGGGATATTACTATGGCCAAATATGTAATTGAGGGTGTTCATACCCCCATTTTGTAAACTTCTTGTGTGTATATGTGCAGACCCTTTTTTTTTTTTTTTTAAGAAAAAGAAAGAAAATGGCACGCCTTCTTTTTCAAGATTGATAGGGAATGAAGGGAAAAATTTTGACTGCCCAAATTTATTATTTTCATTTCTCTCAAACTTGTAAATATTAATGATTAAAATTAAACGAAAAGTATAATTATAGAAATATTTTAAAATCAAATATCTCATTTTCATTTATCTTCCTCTCAAAAAGGAAAAGTAAAAAAAAAAAGGAAAATTATTTCTTCATTTTCTTTCCTAAACTCCCAAACAATGAGTAAAAAAGCTTTACCTTTTCTTTTCTTCTCTTCTCCCATTTTCTCTAGAATTAAGAGCAAGAAAAAAAAATTCAACCAATAACCTCTGAAAATATCTTTTAGTTATAAACCAAAAAACAAAATGATGACTATATAATTTATTTCAAGAACTTGCTAGTAAGGCCTCATACACAAATAATTTATTTCAATTAAATCATCCTAAATTCGAGGTATTATTATGGTGGTTGTTATTCTTATTATTGCTACTTTATTACCATTATTTGTCATACCCTTCTTTCTTGCTAATAAAGGTCAAAGAATTAAATTCAAATTTATATATTTCACAAAATTACTCATTTAGCYTTTTTATCTTATTAATAAACACGAAAAATACTTATATTTCACAAGTACGAAATATATGAGATTTTAAAAATATAAACCTATAAAATTTTTAAAATTTTATTAACAAGCACATACCATATTTGTATAGCTTGAGTAGAAAAATATGTAATATAAGTTAGATTTTGATTACCCATTTATATTATAAATATTGCATATATGCTCTTATATAAATATATAATATCAACTTTAAACGTCGTGAATTTATTTTTGAAAATAAAGAATTATCTTAATTATGCGTTATAATGACCTGGTCGACTATAGTACTTGGAATCCAATTAAAATGAGTACTTGTTTGCCTGAAACAATCAACGGGTGCAATAGTAATGTTCTTCAAATTCTAATTTGTGTTTGCATTAAATGAACTCAGTTAAAACTCTTGAAAGCCATAATTTTGTGATTGGTGTTCCTTTTGTAAACTTGAGTAAATTTTTTAGTGGCATTCAAATAAATTTACACAACTATCTTGTCGTATAGATAATAAGATAAAAATACTAAAAATTGTCAATGCGAATAATCAAATGTAAAATATGACTTTCAATGTATTATTCCTTATTATCTATTTTTCATAACAAAAATAAATTTGAATCATGTATGATCGTACATKATGTAAATCGTTTTGTGATGATTACTTATTTGCATAGCATCTAAAATAATGGACTTAAAAAATTAAACTAAATTTGAGTTCCTAAAATGCAAAATCATTAAAAATTTATATGCAAACCCGTTGAAAACTTTTGAATGCCATAATTTTGCAATCAATAGGATTGTTTTCGCATTTGGGCACTCGTTTTAATGCGATTCAGAGATATTTAAGCAATCATGTCATCATAAAAAAATTGTTAAATGGGATAAAAAAATCATCCAATATGAACAACTGAGTGGAGACTTACATCTGTTCAACATCTTCATACTCATGGCCTATCTTGAGGGATAAAAAGATTTCTAAATAACCTTTCTCGTAACACCATCGCTTGGGACCTTCTTTGGATTCTAATAAAATGAATGTTTGGTTAGACTAAAGGCAATTAAGCCTAACGTTATGATTCAAAAAATTTATAATTTACAAATTCAATTCAATTTTCAACGCAAACTCAATTTAAATTTATGAATATCGTGCTTGATTATTTGTTGTATACTTTATTTTATTAGAATTTAAAGAAATAATATGCAATGCTGCTGTCAAAATGGCAAGACATTACATGGAAAAGCCACAAAAATATCCAATACGAACAATGGTCGTAAGCTTTCATCCATATGACTCGAATTATAATGAACTAAATTCATTTTTTTTTGTTTTTAATGCTAAATTGACACGATATACATATTTTTAATGATAATATTATCACTAATCCTAATTAAAAAATTTAAAAAATATTTCAACGTGGAACATTATTAAAAATATATATGATCCTAGGTAATAGGACAACAATGCCCTCAACTTCATCAAATAAAAGTTAACTCTTTTTAACTAATATACTATTTATTTTCCAATAGGGAAAACATCTTTATCCTATTTTATATACATTATTCAACTAAATCAAGCTTGAACAAATTATGAATGTGTTTAAAAGATATGCGARGTTTTTTTATAAATCCAATTATTTAATTTGAAAGATGAAATAAGAGAAGTCAATTAGTAAAAAAGAAAAAGAWAGGGAGACAAATAAGAAGTGAGACGGGTCATTTTTGTGAATTACATTGAGCTTCCATTTTTTTCTAATTTTCTTTTCGAAAATGTTTTTTCTATTAAGAGACACATGTAAATTCATCTTAAAAAAATAAAAAAGCCGCATGTAATGCTTTGTTTTATATTTCCCTTTTACTTTTCATTAATATAAGTTGACTGGAGGAGCCCCATAAATCTATCAGTGGTAATGCCATTTCACTGATACAGGTAACGTTGGCGGAGGAGCTTCGTTGAGATAGCAGCCTCGTCAGAAACAGGGTAAAGAAATCCAAAAGGAAGTCTCGTCTGGAGGACGACGGTGGCTCTGAAAATTACTGTCTTTCTCCATCAGATACTTGCATCAATTTTTGTTCTTTTGTATCCTAGAGCAAGTCCCCTATCTGGTCGA
Organism: Rhazya stricta; assembly: GCA_001752375.1. Classification (NCBI taxonomy): domain Eukaryota; kingdom Viridiplantae; phylum Streptophyta; class Magnoliopsida; order Gentianales; family Apocynaceae; genus Rhazya; species Rhazya stricta. The sequence continues at coordinate 8,723,060 of MEJB01000008.1, forward strand.
TTGTGCTCCCGCTGCCTATTGCCAGCCTCTCCGTCCTTTCCATCCTTTTCATATCTTGCTTCTACCGTCATCATCGTTTTAATTATTAAATTTTTTCCGGGGGTTCTTTATAGCTGGGATTGAGTCTGTTCTGACACTCGGGGGGCGATCGGTGGTGGATTGGTTCTGAATTTTGGGTGTGATGGATCCAATACTCAAATTTGATCTCTTGTGACTGTTGAGAGAGTTGGCAAATGAGGATGGGCTTACAATCTTCTGGTGAGTTGCTTGAATTTGCCTGGAGATTGCTTCATCTTGCGGAGCGACTATCAAATTGCTGAATCCTTCAATTGCGCCTTATTCTCGTCAATTAGACGTGGGAGTTTGTTGGGGAAATAGATTAATGGATGAAGTCTGTGTTAGTAATAATGAAGGAGAATCTCAGCCCTCTCAGTTGGCTGCTGAGCGGTGGCGTCCAAGCCAGATGGCCTTCTGTCCGTATACGCCCTTTCTTGACACTGGAGCAAAGCCCCCGACTTTGCGCGTCGTCGTTAGAAGACCAGTAAGTTTTCATTTCTACCCTGTTTTTGGGATTTTGTTAGTTTCCTGTTGAGCTGGGGCTTGTGACCTTGAGTGGAAAGCGTCAATTAGACTACCAGGTACTATGATCGATGTCATCCATGTTGAGTTAGACTTGAGAGCTAATATCTTATTAGGAAAACAGTTTCCGTTGCTTCTTGCTTATGACTAGTAGCTCATGTTTGTCCCTGATAGGAGATCACCAGTTTTCAGTTGAAATGGAAGTAATGGAGGATAATTTGCTATGACAGTGATTGATGAGATCCTAGAAACATTTCGAGAAATTAGATGTGTTATTACCAGGAAAGAAAAGGACCCAATAGATATGACCTGATTCCTCAATTATCCTCTCATGACCACAAATTAAGGGAAAACAAATAGAGAAGAAATGAAAGATAATCTAATAATTGAGTCATGAAGAAAGTATGAGAATTTTGGAAAGTACCAACATTTACCTGCTCAAAATTCGTACTTTGCTTCATAATGGGACGTCAAGCGATATGCCTTCACCTTTGAGTCCCTTTTCCTTTTCTATTAAAGCYGATTTCTAGTGGACACTGTGACATTGAATTCCCTAGAATCTGATCTGTAATATGCAAATTGATTTCCAGATTAATCTTTCATATGCTTATCTCGAATGAACAATAAGTCATATRCACTTCAACTTACTTCCCTTGGGCCTGTTTGGATTGTGACTAAAGACTCATTTTTTTGTGTTTTGAGACCTCCAACAGTAGCCAAATCGTGTTTGCACAATGCACCATGAGTCCTGCATTCCAGAAAAATCGATTTTGTGGTCACTGATTCTCAGACATGTGTCTGTGGTGTTTGACAGAGAGAGTAGGTATCTCTAGTTTTACAATACTGAAGGTAAATTAGGTTGAGCTATCAAATCTTATTGGCTGCAAAACTCCTCATAAAGATAGATATTTCTCACCTCATCTTCCCCCCCCCCCCCCCCCCCCCCCCCCCCCATCCATCGTCTGGATCATTGCAGTTTGCAGTTGTAGTTTTGCCATTTTCTCCTCTCCCTCTTCCCTTTCCATTCCAGTTTTGCCGACATCCCCTGCAGCTTTGCCAAAATAGCCCTCCTTCGCCCCACATCATCTAGCTTTGCTTCCCGACTTTATTCTCCTCCTCCTAATTGACATTAGTCACTGGTCTGACATCTCTGTTTTTAATCTCTCTATGCATCGTCATGTCTTGAAATCAAAGCCCTTCTTTGGAGGCCCGCAGAAGGGGAGAGTTACATATTGGAAGCAGAAAGAGATATAGAGTGAGGGAGAACATTGTGCTTGTAAATTTTTCTTCATGGGTCTTGTGCTGTGTCTTGTTCCATCTTCATGCCAAGTAGCTAACTTTGCTTTGGCAAAACTCCTCACATGGCTAACTATGCATGAATCTGGTATTGAATATCTGGAACCAAAATTAAGTCTTTTAAATTGCTGCAGAACTAAAATAAGAAAACTAGTTGGTGGTGGATTTCCTATTGTTGGCTGCTGTGGTTAGTTTTGGGAGAGGGCATGTTTTGGTGTCAGTTCATTTTATAATTTCATACAGTCAGGATATTGATGTTTTTTGATGTCTAGTGAGGAATGTCTAAGGAAACCACCATAATCCAATCTAAATGGCATTTGGTCTCAGGAAATTTGGCTCAGAAATTGTCTTGAAACCATCTTAAGAACCTGACATCAAGGGACATCCAAATAAGCCCTTGAATCCCAGACTTAAGTGCATATAGGACTGAGCAGTAGAAAGAAGCTGAATGACATGTATGAACTAGGAGATTTCTATATTGGAGGAACTTGGATTCTGCAATCACAATTTTTATGATTTATTCTGAGTTATGTATTTATATATTCTTTTAATAAAGAGAATAGATTCTTATCTCTGTTTTTGTCTATTGGTATTTGATTTCCAAGTATATGAGCATGGCTATTTTTCATATCATATACTTCTATTGTTTTCTTTTAAATTAGTTTGTGGATTTACATATCCTTAAGAAAGGAATGTTCATTACCTGTTTGTGTATAGAGCTTGCATGTAAGTTGGCATTCTCACAAGGATAAGATTGAATATAACCTGGCTGATAGATGATGTATACTTCCGAATTGCAGTTGGTGGCAAGATTAACTAAAGACATCGTCGAGACATACCAGTTATGCAACCCTCAATTTCAATACTCTGAAACATTAAACCCGAAGAGGTTTCTGACAACCCCATCTATTGGAGTTCTCAATGATGGCAATGACAACGCAAACTCAGACTTGATTCTGACTGTTAATTATGCTTTGGTTAATTTGGACACTCAAAGGAGGTTTGAATTCACAACTATCTATTTCTTGGATTCTAATGTTGACATTTTTATCATGAGTTGGTTTGCTTTTCAAGACAACATGCTGGTGTACCAAGGTACATAATTCGGACAGGAAGTAGATTATTCTAACTTATGGAAGAAGCAAGGAAATGAAGTGTACAATAATAGAATACAATTCTAGAGTTACATGCAAACAAATTTTTGTGGTTTTGACCACGGAAAGTGGGGGGAATTTTATTGCATTGTGCCTGGTTTGCGGAATTTTTGGCGTAATTGGTAAAAAGGAATAACAGGGTTTTAAAGATCATTCTGTCCTTATTGAGTTTCTTGGCGACAGATTGCTTTCTTTCATCTGTTTAGGCGTAATCATTTTTCCATTTACCAAGTGGTTTGCATGAACCTACACTACCCATGTTTTTTGTGGATGTCTGGAGGGGAAAAGTGGTAGGAAAACCTACACTAACCATGTTTTATCCTTTGGTGGCTGGTCCACACTGTTCGGGTCTTGGATTGAATTGGTTCAATGCTTCTGTATACATAGGCCTCCTCGCGGCCTACTCAATAAGGACCTGACTAGATAGATAACTGTTCATAGATAGGGTGGTCTGCCATTGGCCATTGCCTGTTACATATATCAGTTTGTGGTCTGAACCTATATTACGTGCCAAATATTTGGCCTCAGATCATGGTTGTTGATGCATGAGTAGTGCTCCAGATCCGTTGTTGGATTTGGGTCTGGACATGCCTATTCCATGCCTATTCGTACCAGATATGACCTGTATATATGCCTAGTTCTGGACTGTCATTCTTAAGTTTAAGCTGTGAATGAGCAAACTCTAAATTATCATAGGAACTTACAAATGTGCTTCTTTTGAAAGACACTGAAAGTTTGTGGGATGATAGGGCAATTTGTATTACTTGGGTGATGCAGAATACTTTTACATAATTTTTGAGCAATGTCAGGCATCAAAGTAGGTGATAAACAGTCTAAATGTAGTACAATAATTTGGCCTTTCCAGTGGACTGTTATGCATTGCTTTGTTTCCTGCAGGTACATTGTTAAAGATATTCTTGGACATGGGACATTTGGCCAGGTTGCTAAATGCTGGGTTGCAGAAACAAATAGTTATGTGGCTGTCAAAATAATTAAAAATCAACCAGCTTACTATCAACAGGCACTTGTTGAAGTTTCTATACTGACAACAGTAAAGCAGTCCTTGGTCTTTGTTTTTACATCTCTTGTTATAATTGGAGAATAACCTGCATATTCTCTGCTAATTGTATTTTCATGCTTTTCTCTTCCCAGTTAAATAAGAAGTTCGATCCCAAGGATAAGCACCATATTGTTCGTATCTATGATTACTTCGTATATCAAAGGCATCTATGCATTGCTTTTGAGCTGCTGGACACTAACCTGTAAGTTCCAGGAAAAGAATTTTGGACCTGTTTAATGTAATAATGTAATTGGTTTGACTTGAATAATTGCATTAAACGCTAATATTGTTTTTTCTTAGGTATGAGCTCATAAAATTAAACCATTTTAGGGGATTGTCATTAAGCATTGTCCAGTTGTTCTCGAAGCAGGTGTTGCACTTAATTTTCGTTCAACCTAATTATTTGATCTTTCACAGTAATTTATTCATTGCAATTATCTGTATATGATAGTCTAAAATGGTACTGTCCTTCAATTTTCAGATCCTACGTGGCTTAGCTTTAATGAAAGATGCTGGTATAATTCACTGCGATTTGAAGCCAGAGAACATTCTTTTATGCACGAGGTGTGTGCTCTTACAATTATCATTCTCTGCTTATTATACTTTACTTTTTGATAATTGTTATAGATATTTTTGCCTTGAAATTGGCAGTGTAAAGCCAGCAGAAATCAAAATTATAGACTTCGGATCAGCATGCATGGAAGATCGCACTGTTTACTCTTATATTCAGGTTTTGTTTTTCAAATTGTTATTAAGCTTAATTTTATTTGCTCCAAATTATCTCACTTKTTTTAATTTTGTCGGCAGAGTCGATACTACAGGTCACCAGAAGTTCTTCTTGGATATCAGTATCCTTTGATGTTGAATGTCGAGTACTTTTTAACCTTTTCTCTTTAAACCTCTTGAACCATCTGACACAGTATGATTTAGTGATGTTGGCCCTGATCTCCATGAATTCCTTTTATCTGGGGGAATCCTTCGTATAAAATTTCTTTATATGGCTTCAAGAAATTAGTATGAGCTTGCAGTTTTTGTGGTTACCCTCTTTGGAATTAAATTCCTTGGTCTTCATTATTGCCTTCATAGTGATGGTCCATCTTGCTTATACTTGTAAATATGGAGTGTTATGTAATCACTACCTGGACCCATCATATGCTTAATTTATTCATGTGCTCTAAAATGATTATTGATTGAACAATACCAACCAAATGGAGTCCTAATTCCTATCTATAATTAGATGAACCTTTAGTTCCTCTGGTCCTGTTTCCAGTGTACATGATTTCTGTAGTTCATGTGTGTTGATCATAGTCCTTTTCCTTCCCCAATGTGCTTTTCATCACTTTCATGGTGTTCTCCATGCCCAATCGTTCAATGAATAACTCAACTCATATTCCCCTAAAGTCACCATTTTGGTTGCCCAACATCTTTCTCTGTGATATGACAAGATTATGCGTCCTGTTTGCTGAACTGTTTCTTCAAAACGTTGAATAATTGTAGACAAGTTAAAGTGAAGGAGAATGCATTGAGTGCTGATAAACATCAAAAGAGCAGTGAATGTTTATGTATTCAAAAGAACAATCTGCAAATATTTGCATTGGTTTCATTCAGTTGTTGTTGTTTTTCATGCATAATAATATTGACTTTTGCACTATTACTGCAAATCTCCATTACCTTTAACACATAATATATTAAGAGATGGACGAATCATTTTACTTTAGTTTGCACCTTAACGAGTCCCCCAGGTATACGACTGCCATTGACATGTGGTCCCTTGGATGCATAGTGGCTGAYTTGTTTCTCGGACTTCCATTATTTCCTGGTGCTTCAGAGTTTGATCTTTTGAGAAGGATGATCAAAATTCTTGGGTACGTTGTTATATGGTGTTCATTGAAATTTTGTAGAACTATAATTTATAGGAGATCTTCTTTGCTTTGGTTTTCTAGAAGTTGCTTGAAAAACTAAGTGTTGAAAAAGCTGTTGCAGCATGATTTTTTACCTTCAGGTTGACCTTCAAAATCCTTTCTCTTTTGATGGAAAATTTAGCATTATTACTTTATTGCAATAAGAATAAGCAATATAACAATTTCATTTGAAAATAGTAATACACTCCAATAATACAACACTCAATTATGATAAGCATGCATTTATTGGAAAGTTGCGTTAAGCAGAACTAATTCTAGGAGTTGAATGAACCCAGGGAAAAAAAATTAAGTGGGAAAAGTGAGACTACTTCAAGAGTTGAAGCCAGATAATGTATATATAAAGTGGTAAAACTCTTTGAAGTTCCATGCCTATCCTAAATGTGAGGACTTCTATGTATCTTCTATGTATCTTGCATTTTGGAAAATAGAAGGCATTTAATTTGTGAATTTTGCAGCTGGGTTCTTTTCCTCAACTAACAATTTCATCTTATGCGAAGTTCCTTATTCTGCCTCCAATGTCATAGTTGTTATAGATATTATCTGTTCAGCTGTCCTATGGTCATAGGCATCTTTAGTGAGCTAGTTACGTAATGTCAAAATTTTGCAGGGGACAACCTCCAGATTATATATTAAATGAGGCCAAGAATACTCGCAAGTTCTTCAAATTTGTAGGAAGCGTGAGTCATGAAGAGAGTGGTTCAAATCCTACAAGTAGYTCTACTGCATACCAGGCATTAACAGAAGAAGAATATGAAGCTGTAAGTGCACCTCTTAAGAGTGTAATTCATTGCCTTCGATGTTTATTTCTACCTTTGACTTTTCTTGGTTTGAGTCTCTGGGATTTTATGATTTCTCCTCCTTGAAAGTATTGTTTTGCTTTCATTGTCTATGAAATTGTTCGTAGACTGTTGGTCCTGAAGTTTGCCTTMTGTGAGACAGAACCTGCCTCCGTAAACTTTTCCTTGCATTGTCCATGACAATCAAATGAAAGGGCCTTAAGATATCAGCTTTTGTTACCTATTGACCTCTTTTTCAGAAGTACTCTCATGCTTTTCCTTTGTCTATGTCAAATTTTCCATATAAAAGTACTGGGCCTTGGTTTAGMGCAGCTTTTGCTGATGTGTTGGGTTTGTTTTAGATTAGCTGTTAAAATTGGGTACTTCTACTTTGCAGTATAGTATATTGTTCAATTCAGCTTACCATCCACTTACTCATTGGGATAACACTGTTGAGATTAAAGATCTAAAATAACCAACAAATAAAGATCAGACATCCTTTTGAACATCGTTACTGCCCATTCAGAAGTAACATTTGGGTATAGGGTTTGATTATTAGTGAATCAACTTGTGTCCTCGAATTTTTTGCTTGTCGGAGGTTGTTTTAGCTAGAGTTTATTTCTCGGTTATGATAGTGCTTGCATGTGATTTTACTCTTTTGATTATTTCCCCACTGATTCGTGTTTTAGCCTAAAAAAATGGGAAGGTCCAAAACTAGCAAATACCTGATTTTGATTCGCTGATCTTGATGAATTGAAACTTCAATCTTGAAGTTGTTCCTTATTTGTTTGCCTTAGTTGAGAGATGTGAAACACATTGCTTGCTTTAAGGCTAGAACTGTTATAGCTTGAACAAACATTGGTTCCGTGAATGAAGAGAAACGCTTGGTATATTATGCAATCTTGTTTTTGCTCTCAATCTTTTCAGATTTTTGGCTTTATTCAACTGCCAATTAGACGTAGCAATTATTTTTCTATTTTTCTGTTTTTGTGTTTTTTTTTTTTGGGGTGGGGGGGGGTGGTGTTTCTGTTTCAAGATCTAATTATAGTAACTGTGGATGCTTGGAACCAATAGGCAAACAATATATTGGCGCTTGGCAGAAGGTTCCGAGGAATAGTTTTGAAGCTTGTTCCCCCCCCCCCTCCTTCTTTCTTCTTCTGGTCATTCGTTTTGAAGGTCTTTCATCTTCAAAGTTTTATTTTCCTGAATGTCTTGATTACTGGACTGAACTACTGATATGGGTTGTGGCTTGGGAATGGATCATTAGGTTAGGCATCATCAAAAGGTTTTCTCCAGAATATATATTGATCTTTGGTCTGTTAATATAGATGAATTTATGTTCATGTTTCTTGACTAAGATCTACGGTTGACAAGAACAATYCTCACAGTAATCATTTAGGGACTGCTTGTACTGCAGGATGAAATCCTTGTTGCTTAGGTTATTATGTTTCCCTGTAATTTAGAACTCTAGGATTATTTAGTTTCCTTATTAGCTGTCAACCCCAAAACTAGGATTTCTGTTGGGTTGCCCTCTAAAAACTATAGTTTTGACATGAATGGAAGGCCCTTTCCTTCTTCGCACACGTCTGTTGGCATGAGTTATCAACCTGATTAGCTACTTTCTTGGAAGACAGGAATCCTAATTAGCTTATTGGACTACAATTAGTCTCTATATCATTGTATTTTCCAGCATTCTATATTTTATGTGTTTGATGTTTATTCCTTAAGAACCTAGGGTTTCCTAAATTAGCCCCCTAAACTATGGTTTATGTTGGTTTTCCTCTAAATGCCCATATTTTCGACATGAATCGAGACCCTTCTCTTCTTCCCTTGCTTCTGCCGGCGGCAGCTTGCTAGTTTCACTGGCATCAGAAAGCAGGGGGACGAGCATTTTGTGGAACAGGGTAATATTGAAGATTAAGTATAAATAGGAAGGATACTTCTGGATGCACCAAATGCTAAAAGATCTCTTGAATGTCAGGTTTTAGATGTGCTTATACATTGAGGTGGTGAATAGAGTTAGAAATGGATCAGAGATCCATTTCGATGGAAAGTGCGATTCAGATGCCTTGAGACATGACATGACTTATTTGGAGAAACTCCTCAGATACATTTAAAAGGATAACAGTGTCGTAGTAATGAAGATAAAGGACTAAAGAGGATAATTCCAAATTCCTCACATTTTGACCTGCCCCTCCGAGAGTAAATTAATGTATTTGATTAACTAGATATGGTTATTATCAAATGTGTTTCAATTACATCTTGTTTGGATGCATCCAAGAAAATATAACTGGGGAAGTATATTATGTTTGCTCATTATCTTTGCATCTTATCAATTTTTCCACAATAAAGGGTCAGAACTTTGCAACAACCGCCATCTGTCATGGTTTTCAGATGCATTTACTACTGCAAAGTTGTTCACTTGGTAAACAAATAACCTTATTTGGACGTATGATTGATATTAGGATAGATAATTCTCACGATAGGATTCTTTATTAAAAAACTTGCCTTTAAGTGCATGTCTTTGTGCTCTATTTTAATTTTCTTCTCTGTAATTTCCTATTTATTTGGTGCATCCTCTTTCTTAATTGCACACTTGCACAAATTTATTTTATAAATTGCTGCATTTGTTGCATTCATCAGAGGGAGTCAAAGAAACCAGTTGTTGGGAAAGAGTACTTTAACCATATGAATCTTGAAGCAATTGTTTCCAAGTACCCGTACAGGAAGAATTTGCCAGAAGAAGATATTGCCAAAGGTGAGCTCTTATGGTGTAACTCAACATGTTGATTTTATCATTTATGTGGAGGGACTGAAACTGTGCTGTATTTTATGATGGATTTTATTACAGAAAGTCAAATACGATTGGCCCTTATTGATTTTTTGAGGGGGCTTGTTGAGTTTGATCCAGCAAAGCGATGGTCGCCGCTGCAGGTACTTCTACATGTCTCACCATTACAATTTGGATTCCTGAGAAATTTCTTTCATACTCAATTCTAAGAAAGAATAGATGAATCTCTTGCTAAGCAGTGTATACATGCAGTCAAATAATAGTCTAAGATGTACCWTAGATATATAAAGAACATTCCATGTATCAGCTGTTTTGTTACAGGCATGTAAATTCATCAAGGTATTGCAAGTCAGTGCTTGGGTTTATATATAAATGGAAAAACATTTTATTCATGCAATGGCGTTCAGCATCACGTCATAGAATTCTCCATCTACATTAAGGAACTTAATTGATATGTTTCTGGCTCTTAGTTTTTTTTTTTTTCTGGCTCTTATTTTTTTTTCTTTTTTCTTCTTAAAGAAAATGAAGATATTTAAAGTAACACAATGGGAAATATTTTAATTATGACATACTTTTCTGCATTGTTATGTCTACATATTTCATATAGAAGTGAGTTTACAACTTATTTAGCCTTTAAATGAGCAACACTAAATTAGTTTTCTTCAGTTTAATTAACTTGTATGACYTTGCCTTCTTGTCTCTTGACAACTCGAAGAACCAGCTAAGATAGCAGGAGAAACATGTTTAGCCTACTTCAAATGATGTGAGATCACTAAGCTCAAATGCTGAGAATTTTTTGAGAGGAGTTCTCTTAAATATTATTTCGGGTTATATGGTACACTATTTCGCATTATTTGATAATTGAGCTGTAAAGGTCACTGTGATTTAAATTTCTTGCAATGTATATTTGAGCTTTAGGCTCTTTCCTGTTGACATCGAATACTTTATTTGAATGTTATTCAGCATTTTTAAAATCTTGGTTGCTTCAGATTGTTTCTTTTTTATATGATTTTCCTAATGTTCCTATCATCTCGTAAAATGACTTTCAAAATTTACTGGTGGAAAGTTTTCCAGACATCTACTTTTGTCTACATCATACTGTTACTACCATTACCAATTCTAATGGGATAACTGCAAATTTTTCCCAGCCTTCTTGCCCTTCCATGGGATTCCAATGAGTGGGACGACATCACTTGTCGTGGAATGTTACATTCATTTAAACATTTCTGCTGGCTTTATTTTGCTACCTATAACCATCATTTATTAGTTGTATTGTACTCGTGGCCAGTCCCGTATTGGAACTCTGGTTGTTATGAAGTCCACTATGCTGTTCTGATTTATAACTGCTTTAGGTTTCATGTGGTTGTCGGAGGGATAATAAATAGTTTACGGGGACATTGGACAGTGGTGCTAATGGTTGTGAAAATGGTAGTGACACAAGGAACATGGAAAATTGTTCTCAGTTATGATCATGAAGAAATGTRAGCAATAAACTTCTTCATGTAAAACATTTTCCACATGATTTACTTTGAAAAGAAACATTTTGCACCTCTGTAGGCCGAACCTTAACTTTTGACTGTAATAAGAACCATGTTTTAAAAATGGCAAACTGTACTTTAAGGAAGATCCTCCATTGTCATGATTATTGACCTTGAGTTTTTGTCAGAACTTTTCCTCTTATTCCCTCCTGCTGGACAACTGAACACAGCCAAAGATTTTATTAAGCTTTTACTTTTGTGCTCCAGGCATCAAAGCATCCTTTTGTGACAGGAGAGCCATTCACATGTCCCTATAAGCCTGCACCGGAGACACCTCGTTTGGTGAGTAGATCTGTTTATACCCTCTACATTTGCTTTAAAATACTGGAATTACTTTGAACAAAATAGTCGGGCGAGTAGTCAGGTTTTGCTAGGTTTCTGTTCCGTGAGTTTTTTCCTTGGGGCTTGTTTTTAAGTTTCCAGTGCATTAAGGCATTGTTCTCAATCACTTAAAATAAGCTGCTTTCAACTATTTTTTAAYCCAAAAGCTATTTTGAGATGTGCTTCATTGTTTTTTGGCTTCTGATTTTAGCTTAAAAAGGCTGAAAAATGCTATTTTGGAGAAGTTAATCTGGAGATGCTTTTTGGAACAACTTTTTTGCTTATTGATGCTTTTGAAAAATAAAAATGTCATTAATTTCTAACGCGGCTTTTTCTTGAAGCGCTTTGTTTTATCAGCTTTAAAAAGGCTTCAGTAACTAAGAACAGGCCCTTAGTACTTGTTTCAATATTGTCTGTCACGGTGTTTTTTCTTATTTACTTTTCTTGAGAATCTTGAATCTTTTGTGCCTTTTTTGGAACTAGCAGTGCAGATAAAGTTTGAGTGCAAATGTTTCCAAATGAATTTCAATGTTTCCTCGAAGACAACTATATTTGAAAGGACTTTGGTCATTTTCTCCTTTCTCAATCATTGTTCTTTTTCTCTTCCTTTTCACTGTTTTCTCAATCATTGGTTTTTCCCCCCTTCCTCGTCAGTCTATTTATTTTTTCATGCAGTGAACATTGATTTCTTCTGCAACAATATTTACATATGTTTTGCTGCAGCCTGTTTCTCAAAATGTGAAAGTGGATCATCACCCTGCTGGGGGCCACTGGTTTGCTGCGGGTCTTTCTCCTAATGTGAGTAAGTTGATTATGTAGCATTTTATTTTTTGTTACTCCAGAGGTCTTAAGACTTTTGAAACAAGTTTCTTATAGGAAACCTAATGCAACATCTCTACGTTATATATTTTTGGTACATGTAGATTTCAGGTAGGAATAGGGTTGCATTTCAGAACAGTCCACATTATCAAGTTCTGCCATATGCACATGCTGGTAGTTATGGGAGTTTGGGAAGCCTTGGCAGTTACAACGATGGTGCTGGTCTTGGAAGCAGCTACGGGAGCTATGGTGATAACAYTAATCTGCTTGCATTTTATTCACCTGTTGGTCCATCTGGAATGAATTTTTATCCACAAGGRGGTCCTTCAGTTCTTGGAACAAGTCCAGACACAAGGAGAATCATGCAGCTTCCTCATGGGAATGGACTTGGTGTTAGTCCAGGTAATTTTGTGCCGATGTCCCTTGGCACTAGTCCTTCACAGTTTACTCCTCCTAGCTCATATGGTCAGATTTCATCTGGTTCTCCGGGACATTATGGTCCTCCTTCTCCGGCAAGAGGCAATTCCCATGGATCACCTTTGGGAAAAGTAGCGGCTGTTAGCCAGTACCAGCGAAGAAAAAACTGGGGATATCCTGGAAGTGCACAATCCCAGGAAATGGCCCCATCCCCTCACTGGCAGGGGCAACTGACTGAAGGCATCTTCTGTAGCCAGGCTGAAGGAAGTTCAACTGTCTTTGCTAGCTCCCCATTGCATCGCCAGCCCAACTCCAATGTGACAACTCGAAGGCAGCAGCAAGGAGCCAGCAATATGAGTGCTGGTCACTCTTCTGCCCATAACCTCATGAGTTCATCAAAATTTGGTTGTCATCCTAAAGTGAGTGGGAATGACAAACCTGAGGCCAGCAGCTTATTGCCTGATCCAGGAGATTGGGATCCCAACTATAGGTATGTATGTGAAGTTATTTAAAATTTAGTCCAACCTTTCAATACTGAGTTGTTTTCAAAATTCTGAAATGTTCTTTTAGTCATAAAAATCATGTAGACAAAATAGTCAATTTCATTTTCCTGATAGTTTACTTCATTCATAGTCATTAATTAAAAATAATAAAGTGATGTTTGCTTTCTAAAAGAAATCTTCTTTTCTTCCAGCAGTTTCCTAAATSTAGTCACCTTATTTTTTCCTATACCCTAAACCTATGCTAAATCTAAACCTTGGAGATTGAATATTGGTAATTATAGATTCTCCAAGGCCTTCTTTGATCAGTAGGAAGGGAAAGTTATGTCGGAAATCTAGATTTCCAGAAACATGAACTCGTAAATGTGTCTTGTAGACAGATATTGATTCTTTTGTTCTGATTATCCTAGAATTATTGAGGGTAAGTAATTTAAATCTATAGAAAATAAATAAAACTTCAAATTATTTCCAAGTATAGTTTACATCAGTGTGGAGTTTAGTTGAATCAATTTATTTTTTAAGAAGAACTAGATTTATATTGAACGTTTCATAAATGGATCATCTAATGTTTTAGTAATATCATTTTTCTAATTTTATTTTTAATTTGATATYCTACATCTTTTGTTATAATTATCTAAGAGTTTCCTCTTTCTATGAAAACAATTTAGTTTGATATTAGTCTAACGTGATATATTGTTATTCTTGTGATCAACGTGACACCAAAATATCTCAAGGAGATTGAGTGATTTTATTCTAGGCCATTATGATGTTACAAGCTCTAAATTTCAAAATCTATCATTTGGTTATTTAAACAAATAAAGATATGTAGGTGGAGGTATTAACATTTAATTAGTGTACCATCGAATTTTGACAGGGCAGAGACGTTCCAAATTAGTGAACATGAGGACTAAGAGTAAGGAAAAGAGTCAATCATCATATATCCACTCTTTCCTCCCTACCTCTCAACTTGTGCTCTAGGACCTTTTTAATAAGGATTCTCCTTTCCAGCATTCTGCAATTATTTTCCCAATTCTGAGGAATTAGATTCTGTTCATAGGACAAATAATGAACCAGACTGGAATTTTATATTCATGCATGTGATTACTTTACCTACTCCTTTCCTTGTAGATCATACAAGTGTAGGAGTTGAAAAACTACATTTTTTATGTCCACGTGCACTAACTTGCTTGCTTTTGTTTGTTAGGGTTGGAGGAGGGAGTATGAAGGGAGGGTGGAGCAAGGGGAATTTTTTTAATTAAAGAATTATTGATGACATTACTAATGGCCAACTGATCCAAATCCTTTAATTCTTTAATTTATTTCTTATAGAGAATCATCGGTTAGTTATATAATAGTTGGCATGCTGTAATAGTTTTCGGACTTTGTCAGCACTGAACTTGGATATTGGATATGCAAGAGGGTTTTTCTTACTTGCACTTAAGTCAAAGGAATCCAGTTGTTGCTTACCAAACCTCATGAGGTTCTCTTGGTGATGTAGGAAGCCCTCAAGCGTTTTTGAGATTCTATAGGTAATTATCCTCAGCTAGCTCATGATCAAATTACAAGATGAGGGATGCATGTGCTAAAGTAAAAGTGCAGGACCAGATTAGGAAAAGAATACCTAAAAAAATTGTACTCTTCCTTCAGTAAGATTATTGATGATGAAGAGAAAATCAAGGTGTTCAGTTGCAAGATCTGTCCTCTTTGGTACTGAAGATCTGATCAAAGGCATTCTTCTAAAGGAGATAAATTACCACCATGTGCTTTGTCTTCCTATTTGAGATTCTATAGTTCGATATTAAAAGAAATCACTGTTTCTTTGTCTTCCTATTTGTTTCTTTTACAAACTAGTTTTTAATACACCATGTGTCTGGCTATCTTGACCGTTCTCTTTCAATAGTAATGCTACGATTGAAAGTTTTCCATATTTTTTGTTTATTGCAATTGTTGCAGATTTTATCTTGATTAAAATCATGCACTTCTAGATTCCAATACAATTTTGAGTTTCATGAAGTTTCTTGGTATTTCCACCATATTGCTTGGGCTCGTGTTAAAACTCTGCAGTACCCATYACTAGTTAGACTCATGATTTTTTTCTTCAGTGAGGAATTGCTTCTTCAAGAGGACATCTCGGATGCAAACAGCATGACTTCTGAATTCATCAAGTGTATGCACCTTGGGCAGCCTCCAGTTTCTTCCGATCCAATGGTTGGAGGAAGGAGATTCAACCACATTTCAAGTGCAAGTTCCAGCATTTCAATGCAAAGGTGGGTTATTTATTCCATACCTTGTTGATTCTCAAAAGAATCCTTGAGCTCTCTGATTTACTCCGTAACATTRGCTCCCCCACATCACACAATGCAATATGCTAGTATCTCATATAAAACTGGGAACTTTAATCTTGTAGAACAATTACATACGCATCTGTCTTTTACTCCGAGAATACTACAATTTAGGACATCTGCTCTGCTGCATTTTTCTTTTCAAAAAATACATTACTATAAAGGGTCACAAGATTGACAAAATTTACTTCCATTTTATTCTTTTAGTATACATTAATCATTTTTTATGGTCAAATATACTAAAAGAATCAAGTGAAATGTTGGGGAAAAAGAGAATTGTGACCAAAAGAAGAGTCGTTTTATGCTTCCAGTTTAAGGATGTAATCCATGCATCCAACAATAGAATTGAGAAAATAAATTATCTGGAGAAACAGAAGTATAGCTGTGACCAGGAAAAGGGTCATCTTTTGCTCCCAGAAAACATGTCCAGAAGTTGGATCTTAATTTGAATTCATCTTGGACAGCAATCAGYTCAGAATCTAATTGCAAATTAAATTATATGAAACTATCATCAGCTAATTAGTTTTTTGAAGGTTGAATTTTAGAATTTCTCATTGATTTGATCCATTTTCTATTAGGATATAGTGAACAGTTCCAGTAGGAAGTCTATCATTATTGACCTAACTAGCGTCCAAATCTACTTATGAAAGAACGAGCAGAAAACAATTAAAGATAGCAACATTTTCATCTATGTTATAAATAAACCCTTTTGCCATTGTATGTCTTCAATTACTAATTTTTATTTGCAGTTTGTTTTTACTTTTCCTTTGTTCTCTWSCTCCTTTCTTTCTCCTGAAAAACATGCCATCCAACATTAGATCTAAGCAAAACCTAAATTTCAAAGCAGAAGATAATTCGTTGGGGCCATTGGAATTAGATCAGAAGGCTTTGAGATGTAGGGGGATGAATGTTTCCAAAGCACAGTTACCCCTCTTTGTATAAAAGATGACAATTGTCCCAATTTCACTCTGACCAGAAAACAACCCGAAGTTGTCACAGTAGACTACCTCAGAAATTTACAGTTCAGTGSTTAGGTCTCTGAACTTCAAATCCAAATTCTAAAGTCCATAGTATCTCCCGCCTTTATGCAAAAGATGAACCTCCATTGGTTAATAATCTGGAGATTTTCTTGCAGTAGCTTGTTTTGTTACATATAAGATTAGATTGAAATATTAAAAGAAAATAATTGCTCTTTATTTGTTGTTGTTGGCTTGTTTCTATGGTTTGTACCAAGAAGGAAATAATAGCTGGAACCTGTGCTGGCTGGTGAGAGAGGAGGGCTCGGATCTTGGGAGTAAAACAAGAGTAGAAAGAAATAAAAATGAGCAAAATGAGGGAAAGGCTATGTTTGCGATTTATTACACTACGTGTCCCAATTAATGTGGCAACCTGTATTTTTTGCCAGAGTTAAGAATGTAACATAACATAGTAAAAAGAGATGAATGTTTGGGCTTGTGTCTACTTTGTATCTGTATTAAAGAAGTAGTATATGGGATGACTTTAAAAGCTCTATGCATTAGAGATTTAGACAATGGTTGCTTCACTTGTCCCTCCAATTTTATAGGTGAATTCTACCCTAAGGGAAAAGGAAAGAAATATTAGGGCAAATCAAAGTGACCAGTAGGATTTTTGTCATGCCTTCATTTTCTAACTTGCAAGCCTTGTGTGTGTCACATGACTATATGCATCCATCATATAAAATGTGCAGTCATGTATGAGAACTTTTAAGGTGCAGGCAAAGACTTCGTAACTAGAATGAGTCATTTGTCCTTCCTTTATTTTCGGATTTTAGTTGGAAAGACATTCTCAGATACAACTTCTTTAATTATGTCAAGCTTCCTTTTTTTCACTAAATGTTGTGAAAGTCTAGTTATGGGGAAAGGGGAAATGAAGCCATATGTTCTACAATTCTGAATGGGTATGATGTGATTTCTCCCTATAATGACTTTKCAATGTTAATTTTTTTCTTTGAACTCCATTGTTATGTCAGTAGACTTTGATGAATGTCGGAATGTGCAGTTCAAAATAATGGGGTTCCTGACCTTGTACTTGTCTAAAATATTTCATTTCAAGAGCTAATTGGAGCTTGGATTGTTGTGTTTTTGTGTATGTACAGGGTTTTTTTATTGCTTGTCAAAATGTTCTTGATGATGTTTCTACTCTATAAGAACGTGAACTTCATGTTGGAGTTGAGTTTCAATTAGGTGTATAACAGAGCTACAGATGCGTGTTAGATACAACTGTTCTCCCTTTTATTGCATTTCTTCAATTTTTAGTGCTTGAACTGTTACAATCTGATGCAGATCGAGTGGTGGGTTTGTACTTGGAGAAGTGGGTACCCCTACTTCAGCTCATGAGCCACGTGTTGGTTATGTTCACTCAGTGACGAAGACACCCTATTTTATGCCTCATTTTACGCCTAGTTCTCCAAGCCGTTTGGGTCAACAGCCTATTCAGCGATTTAACCAAGCAACAGCCATTCCTGGGACTGAGTGGAATCATGCTAAGGTCCAGTCCCCACTTTCCAGCTTTAGTTCTGGGGTCCCTCATTCTTCTGGGGTCATTGGCATGCCATGGGGTAATAACCAAGTACACAATCTTAGCTCCTTATAATATTTATATGCTTCCTCGTTTCATTTTAGAAGTTGCTATTAGTCTTGCTCCAGATGGTTTCTTTTCTCCCTCTTGAGGTCAACAGAGGGGACTAAGATAATGTGTTGCAACCTTGAATTGATTCTGCGACCATTCCATTGTAGGCCGTAAGAGCAGCCATCCAGTCACCAGTATTCCGCCCACTTACCGAGGAAGAAAAGACTATGGAAGAATTGCCTAGAACATTTGATGTCCAAGTGCAAGAGATTATTGTATTTAAGTGGTTGTACCTGCATTATCAGGCTCAAGCAACAAGTTGTCTTCTAAAACAATGTCCATTCATTTCACTTGAAAGTGTAGTTTATAATTGTGCTTCAATTGTCTGCTTAGAATCCATGCTTCTTGGCAACCAAGAAAATATACTGGTAGTTTGTCTCCTGGGCGTAACATGCAGGAGGCATGATAGGTTTGAGTATCATCACCTTGAATCGGTTTGCTACTTTTAACGATGACTTTACAGTCACTAGTTAAGTGGTGCCCTTGTGGGGGCAAACTTATATTGCCCCATATTATTGTTTTACCTTTATAAAAACTTTAAATATCTAACGAAATAGCTTCTTTATAAGAAGAACAAATGCCCTGAAGAAAAAGAAATAGAAATGTAGAATACATGTAGTTGCCAATGGGGACTTTTATTAGGGAAAAATATTCCTTAATAATATAACCAATGGATTTTTTTTATATATCTTTGGGTGAAAATATCCCAAAAGAGCTATTGAACCCCAGAACATCAGGCTTTCAAGTTATTTGTCAAATGTAAATTGTAACTTTCAATATTCTTAAGGTAAAATTGTAATTTAGTTGGGTAATATGTACTTTCAATTCAGTAAGAAGTTTTGATAAGATGAAACAATTTGTTCTTTTTCTTTTTCGTTTTAATGTTAATTTACTTTTTCATATATAAATCTCAATGTCCTGGTTTTTTTTTTTTTTTTTMGTTRTACAATTTTCTCTCTCACTGTGGGCCAACACTCCTCGAGTGCAAAAATCAGATGGTGAGCCGGTTTTGTTTTGTGATGGCGTGTTTTCAAGACAACGGTACAAATGTAGCTGTACCACGTTACTTAATTATCCGCAAAAGAAGACTGAGGAGAGAACGAATATCTATACCTCTTCCTTTGCATAAATCTCTTGATGCATGCTAAAATGGATTCAGCATCTTATGGTTAATCGCCAATAACATCAAATTAAAAGAAAAGGATGGATGTAGAGACATAAGAATTCAATCAATAGTAATTTAATAGAATGATCGATGAGCAAATTTTTAAATAAACATGATATTTAATTTAAAGTGAAATCTTCTTTTTCTGGTGACATATGACATGTTGACAGAGTGAATTAAATTTTATACGTGCAATTTAAAATGAATTTGAATTAATTTTATTAGTATAAAAATATTATATCTAAAGAAAAAAAATAATTTCCTGATGAAAATTTGTGAAGTATCTTGTTTCTCGCCGAAAGAGCCCTCAGCRCTGCACCACTCGAAGCCGGACCCAATATCTGCTCCAGCCAATGGCCTTCGAGAACACCGATATCATCCATAATAAGAAAATGGAGATCTAGAAAATATATAAATAAAAAGGGAAAATCGAGGAGAAAGGAGAAGATTCATAGCAGTTGTAACAACCCAAACCACCTGTTCTCCTCCTCCATCAGAATCAGCTTACCACACCTCACATTGTTTTTCGCCCTCGCTCTGCGCCTCGGTAATCACATTGAAGTCCACTGCCGCTTCTTCTCCTTTCTGTCCCGAAGTTGCATCTTCGTAATTCAGGTACACTYCTCTTCTTCTCTTCCTCTTTAAAGCCGTAAGTAAACCATAATCCTTCTCTGCTGGCCGATGGCCATTACTTTAATGTTAAAGAACATCGAATTGTACTCTTCCTTTTGCTTTTCTTGGCTTTGTGGCCCCAAATTTTCAACTTGATCCCTGATCCTTCATGTCCCTTGTCTCTGCCATTCAATTCTAATTAGCTTAATTATCAACTCTTTTGTTGCCTTAGTAACTTGGATTTGTATTCTTCTTTTTTTTGCCATCAACTCTCGTCTTTCGGATTTTTGTCTTGGTGATGGTCTGAATCTACGTAATTACAAAAGTTTTACTTCTACAAGGATGATCGAATCTCTGGCGATTGTTCCAAAGTATTCCTTGCTRATTCCTTGAAGGTTCATCTACTTTGACAGATTCCAATCCAGCAAAGTTATACCGGTGTTTGGTGAATGCTTTTGAACTTCTTCTAGTATAAAATACCAAGAGTGAACATCCGAATTCTTCAAAATTTGCAGGAAACAGCATTTGGCATCTTTCTTTATTGATCAATTGCCTTTTTATMTTTTTATTTTTTTTCCTGATGTCTCTTTCCTAATTCTCTTTTCTTGTGCCCGTCGTTATTTTTCATTGTTTCTCTTGTTATGTGCAGAAGCTGGTTGAATTGATCTCGGGGAGATATCAAGGACTTGCACGGTTATCTTGTGGTCCTGCGGAATGTTTTTCGTTCAGCAACCTTGTTAGTTTCGTCTCATGGTATTTTACTTATACGAGAGGAAGCCTCATTATGGCCACTGCTGCTGTTATAGGACTTAGTGCGGGAAAAAGGCTTCTGAGCTCATCCTTTTATTATTCTGATATCTCCGAAAAGCTAGTCTACAGCACTGACCATCCGCTGGGTCACCATCCAGTTGCTTCGACCAASAACGTAGTAACTGCTAAGAAATCATCCAACTTCAGTTCCAGCTTTCTCTCCAATCGCCAAAACCATTCCCTCAATGCTGTTAAGGAGCATGTTGACAGTGCTTCTGATCCTTCTATCCTCCAGCCCTGGCTTCCCAGTTCCAACCATATAGATAAGGGCAGCCCCGATCCTGAGTGCTCAGTGGAAGCTCTCCTCTTGCTGCAGAAGTTGATGCTTGAGAAACAGTGGAATCTTTCGGCTGAAAACACACTAACAAGTATGACAGGTAGAGGTAAAACTTGCAAGAAGATCCAGGTCACTTGTTCTGGGACATCTGCTCGGCGGCGGCGAATAGACAGTCGGCGACAAGTTCTTYGCAGAAAAAGTCGTGTTAGGCCTCTCACTGTAAGTAGGAAACTGAGATCCATTGTCAGTCCAGAGCTGCTTCAGAATCGTTTAAAGGGATATGTAAAGGGTGTAATAAGTGAAGATTTGCTGTCCCATGCTGAAGTGGTACAGTTGTCCAATAAAATTAAACAGGGTCTTTGTTTAGAAGAGCAGAAGGAGAGGTACTTTCTGATTATCCTTTCCCTCTTTATAGTAATTTTGTGCTTTTAGTCTTTTTTGGCTGATCTGAAGGATTATTTCACTGGGTTAACTTATCAACGAGTCCCTTACGAAAGCTAGGGAAATTTGCTCAGATTATGCAATAAATAAATCTTAAATTCACTGCATCTTTTTAGTGGGAGGCAAAATAATTCCTTGCTCATTGCAAGATACTCTTAGCCAAAGACTTGATATTAAGGTAATATTTTTCATTTGCCTTCTCATAGAAAACCATTTTTCTGCTGCAGTTATGCTTTAACCCTCTAACGTCTTTCACTGATGACTTTTGACCCTACCGGATTATCCTGTTTGATCAAATAAAAAGTAACTAAAGCATGCTTCTCAGCATGCGTTAGAAATCTGTTTTTTCAATTCCCAAAAACCCTTTTGCCAATAGGAAATGTCCTGTTATGATTTTCTTGCAGTTTCAAACTAGTCTAGTTTCTTTACTTTCCCCCTTACTATGCATATATCATATTCATTTTCCATTTGTTTCATTACTTGGTTTAAGGAAAAGAAAGAATCCTTTAGGTGCTAGGTGGAATTGGTAGTGAACTTCTACCYTGATGTATTAGTAGTGTATTTTGAGTATGCCATTCTGTAGGTTACTCTTCAATTGTTTTACCTRGTATGCATGATAAAAATTTCAGACTGAAGGAGAGACTAGGATGTGAACCTTCGGAGGAGCAACTTGCAATCTCCTTGAAGATTTCCCGTGCTCACTTACAAACAAAGCTTATTGAGTGCACTTTGGCAAGGGAAAAGCTGGCAATGAGCAATGTCCGACTTGTCATGTCTATTGCGCAAAAATATGATAACATGGGTGCTGAAATGGCTGACCTTATCCAGGTGATAATTTTGTGCGGACACCACCACATCAGTGCTGAAGCTTTGACTTAATTTGAGTACCGGTTAGGGTTGAATTATGTTTCCTAATGAAGTTTCTTGATTATCATGTAGGGCGGACTGATTGGACTACTCAGAGGGATTGAGAAATTTGATTCTTCAAAGGGGTTCAAAATCTCTACTTATGTTTATTGGTGGATTCGACAGGTAAAGCCAAAATTTCCTCTGAACTGGAAACTTGGGARACATTGCTGAGATTATAACATTATAATATTAGAGATTAGGTTCCTATGAAAGCTTCTAATTTTCTATATAACTTTGTGGGAACTCAAAAGGGTGTTTCAAACAATAGGAACAATTATGTCCTTGACTTGCGGAAAGTCCCAAACTCCAAAAAAAATTTGTGTTCCACCTGAAAAAGTTTCTATTGGCACACCTTTTAGGGTGGGAGTTGATATATGACCATTTAAGAATAAATTAGGAATATGCGCATTCTTATCTTCCASTTTTGTCATACTTAAAGGTTTGAAGYGTAGAGTTAGTGGTTGAAATACATTTTGTGTATATAAGTACTCCAATTAGAATATTCTGTCTAAATGGACTTAAATTTATGATCAACCAAATGTAAAATTGGGCTATTCAGTTTCAGGAGAGGGGCATGTCTTCATGTCTTCATGTCATGTCTCCATTAAGGGCATCCATAGGACTTACTTATCCATCATGAAGTCTTTTGTGCTTCTATGTGGATTAACTCTCATTAGGTAATGAATCATTTTACTTTTCCTTGTTTTCAACTTGTGGYAGTAATAGTGACTTACATCAGATTTAGCATTTGCCAAAAATTAAACAAAGATATATCAAGTGTTTCAAAGAAAATATGTAGAGCTGATCCTGCTTCTTATTACATAAGCAAATGATAAGTACGGGTCAGTTCATCATTCAAAACTTGCACCTTCTGTATTGTTTAAATCCATAAAAGAAAAAACTCAGCTTCTTTTTTCCCCCCCTTCTAATTCCTATCATCCATGCTCAGGGTGTCTCAAGAGCTTTAGTGGAGAACTCAAGAACATTAAGATTGCCTACACACCTCCACGAAAGACTGAGTCTGATCCGAAATGCCAAGATCAGGCTGGAAGAGAGAGGAATAACTCCATCTATTGATGTAAGTTTGACATTATTTTTTGATGGACCTTGAGCGGCTCAAATTGTCTAATCTTTCTCAAAAAACAATTATTTCCATACATTATAATGATAAAGGCAATATACAATCACAATTTACTTTCAGAGTATTTTATTGCCTACTTAACTCACATTTCCTTTATCTTCAGAGGATTGCCGAATGTCTTAACATGTCCCAAAAGAAGGTCAGAAATGCCACCGAGGTATAAAAGATCTTGACAATTCTTAATTTGATGTAGTACTTTGTACCTATGTTATTTTGCTGCTTATTGAAGTATAAATCTTGCAGGCAATCAGCAAGGTGATCTCACTTGACCGAGAGGCATTTCCATCATTAAATGGTCTTCCTGGAGAGACAC
Organism: Rhazya stricta; assembly: GCA_001752375.1. Taxonomy (NCBI): domain Eukaryota; kingdom Viridiplantae; phylum Streptophyta; class Magnoliopsida; order Gentianales; family Apocynaceae; genus Rhazya; species Rhazya stricta. The sequence continues at coordinate 8,746,892 of MEJB01000008.1, forward strand.
TACACAGTGTAAGCCTGAACTTTGTTGTGTTTTAAAATTATGTGATGGAACTTTCGCTAATTCTGATTTAACTGAAATACTCTTGCTTTATACCTCCCCACCACCACCGCCAAAAAAAAAAAAAACCGAAAAAGAACAACTGGGGCTCCTGTATGTGCCCTTTCTTAATCCTAACCATTTTTACTCTGCAGTACATTGCAGATAATCGCTTAGAGAACAACCCATGGCATGGAGTTGATGAATGGGCACTCAAGGTAATTAAAACAGAAAAAAATTGTGAAGCTTTCGTTATTAAAAGTGCCAGAAAAAATTAATAGTAGGTCACATAACCTATTGCTTATCAGAAGATACTCCGAGTCTCCGACTAAAATTGTACAAACATCTTCCGCTCAAAGTCATTGACAGCGTGCTTTCTTTTCTTCTTAATTATTTACTGATTCCTTTTTTTGGTAAGACCTCTGGTAGATGAACTTTCCGAAATATTGGCATATGTATCTAGTTGTTACAAAAGAGTTGCCCATATTCCAAAGTAACGTTTGGTCTCCTTACCTTGAAAATCTCAAGAGAATCCYCAAGAGAATTTCTGTTTTACATATTTCAATAGCTATTTATAGTAATTTGTCAATGATAAAGAAACTCCTTCATTCTTATCTTGTTATATTTTAATAGATTCTGCTAATTTAGTTCCTCCTTGACTGTGCTAACTCTTCAATTTCAAATATTTTTGCAGGATGAAGTGAATAAGCTCATTAATTCGACTTTAAGGGAAAGGGAGAGGGACATTATCCGTCTCTACTATGGTTTGGACAAGGAATGTCTTACTTGGGAAGATATAAGTAAACGGTGAGAACCACAATCCTCCTATTTTTCTTGGGATGGCCCTAGATTCAAAAAAAGAACGAAAGAAAAAAAGAGAAATGGTAAAGTCAAGATAAATTTGGTTGCTTATTATCTACTTTGTACTGGTAAAATATGGTAATTTGAACTCAATGGCGCTGATATTCATGATTATGTGAATCTTTTACTGGTACAAAAGTGGATCATAGAATTTCTGTAAATCATTGATCAAGTTAAACCAACATTTGTTTTCATTTGTGAAGGGGTGTGCTATAGTTGTGTATATGCTATTTCAAAGGATGTTTTGCGATTTCAGGATAGGCTTGTCCAGGGAGAGAGTCAGGCAGGTAGGACTCGTTGCACTTGAGAAACTAAAACATGCTGCTAGGAAGAGAAGGCTGGAGGCGATGGTAGTGAAACATTAGTTGGGACCTTTTTGTCAAAGGAAGAACAAAATATTGCTGTGTATATAAAGAAAGAAATGGTGCACGTCAAATTTATTCGAGGATTAGGAATGATACAAATAGCTATGCTGTACAAACACCAATAGCTGGTTGCGTCGACACTACTAAAATATGCTAGAGATCGAAAGGAATAGATTGCTTTTGTTTACGGTATTGTAGTTTTATACAACTAGTTTTACTTACAAAAGCAACCGTAAAATCATCCGTTGCTGAAGAATGAGGCTGTTATGTTTCATAGCGCAATTTTATTACTAARAAATTGCAGATGAGATAAAACATTGAGATGCTCTGTTCTATTGTTTCCAGAAGGATAAAGAAATACGGCAAATTGTACGCATAAAAGATCTTCAAAGAAAAAATAAATAAGCTAAAATAAAATCTAATGCAAGTCAAATGCAAAGTGCAAAGTGTTAATAACGATAGTGCCAACACTTGCAGCAATACCCTTATAACTGCACTTGAAAGTTGAGAGAATGATAGCAGTACAACATGCACTAGGCTCCCCCCTTTTCTTGTTTTTCTTTGGTATCTTTCATCCAGTTAACTAACGGGAGGTGATTTCCAACCTCGGTCAAGGTGGGAGGGTATTTAAAACTGACATTTTTTCTTTGTTTTAAATCTTCATTCAATTTGTCCAAAAGTTTTGTGCTTTTATACCCACATTGTAGTCCCGGTAACACATCAATCTATTTAAATTTAATTACTTTATCCAAATTAAATATTTGAATGTACAAATTAAATATTTGTAAATTATAAAACTTCCCGTTGGGCAATTTTAACCAATTATTCTATTTAAAAAGGGGAAGATAAAAAAGGACAAGAGATTGCAGATAAAAAAAAAAAAAAAAAAGATGAAGTCATCCACAAGGGGATGAACTTGGACTTTTTGAAATCCCTATCCATGCCACCGCATTCCTTGGTTCTTTTTCTTTTTCAAAATTTAATAGGGGATTTAATTATTTATGCGGTGAATGGACATAAAACTTTTGCCAATTAAGTCGGTTGATTTTGAAAATATCTAACGAATAAATTGTAAGTGATTGAAACTATAAATACCTCTCATCTCTTGTTTTTTCAGATTTCTTCATCTCTCTCTCTTGCATGTGCATGCTTGCATTCTCAGTGCGTATTTGTACTTGTGCTGCTTGCCCTTTGATTTCTCTCTCGCTGTGTGTTTGTGTTTGCTCTTGCGCTTTCCCGAGAGAGTATTTGTCTTCTGTTTGCTTGTCTTCTCGAAATTTCTTGATTTTCTCTAATTGCAGAAATAGTATAGAGATGAGAGGCCTAGATTTTGAATCTTTGATTGATTAGACGGTAAAAATTTTCGTGCACAACAGTCCGCCTAATGTAAACCTATTAAATTTTTACCATTCAAGAATTTAGATCTGATAGATACAATTGAGATGCGAAGGTTACTCATTCGATTGTTGATCAAATCAAACTTATTGCAAGTTTTGACTAGTATACTATTTGTAGAGCAATGTATCAGATGTAGCTCATTTATCTACATAATCTTTTTTAATTTAATTCATTAACAAAAATGTAAGTGGATGTAGTTCATTTATATTCTATATTTTTATAAAATAAAATAAAATCTTAGTAGGCTAGATGAGTAATTGTTTGAATAATCTATAACAAATGATTAAAAAATTATTCATGCTTAAAAAAATTAGAATAATTTGGAAATAATGATAATTATTATAATACGGTATTTTGTAGTTTACTCAAAACTAAAGGGAAGAATTTTGTGCTTTTGATAYACTTGGAGGGGGCAAACATAATTAGTCATAATTATTATATCCTCCCGCCTCGCACTTGACATTTCCTTGTCGATTAGTGGATATAACGGTCGAAAATTATACGAATTAGGGTTTGTAAATTTGAAGGTTTTGATGAGAATTTATGAATCGAGACATATTAAATGGTGAAGATTGATAACTTATCACATCTTAAATGGTGAAGATTTATATTTTCTTACAAACTATAATATTGTGTATTTTCTTATAATTGATGCCTTTTCAACTCTCAAACCCAAGCCTCTCAAGCCTTTGTCAWTTTCATAAAAAAATTAAAGGTATTTAAGATAATGACAACATTGTTTAATTGATTCTTATAAAAGAATTTTAAAATTAATGTCAAAGTTCACTTACCATGAAACAAATTAATGTAGTGATTTCCTTTCTTATTCACAAATCGTGAGTCCATCTGTCATTAAGTTATTCGTTGAATTTTGATTTTAATATGTAGAACATAATAATAGTTCTAGACAACATTTTAATTTTTTTTTGGGGTTTTCTAAGACTTTAGAAATCACATTAATTAGGAACACTTTAGTTTTATCCTCATAGGTGGTTAGCATAAAAACCCTTCATACTTGGCTAAAAAGTTGGATACATGTAGATAGTGGACCTTGGGAGAGATATTCATGAACTAAGAAACAAGTAATAACCATAAAACCATATTCGGGTTTGGAAATAGGATGAGAGAGGAAGGAGAAGATGATAATATTTCTTGTTTATCTTGATTAAATTGTAGATAAGTATGAGTATTTTTCATTTAGAGATTTTTAGTTATTATAAAAAAAGAAAATTTATTATTTGCTCAATGAGCATGTTACAAATGACGTCATATAATTTTAATTTTTATTTTTATTTTTGTCTCTATCATATATTACATCTACATTTTAGTCACTGCACGTGACCAACGTATGTCAACTTATTTAAAATTTAATTATTTTGTGTAAATTGAATATTTGAATGTACATGATTTGTAAATTATAAAATTTTCGATGGATTTGAGGTAACAGTTAAAAATATATTTGAACTCTTAATTATGATAAAAAATATTAGAGCGAATTAATTTGTCATATTAAAATTTTAAATATTTATTTGACAATTTACTAAATCCATCTATGCCTTTTACAATTAACCCTAATTTTGATTAAAATCTTCTTACTAAATATAGATATAGAGGTTAGTTTAATTTAAATTAGAATTTATCTTTAAAAAAGAAAAACAAAAATAAAATTAGAATTAGAAAATCTCCTGACTTTCAAGAGATTTCAACGGACAAAAAGGCCAAAAGTCCTTGCAATCAAGAAACTCTTTAAATGTCTTTCCCATCTKACTCTTCCCTCCTTCTCCTCTGGGATTTTGCATGCGATGGTGCGTGTGATTGTGTGAGCTTGTGCCTCTGTTTCTTGATTGATGTTTCTGCCTCTCTTGATCTTGTTCTCCTTTGGGATTTTTCTGTGTGATGGAGCGTGTGATTCCGTGGGCTTGTGCCCCTGTTTCTTGATTGATGTTTCTGCCTCTCTTGATCTTGTTCTCCTTTGGGACTTTTCTGTGTGATGAAGCGTGTGATTCTGTGGGCTTGTGCCTATCTTTTTTGATGTTTCTGCCTCTCTTTCTTGATATTTCTTTTGATGCTTGTCCGATCTTTCTTTTGGTTTTCGAATGATGGTAGTGTGTGATTGCGTTGGCTTCTGTGTGTGATTGTGTTGGCTTCTGCGTGTGATTGTGTGATTTTTTTTTTTTTTTTGGGTTTCTTCAGAACAAAATTTGGTGTGATTGTGTGAGAATTTGCTGTTTTGTGTGTGAGATTGCAGAGAGACCCTTAGCTGCTGCTGTAAATGATAGTCGAGAATCAAGGGTTGTTGACAGGATACGCAAGTCATTGCCGGGCTTAGCAATGAGTCATGATGGGAGACACTGGGCTAGAATTGAACGGGAGCATCACAGTGGAGCTTTATTTGATGTAGGATCAGAAGGTGAATGGGATTCTTTATTTATCGCCTCACCACAAGTTGTTTTCCACGGAGCCGGTGATATAAGAATGTACTAGCATTCATTTGATCTCGAAGAGGGGCATTTTGCAGTAGGCATTGCAAGGTCCAGAATGGCATAAAATGGTTGAAATTGGGGAAAATTCTTGGAGGAGGAAAGTGAGCATTCGATCAACTTGGAGTAATATGTCCGGAAGACCCATCAAGTCGGTAAGTTTTGCAATCTTTCTTGATCTTTCTTCTGGTTTTTTAGTAACCTTCACCAACATTGGCATTGTTCTAAATCTTCAAATTCCCTCCCCACAGCCACTAGAAAATTGATGTAAATGTGTAGGCTTTGTTACCTTTATTGCACATTTCTTGTTTGCTCTGTTCTACTAGGAAGATGTTATATGTATGCAGTTTTTCTGCTTAAATTTGTAGTAGTGGAAGAAAAAATTCAGTATAGTTCAAAGAATAACATATTAGCTTTTCTGTTGCAAACAGTGGCAAGTGAAAGTTCCTCACATCTACTCTTCACAAGTCTGTTATAGTACTTGTGGTAGAAAAGCAAGATTAAATCTTCCCAGAGCTTGACTATTTGGATTTGTTGGCTTTGTTGATTTTATTTGAAAATGTATTTTTGATTTCTTCTATGTATTACTTTCTAAATTTCATGTCTCTTTAGTATGCAGCTGCCAGGGCATGGACCAAATGGGAAATGATGACTGCACATCTTCTGCCAAATGAGGAGAACATCAAGAGAGGAGATGACGATGCCTTTTCTTTGGTGAGTACTATAAGAAAGAAAAGCAAGCTTTTGTAGTAACTCCCAGGAACTCTGTGATATTGGTCTGTCTTCTACAAAATGGATGGATAACTCAAAATTTTACGGTGTGTGGTTTATACTATCTTTGATGTTCAATGTTAGAAAACTTCTCCTCTCTGTTAGGGATCATCGTTGTTAATTTTATCCTCTAGCAATGGTAGATTGAGACCAAATATAGTCTATTGAAATTCATTCTACAAATATTCATATGCTTAGATAATTTATGGTGGATAAAAGTTTTGAGATAACTTGGGCAAGCTTGAGGTCAATGGTTGAACCAACAAAGATTGAGGATAAAGATTTCATGAACATGGTAACTGATATTCTAGTATAGCTGATTGGTCCTTGCTGAAAACTTTTCTTGACGAACTGATTAATGATTGATATTCTAGTATAGCTGATTGTCCTTGCTGAAACTTTCTTGACAAACTGATTAATGGGGTTAATATAACTGAGAGTTAAAAATGGTTCACCATTGAGCTTGTGCTCTCTTCATAATGTCACTTGTGGTAGTAGAATATATAAGACATACAAGACATCCGTCCAATTTTTATTATTCTCTCATCTTAATGTTTTATTATCATTCACTAAGGTTTGGATCAGCTTCGTTTTGGACTCCTTCAGCAGCAGAAGTCATTTATGCAAGGTCCTCAACCTTTTCATCAGCTTCAGATGCTGACATCGCAGCACCAGCAACAGCTGATGCTGGCATAGCAAAACTTAGCTCCCCCCTCTGCGAGCGATGTGGAAAGCAGAAGGCTGAGAATGCTCCTGAATAACCGAAATATGTCCATGGGGAAGGACGGGCTTTCAAATTCTGTTGGTGATGTCGTTCCTAATATTGGTTCACCCTTGCAAGGTGGTTGTGTCTTACCGCGGGAAGATCCAGAAATGTTACTCAAGGTGTGCTTTGTCTACTGTTGCTTCTTGGTTCCAGTCATTTCTTCTAGTTTTTCTCTTTTGAGGAGCCTGCATCTTGTTGTACATTGCCTGCCATAATTGGCTGGAAAATATTTGTGTAGTTGAAGATGGCCCAATTACAGCAGCAGCAGCAACAACAGAATAGTAATCAGCAGCAGCCAGCAGCCACTGCGGCAACATGCACTTTCTGGTCCACAATCTCAGAGTTCTAATCACAATCTTCAGACAGACAAAATCATGGGCACTGGCAGTCTCACTGGAGATGGTAACATGTCAAATTCTTTTCGCGCTAATGATCAGGTGTCTCCATTTCTGTTTTATCACATATGTTTAAACATGCATATTAAACATGGGAAAAGTAGATATTATCGGGAGTGCTGAAAAAATTTTAATTATCTATGTTTTTCTTAAATTTTACTTATTTCTTTCAAATTACCTATTTTCTGAGAATTTAATTATTTTTCAAACTTTCTAATTTTTTTCTGAAATTTTTACTTATTTTTTATAACTATCTATTTTTGAAACTTTTGTTTAGTTTTCTGAACTTCTTATTTTTCTGAATTTTTTATTTATTCTGCAAACTACAATTTTTTGAATTTTTATTTATTTTTCTAATCTTCCTTGTGAAATTTTCCCAACCACCTATTTTCTGAAATTTTTACTTATTCTTTCAAACTACCTATTTATTGAGATTTTTAATTATTCTCCAAACTTCCTATTTTTTTTCTAAAACCTTTACTTATTCTTTAAAACTACCTAATTTCTGAACATTTTATTTATCTTACAAACTTATTCTGAAATTTTTATTTAATTTTTCAATCTTCCAATTTTCTAATTTTCTATTCGGTTTTGCTAAACATCCTTTTTTTTTTTTAAATTTTACTTATTTCAAACAACCTATTTTCTGAGTTTTTTTATTTACTTCGCAAACTTTTTAATTTTTGAAACTTTTATTAAGTTTTCCAATATTCCTATTTTTCTGAAACTTTTATTTATTTTCAAAACTATCTATCTTTTGAAATTTTTACTTATTTTTTCAAACTTCCTATTTTTTTGGGAATTATTACTTATTTTTCCAAATTACCTTTTTTCTGAAATTTTTATTTATTTCTCAAACTACCTATTTTTCAAAATTTGTATTTAGTTTTCCAATTTTCTGATTTTTCTAAACATCCAATTTTTCTGAAAATTTTATTTATTTTTCCAAACTTCCAATTTTCTGAAATTATTACTTATTTTTGCAAGCAACCTATTTTCTCAGAAATTTTTATTTATTTTTTCTAAACTTCTTATTTTCTGAAAATTTTATTTTTTCAAATTTCCATTTTTTTTGAAATTTTTTACTTATTTCTCCAAAATGCATATTTTTCGAGAATTTTTGTCTTATTTTTCTCAACTTCCTTTTTTTGAAATTTTACTTATATTTCCAAACTTCTTATTTCTTAAATTTTCAAAACTATATATTTTTCAAAAAATCTTACTTTTCTAAATTTCCTATTTTTTGAAAATTTTATTTGGTTTTATAAACTTATGTATTTTTTAAAATTGTATTTAGTTCTCAAAATTTCTTATTTTTTGAAACTTCCAATT
>MEJB01000009.1:0-17673 GCA_001752375.1 Rhazya stricta
TTAACTTTTAAAATAAAAATTAATTAAAGTATCGAAATTAAAAATATATACATATCGTAATTATATATGATACTTTTGAGTGGTGATGGATTGAYGCAATGAATCTTTGAAGAACTCTTCTATTTACGAATTTGTAGATGAGTTATAGTTTGAATAATCTTAATTAAGATTAAGTTTCAAATAGTAAAATATAAGTGGTCCAAAGTATCATTTTATTCTATGCAACATATTCTCAAAGAGTTGCCCCTGCTAAAAGGAAAGAAGCCATATGGAGAACCTTTTATTTGCCTACACATCTCATTGCTTAAGATCCTTCGTTTCTTGAGTCTTTCCAAGGTTAGATCGAAGATTTAGTTTATTGGACTCAGGTTTTGAGTGATTTGGATTTGTACTTGAGCCCAGGTGAAAGTTTAATTTTAGGCCCAGACTCAATTTTCATTTTTTGAACGAAACTAGAGCTTAGGTCAGCCCAAAAATTAAGTGTCAAACCCACTTAATACCTTCTATAATTTTATTAATTTTTATTTTTATACTGATGTCCGTGCATTTGGCCAACTAGTTTTGTTCAGGAAATGTATATAGAATACTATCAAATCATTCAACATTTTATCGCTCATCTGCATTTGATAGGGATTGAACCATTGRCATTTTGATTAGGGCTCAACACTTAATTAAAAGTGATCATAAATTTAAAATTTATTAATACGAGTATTTTCATCTTTTTGTAATAATAAAAAATGTATTTCTTATTACATGTTAAGCAAATCCACATGGATATTGTACGACTTTACTGCAATTGACAAAGACTACACATATTTTACTATAAACTACGTAGAGAAATTGCATGCAAAACCTGAAACTTGACAATATTAGTCACTTAGGGTAATAAAAAGTAAGCAGAAAAGTACCTGAAACTTTACAATGGTAGTAACTTAGGGTTTTATTCATGGTTAAAAGTGTAATTACAGATTTACATGCAGTCATACACATTATATATATACACATATAATGATCGAGATACGAGTGGCAAGACAGTGCTTTATTTGCCATTTTCTTCACCCTAGCCTGATCCATACCCACCTCCTTGACCGTGGCCCATGTCTGGAACCTGAGCCTCGACCTGAACCTGCTGTCCGGTCACGACCTGATCCTGAACCAGCTTTTGATCCTTCGTATGAACCAGCGGAGGAGGCTGCTTCAGAGCAAGCACGCCACTACATGAACAACTAGAATTGGAGCTCCAACTRAACCCCGAGATGTAGACGGAGACGGAGCCTGATCCAGCTCCTGAACCACTTACATCTACCTGTTTGAGTACTCAGACCAATTTGCACGTCAAGAACTAGGTCCTTTCTGTCTACTCTACCTTCGGACACCACAGCAAGGGTTGAAACAAGCAAAAGAACAACAAGAACTGAGGCTTTCAGCTTAGTCATATTTCAAAACCCTGTCTAGACCACTCAAATTTCTGCAAATTGTAGGCAAGAACTCTTATACTTCTATGTTGCTTGGAAGTTCTGTGGTAAATCTGCTGAGATGTAAGAGCTATTTATCGTTGTAGATACTAGAGCTGGCATGCATGGAGGGCAAAAGATGCTTTTCTTATTGCATCTCACAAAGTATAATTACACAAAATCACTTAATGGACATAGTTGATAACAATTCATTATCTCCCGAAATTGGTTTGGACATTATTAATCCACTCCTTGCCCATTAGAATTGAGGTCGAGCCCAAGTCAAAGTTTAGTTTTCAGCCCAGATTAATTTTGATTTCTCSAACTCACTAGAACTTAGGTCGGCCCAAAAATTGAAGGGAAAGGCAGTGAATGTGAAATATTTTTCATTACCTTGTTATAATAAAGCCTGCAGGAGAAATGATCATTTTTGCTTAAACAATATGGTATCCCATATTAGTAAGATTAACTCGAGTTATGTCAACATAATTTGATCACTACCTTACGTAAAATTTAACTTATCGTAAGRTTCTTTCAATATGATATCACATGTATGATATCCCTTAAGATTTATTAGGATTAAAACATGTATCTTTATCATTAAGCCACCTTATACCTATATTTTATGATCCAATTCAGGTTATGCATATGTATATGAGTGATGTTAGGTGGCTCAATATTGAGATTCGATTACACTATTGAAATGTCAAAAATAATTTAACATGCCTTTTCGTTAATGATCATAAAGAGCATTTTTATTTTTTCATTTGCAAGGTTGAATAAGATCCACCATTAATTTTAATTGGCAAACCCCACTATACGTGTCTCCTCTATTCCATTCATAACGCTCTATATCTTTATTGTCATGAAAACGTACGATTAGCTATTAGGACAGGATGGCCTAGTTCTTACTAGATTATGATATTTTCAAATGAATATTTATTGTCTATTCAATATGATCTCTTAAAAAAACACAAAAAGTCTCTCATCCAATAAAAAATTCATAAAATTCTAATATTATTTTTTTAACATTATTTACATAAAAAATTAGCTATAAAAACTTATGCTAATCTAGTTCAATAATTATGCAAGATYGTATACAAGAAGACAAAAACATTTGGTAGTGATGAAAACATTTCCATGTAGTCAATTGGGATCAGGTGAAGACCATCTTGATTCTCATTTTCTGGAAATTGAATGATTGGATCATACTATTGTAAAATCCAAACCACGTGGAAATGTTGCTGAAGATATTTAAACCTTTTATTTATTTAATTTTTTTTCTAATGGACTTATCGAGATTTGCAAATGTTGACAGGTCTTTAAGTTGTCCAAATTAGTTGTGCAAAACCAATGGGGACATTAGGACATTAACTTGTATGCATGTGCACATGGAGTTTTATGAGGTTTACTTTGTAAAGTCCACATCTACTTCAAATCAAAGTCGTTTTTAATGTTCTTGTTTGGGATTTTCATGGTTGATTTCTTGATTGTTTTTCAAACTTCTTTTGACAATATAAGCAGATGGGACAAAGGGTTGGTTAACTATAAGTAAGTTGGATTAGTTAGGGAACAACCCATAATCCCTCAAAGTCTCCCCTCTACCCCCCTTCCCCTCAAGAAACACATCACCAACACACACATATACTCTCAACACCTCTCACTACTTTTGATTTTAATCATTGTAAGATTGCATTATCAATTTTTATCTGTTTTTGTCGCAATCTCACGTCATAAAGGACTTTTCGGAATTCGATAAAAGCTGAAAAGACTTGTGGATTTGGATTATCACTTGCATTCCGGTCAAAAATAGGGGGAGGTTGTAGAGAAAGATATTTTGTTAAACTTTGTTGAAAAACAATGATAGACCCCCAAAAAAAAAAAAAAAAACCCAAAAATGTAATAGTTTGTATCATCTTAAATATGGATAAGTGTTATAGATTACTCGTTGTCAATAATAAACAGAAAGAGATGTGTGATTTGGGAATCATTTAAGGGGAAACAAGAAAAGATGGAAAATTTGACTTAGGAACAATGTATTATCAAGAAAAAGGGTTATTCAATTGGTTAAAGATACTATTTATAAGGTAAATAAGTTCTCAGTTCGATTAATATTTTTATTCTGTATTATCGAAAGAGAAATAAATAAAATATTGGTGCGAAGAAATTGGATATAATTGGTAATTAATTTGTCATAATTATATACTATATGGTCATCCTTAAACTGGGAAAATTATTAATATATATATACGTCACTATAGGAAAAGAAACAAGTAATGACAAATCAGCTTCGATCAAGTGAGGTATGATGTTGACCAGAAAAGAACCTAAAAGATGAATACAGATAAAAAAGTCTGAGGTCTTCCTGGAAAATACCTTTTGCCCGACCTGGCTTAGATTGCAATGAGGTGGCCACTTACCTGGATATGGTACTATGGTACTATGGTCAACTTCTTCCCAGATCTTCCCTTAAGGTATACATTGTTTTCACCAAACATTGGATGTGATTCCTCAGACACTATCATCACCTTGTTATCCKGCAATCATGACACCAACCAGGGCTGGCTTTTAGGACCAAAAGGTGTTTGAATGAGTTTTCAACCCGATAATATTGTTGCGAGGATAACTCAGTTCGATTAAATATGTTTTTAAGTATTAAGAAAAGAAATTACGTTATGAATACATGGCGATGAAGATAAAAGAGGTCCTGACTTCTGTGCTTCAAACTAGAGCAAGCTCTTGGAGACTATTGAGCTATGTCTAGGAGGAGAGACTTAAGTTCTAGGGTCTATTAAAAATGGCCGTTCTCTAGKAAGGGCTTTAATTAGTGTTTGAATTTCTATATGAAACAAGGAAGAACATGGAGCAGTAAAGGTATTGGGATTGCATCATTTATAGGTCCTAGCAGCATTAAACCATGCATGAAATTAGAGACTTCTATTCATTTTGAGCTTTGTGCCATTCAAAATTTTCTTGTCTATTAGTAGATCAGTGGTTAACAGGGTTTGAATATTTCCGGGATTATGGGCAGTATATCCATGGATCTTCTGTGTTAATTTTCTAGTATTTGTTTCTTGATTTTGAATCTTTAACAGAAAACTCTGAAAGATGTCTTAAATCTATGAAGATATATGTAGAGGGTCTCATGTTTCCTTGAAATATGCCATTGTTTCTTTCTTTTTGTTTTTTTGAGATTAGGCCAGGCATTGCTCATCCCCAAATAGAAAAACTTGAATTTAAAAACTAGTACACCAACCACTCTTGAAAACGAGAAGAAACGAGAAGGTAGGTAGTGGGAAGGAGTGACGACGGTGTAGAAAGATAGGGAGAAGGTTCAGAAATGCAAGAAAAGTCAGAGATTGCCGGTTCTTGCTGTAGAAATGATAAACTAGCAGGCAGCCAAATGGCAAAACCAATTGTGTTGAGGCAGCAATTTGGTTCCTGCAGTCCATGAAATGAAATTATGCTGCCACAAATGGCATATCTTCATGCTAAAAAGTTTCAGCTATGGAAGTAACTTTGCTACGCAGGGCTCCCCAGTTCTTGGGACCATAGATATCAAATGCGATTTCTATTACAGTTCCTCTAAAGTTTTCCTTTTCTAATATACCTTGTCCATGGACCATGAATCTGCAGGTGGGAAGGGTGTCCTTTTTTTTGGTTTTGCCATGTGAGTATGGTAAATTAAATAAAAGGAAAATGCTGCTACCTATTGTTCTTGAGCAGGAATCTAGAGCTTTTATTGTTGTACTGATGCAATATTTTCTGAGCCTGCTCATTAATGGTTTTCAACATCAATGAAATTGGTCTAATCTTGGATTGCAAAATGCTGTTTGAACAAAATTTGGATAGTCAACTCCGCGTTCCCCGTTTCAGGATGACCAATATTCACTTTCCATCACCAAAACAGGTTTAGAAAGGTGAGCTTCATTCCTTTCACTGGTCCGAGGCCCCATGAGTTCGGCAGAAGGAGACCCGTTAATAATTTAGAACAAAATGCTATGATTTCAGAGCTTCTTTCATATGTATGATTTTCTTGGTCAAAATTTGGTCTTTTGATTGCAAACATGAGCTTCCATGTCTGAAAAAAGGCAAGATTTTGCACAAATGCTCAAATTTCGAGTTTCTTTAAGAAGAGTTATAGACCTATGTTCGAGATTATAGGTCTCTTTTCCATTGCGCTCAGTTCTTGTTATTGCTGAGACAATCACGATGGAGTACAGGTGCAAAAAAAGCCAAAAAATTGGTGGAGGAGGGAGGAGACATAAAGTGGAAGACCCTTCTTCTATTTTGGGTTCTTGGTTCTATAGTTGATTGCTCTTAGGACAGCCAAAAAAAGTTAAGCACAAAGCCAAGGAGAAAAGTGAAGAAAAAGTGTTACTTTCAAGACAATGGGATCCAGTAACACACATATTGACTTTGAGTTATATCTTAAGTCCTATTTCATCTCCCCAGAAATCGTATCCTATGCTTCCCCATTTTCCTCCTCTGCTAGCCGGCTAACATGGTTTTGACTTTGAGCTTCCATGAAGCCAGATTAGAACTGGAATAGAAGCACTAAGATCAGAATGTGATCAGAACCGAAGATGACAAAATGACAAAAACGATTMCATTAAAATACTGAACAACATGGGAGTGGCCGAGTGGGGTGTTTTGAGTTCACAAGTGAAGTTGATTTGTTTATTAGCTAGAGATTGCTTTCTTAATTTGGTATTTAAATGTGCATTGGAGTTGATGTAATGTTGCTCCTTTCAAGTCAACCAGAATGGCTTTGCATTTGATGAAATCATAAAAGAGGCTACCTGCTTACTTACACTTCTAACTCAATATTTTACTCAGTGTGAAGCTTGAGAATCAGAAATGACTGTTTTAAATTTCATAATGAACTCAATAAATTGGTGCCTGCTCTGCTGCTGATTTATTGCTCAGATTTAAAATCTTGCCTTCTTGGCATGATATTTACTACCTCTTCAACCAACCCTCTCTCTCCCTCTCTCTCCAATTGTAAATTTTGACTTTTGCAGAATCCTTTTACAGTTAAAAATAACTGGGGAGGTTCATCAAGTCTCTTTCACAAGACCTGCTTATATCTCACCAGAAATCTTTTTAGTACTTCATTTTCTTATAAGCTCTGCATAGTTGCTGAATTACTTCATTTGGCTTAGGTTYGTTTTACTTGTCAGATGGGACTTTCTGTATCACATGATTCAAGTGTAAAGCTCCAAACTTGCTGAGTTTTCAATTCAATCGACTTTCTGAGGAAATATGGATAGGCTTCTAATGGAAATCAAAGAAAGAAGYTTTRTTTCTCCATCACAGCAACCATACTTTGTTCTTCAGCCACCTCCTCCTTYCTCTTCCAGTCTCCAATCCAGTGGCTTTAATTTGAACAACAAGGTAAGCCCAAGTATACTGCTGATCATAATAATACTTGCAATTATCTTCTTCGTCTCTGGTTTGCTTCATCTACTTGTTAGATTCCTCTTAAGACCCCCAACAAGGGACCCTGATGAAATGGATACTGTAACTGCCCTCCAAGGCCAGTTGCAGCAACTTTTTCACCTTCATGATGCTGGAGTTGATCAGTCTTTTATTGATACCCTCCCTGTATTCAACTACAAAGCCATTATAGGTGTGAAGAGCCCATTTGATTGTGCCGTTTGYTTATCTGAATTTGAAGCTGACGATAASCTYAGATTGCTTCCTAAATGTAGTCATGCCTTTCACATGGAATGTATAGATACTTGGTTATTGTCCCACTCCACTTGCCCTCTTTGTAGAGCTAGCTTGCTTCCTGATTTTTCATCCAACGTCACCTGCTCACCTATAGTTCTTGTGCTTGAATCTGGAAGTGAGAGTTCGAGAGAGATTGCTTCAGACAGGGAAGTTGGTTTAGGCAACAATCTGAATTYAGTTGCAAGAGTAAATTCTCATCTGAGTTCTCAACGTGATGATGAATTCAGGCAACCTCTGTCAGATCTTTTCCGAAAATCTTGTGAAATTCAAGAAAAAGGGGAGGAAAATAAACAAGTACCAGCAGGTTCAGTGGAAAAAGTTGTTCAAGTGAAGCTTGGAAAGTTCAGGAATGTCGATGGAGGAGGTGAAGGTAGCAGTGATAGTAATGTTGATGAAAGAAGGTGCTTCTCCATGGGGTCTTTTGCATATGTAATGGATGAGAATACATCTTTACAAGTTCCTATTAGAACACCAATGAAGAAGCAGTCAAGCAAGAAACCTGCTTTGCCATTGACACCAGGCCACAGACCTGCAATGTCTGAATGTGGTTTTGATTCAAGAAGAGAATTCAATGGATTTGAAGCATTCAAAAGTACTGATATCCGGGGTGCTATTAACGGAAACTGCATTTCCAACAATGCAGTTGATAGTAAGGCCATTGGGAGTAGTAGCAGAAGAGAAAGCTTCTCGATATCGAAAATTTGGCTTAGGGGAAAAAGAGAAAAGCCTAATTTAGCAAGAATGCATTCATCAAGACGAGCATTTTCATTCAGGTTCCCAGCACACCGAAATGGGGTGGCTGGAGATGAGTTGAAACAAACCAAGAATGGTCCTGGTGGAGGTAATAGGAGGACTATTTCTGAGATTGACAGTGGCAGATGGGAGAATGGAGGTAGTGAATTGGGGTTTGATGTGGATATCCAGAGCTGCAACAGTCTGGATTCTCAATCAAACCCACATTCTTTTGCAAGGAGGACTCTTCTCTGGCTAATGGGGAGGCAAAACAAGGTTGTTCACTCATCATTTTCATCAAATGTTTAGATCTTTTGTTCTTTTCCCCCTTCTGTTTATGCCCATTTTTTGCCGGATTGCCTCGTCTCTTCACTTGCGGATTTGAAAGGCAACGATGAACAAACACAATCCATACAAAAAAAATAAAAAAAAAAGAGACTACGTTAGCTGCCATTTTCTTGCCCTGAGCATATTCTCAAGCCCAGAGTCTTGCATTATTCTTTTCACCGCGATTCTTGATTTTTCCCTTTTGCTTCTGTCATTTTACAGTCCAGATAATTCAATCGATCGCGCCTTGGGCCTTTGAGGAATAATCGTATATGAGATATGTGTATATATGCATTCCAATTTTCGATCATTCCCTTGAGTTTGCGTCCATGGAAACCTTAATGATGAAATCCAACCAAGCCGACTCTGAATGCATAAGGATCATAAGAGTTCCATGTCCAGCTGCATTCATGCAATAAGTGCAGAGCGAAGAATACAAATTCAAATTGAGTTCAAACTTCTCAGTTTTGGGTCTTTACGCGTGAGGTTTGCAGAAATTGGCTAAATGTGGTCACAAACAATATAGCATTAAATTTGAGGGCATATTAATGTGTACAGATRGGGCTATGGATGGACTTGAATTCATTAATGGCTGATGTTATTGAGACGAGAACGGTTGAGGGCCCTTGTCTGAGGCCTTTATATATGTGACCTAACACCAGCTCATACATTTATCCAACTTAGGGTCAGACCCTTTACTTAAGTCACAATCTGAATCATCGATGTCCATAACTTATTACTTTTACGATTTTAAATTCAAGATGAGAAAGATTCATAAAAGGAATTTTATAATTTTATTAATATTGTTCGGATTGTATACAATATTTGAATTTGAGATCTCGTTTAAAGTTTTYAAGATCCTTATTGCTTGAACCGTTAATTGTTGACTAAGAAAAGAAATATAAAGTTACACGAGATATTTCAACTCTCAGATGTGAGGCTTATTTYAGCACACATTACACGTCCAGATTAATCCTCCCTTGCATAGAATCTATCCTTTGTAAGACAAAGTGCCGACAAAATTAATTTCTCCATAGCGAGAGTGAAGATCGAACTTCAAGAATATCGTTCCGTTCACATATTTTTAGTGCAGTCGTATTCAAATGGACCTTGGCAGCGGACGAATCAGTCCTACGCATATTAACTACGGCGTTGAGTTATGTTTGGTCACATAYAAAAAAACCAAAACGACTGGAGAAAGAAAACTGCATAAGCAAAGAAAAGGCCAAACAAGATTATCAATATTTTTTGTTTTTTACCTAATTGGATTTTGGATGAATTTGTCTGATTTTCCCCTTTGTTTGGGTAATTGGATATGAAAACAAAAGAAATCTGGTTTGGGATCATGGGGATGAACATACTTCTGTTGAGTCAATAGATCATGCCGTGCGAGTTTAGGCACGCCAAGCCACGGGAATCAGAGCACAAATCGAGATGATAAATTCAAAAGGAGAAATACGATCATTTATGCTATTCTTACTTCATCTGTCTCAGGATTATTATAAAAGATGTAAATATGAGACGTATATTTATGATTCACTTCGATAAAAGTTCTGATAACTGATTAACAAATCGAGATGATGACTTATTTTTTGGACAAGAAATGCTCTTAGAGATTTTATTTTTTTTATTAAACTACTCAGATCTCGTCCACATAATAAATTTTTTACTCGAAAAAAATTTAATTTTTCAACTTGACATCACAACTATAAGTCGAACTTAACATATTATTTTAGTTTAATAATTCACTTATTAACTACTCTTAAATTACCTTTAAACAATTGAACTATTGAGTTCTCTGCACATTCCAAAGGAAACAATTCATCATTGCAGAGACTTTCCTGGTTCAAATATTGACGATAAAAGAAAAATGTTTAGTAAATGAAGATTTTTAATTACGTAAATTTATATTAAAAATTTATTTTTTTTGAAGTATTAGAATTCATTTATTTTTTATTTATTACGATCATAACAGATATTTTAAAATTTTATAATCGAAACTATATTTAATTTTATTTATTCTGAATCAAGAAAGAATTTGAACTTTTCAAGATTTCAAATACCTCTAATCCAAGAAGTTTTAGGAAAGTAGAGAAAGGAGAAAAACTCTATTAATTTACATATCCATTKACATGGTAAGAGGACATTATCTTWCTTACAATAAGGGTATTTCAGTCACTATAAAAAACAAACAAAGTTGTATCGTTCTGCTTTATTTTCCTTCCACCTTGAAAGGAAACAAAATCAGAATTTTTTAAAAAAATAAAAAATTAAACTATTTATTTCAACTATTTTCGATTCTTTTTATTTGCTCATAAATTTATTTTTAAATTTGTATGTCACTCAATTATTTTCTTTTATTTATTTTTGCTCTTTCACGACGGGATCTGATAAAGAAAAATAATGATTGTTGCAGGATACGTGATTTAGATTATAGGAGTCGAAAGTGATATAATATAAATAAATAAACATAAATAATTCATTGACGTAAAATTTTAAAAATAAATATAAAAAATCAAAAATAGTTGAATAATATAATGACTAATATTTCTACAAAAATTTAAGCAAGTTTTGTCTCCTTTCATATTATTCGAACTACTTCAATATAAATATAGGATGAAGTATTCGAATCTGAATGTTGACAAAGCCCAAAGGCTACTTTGAGGAGGAGAAAGTATGAATATATTGCCACTAGCCSACTCTCCAGGAGCTTATCAAGCCTAATCTTCCTCTTTGTTGAAACCAGAAAGGCCCAAAGTAAGCCTATCATAGAAAACCCAAAAGTCTCATATAGTGATGGATCAGCAAAGGAAGAGGGATACACAGCCCAAGATACCATGACAGGTGAGAAGCCCAATCTGACAATGTATTGAATATAGGCCCAGCATAGCAGCCAAAAATTGCTATATCTGCCCCTGCCGGACCACCATTTTGGACCATTGTAACATTGGAAAAGAGGTCACCAAGTGAATTGCCATATGCAAGAACTGTTAGCCCTATCATTGATTGGCGTATACCCAGTATGATTCCAAGTGAAATCAATTGAGAAATCAATTCTTGAGCCAAAATGTAAGTCCAAGTGATGCTCATCAAGAATGATCCTGCAAGCCATGGAAACTTGTACTTTCTTGGTGGATTAAATCTATTGCTGATACAGAACAGAAAACTTGCAGAGGCAAATCCAACTGATGCACCAATTCCATAAACCAACAGGTTTGCTTTTGGATAATGCAAGCTCCAAATGACTGCCGATAGCACAGGGGCTAATGCAGTTGATATTATTGCATTCGGTTTAGACCATTTCTCCGCTGAAATNCCAGGAGCTTATCAAGCCTCATCTTTCTCTTTGTTAAAACGAGAAAGGCCCAATGTAAGTCTATCATAGAAAACCCAAAAGTCTCATATAGTGATGGATCAGCAAAGGAAAAGGTACACAGCCCAAGATGACATTACAAGTGAGAAGCCCAATCTGACATGGTATTGACTATAGGCCCAGCAAAGCAGACGAAAATTGCTATCTCTGCCCCTGCCGGAGCACCATTTTGGACCATTGAAATATTGGAAAAGAGGTCACCCAGTGAATTGCCCGGTGCAAGAACTGTTAGCCATGTCACTGTGGGGCTTATACCCAGTAAGATTCCAAGTGAGATCAATAGAAAAATCAGTTCTTGAGCCGAAATGGAAGCCCAAGTGATGCTCATCAAGAATGATCCTGCAAGCCATGTRAACTTGTACTTTCTTGGTGGATTGAACCTATTGCTGATACAGAACAGCAAACTTGCGGAGGCAAATCCGACTGATGCACCAATTCCATAAGCCAAAAGGTTTGCTTTTGGATAATGCAAGCTCCAAATGACTGCCGATAGCACAGGGGCTAATGCAGTTGACATTATTGCATTCGGTTTAGACCATTTCTCCGCTGAAATAATTATAGTTGTTAGTTTCCTTGGCAAGCCGACTGTCATTTCCAGAATCCACAAAAGTTTTTCCAAGAAGAATTGCAGATTGMTTCTTGTTCTTCCACTTGGAGTTCACTTAGATCATCAGCTGCAATGCCCAACATTGCTACCTCTGTTTCTGCTGATTCTTGTTCTGTGCTGTTTTTCACATTCGTGACAGGCAAGAAAGGGGATTTAGCAGTGACTTCTACAATTCTTTCCCTCCTGGAATAAATTTCTGATCCCAAAACAACAGCAGCATAGACGAAGTAAAGARAAAGGAAAGAAAGTGCACCCCAGAAATTGATCTTGCCAGTGAWGATGATTGCTAGAAGGCAAGAAAGGGAGAAAAGTAGGAAGATAACGTTGCCTGTGAAACTGGATGAACTAATTTCTCTACTGCGGTTGCTCACTGAAATGCTTATAATTCCAACCACCACATCCGATACAAAGAGTGCACCACCCCAAAATGCTATTGAGGCCAATGTCCTCGGTAGTGACGTCTTCCGTAAAGGAAATGATATTACCAAAAAATGTCTAGTGCTCCATTTCCTAGAGAAAGAAGAGTCACTCCTGCAACAGTTGGTATAAGTTTCAGAGTTCTTGATAAGCCCTCCAATGATAGACAGAAGTAACTCCTAGTTGTGTCCCCCAGTAGACAGAACAGCACCAGAAGCCAAAAGTCAAGTAAAATATAACCAAGAATTGGGCTAAATGTGCAGCAAAAACAGATAAGATATATATGTATCTCTTGGATTGACATCGCCTGTGGGATTTGACATATGAGCATTTTGGCTGCTTAGCATGGTACTTTTGAAGCCCTTTGCAATCAATATCATCATATAAGATCTGATAGAACTCGACCTGAGAATTTGGTATCCCCAAGTTGTTTGAGAAACTAGCATCTGATGATGAATGATAGTGATGAAGAATATGAGGAAACGGAAAATCACATTCACAATGAGACCAAAGTACTTAGCTTTGTGCAATGATAGGAATCTAACCATTTAGTAGCAGAGATCAGAGTTCAGACGAAGAAGAGAGGAACGAGAAAGCGCTACCAAAGAAACATAGATTTCTAATATGCGTTGGTGGGAAAAGAATCAAGAAAAGTTACCAAATCTCCAAAGAATCCTCGTACCAGCAAGATCATAGAATTGTCTAGAGTTAAAATCAAAGAATAATAACCTAAGACTTGGAGAATCAAACATTTGATGCTGAGGCTACTAGAATAATTGAAGGGGACAATTGTTTTTGTGACTTTACAATCAAAGTTGTCGTTTCATGACACGAAGAAACATGGTATCTCAAGTTACCATTACTAGAATGAAACTTATTACTAGCATATAAAACATTTGGACACAATGAAATTTCCCCCGTAAATGCCCAAGAAAAGATTATTCAAATGAAGCCGAAATAGAGTAGTGGTTAGGGAAGGTAATTACGGGGTATATCGAGTCATATTCTTCCAGCTTTGGGATCGTCAGTTTTGGCAAAAGCTTCTTCAGAATGTGTCTAGGATTCCATGGCAGCCAGGTCATGGACAGTAATCACAGATCTTCACATCACTGGTTGTCCCTTACCCGCTTACATGGATGAGGAACATCATCGTTTCTTGATCCAATGCACTTCAACATGCTTTCTTGTTTCCCCGTACTCCTTTGCCTGCTGCTGCGGTCATCACCCTATTGTCTTAATAGCAATAGCATGCTGCTGCTGGGGCTGCATAAAACGAAACGACATGGGAAACTTACTGCAAAAATTTTACATAGGAGACGATCTCATGTTCAAGTCCCATTACTATGCTTGGACTATAGCTATACCATGACATTCCCTATTTGTTATAGGGTCGCCACMGTGACTTTTGTCGTAGATTTG
Organism: Rhazya stricta; assembly: GCA_001752375.1. Lineage (NCBI taxonomy): Eukaryota > Viridiplantae > Streptophyta > Magnoliopsida > Gentianales > Apocynaceae > Rhazya > Rhazya stricta. The sequence goes on from MEJB01000009.1 coordinate 14,066, forward strand.
GGTGGAACATAGAAGTACCGAAAGCAAAAATCTTTATGCATTTGGACTTGGATCGAACACAAATCTTCCAACGTGTGTTCAATGAAGTCAGATGAAAATGAGATGCAATAATTGGATACGACTGGAGGTGCCCAAATATCAACGTATAAACAATGAAGTATCCCTAACCTTTGTTTTTTTTTTAAAGGTTAGGGATGTTAAAGAGATCGTTGGGTATTTATGTCATTTTGATTCAAAGAGTTAAAAAGGGGTAAAGATGACATTTTAATGCTAAGAAATCTCTTTAGAAATAACTCAATGATATATTATGATCCTAAGGATTCTAGTTACCTCTCCAATTATGCCTTTCCCTCGCCAAATCAAATAAGGATACTACCTTTCCTAATTCCTTTTCTGAATAAATCCTTCTATATATTGCTGCAATGCCCACTATCGGGATCCCTCTTTAATTGCATAGGTTCTAGAGAATTCCAGTACTTTCTAAAGAAGTGTAGAATTTTCTAGAATGTTATGGAGAATTCTAGAGAAGTGTAGAATTCTCTAAAAGCTTGTGGAAGTGTGTGAAACTCTCTCGAATATTTCAGAGATGTGTGGAACGTTACCGAAGAGTATGGAAGGATATGGAAGGGGCGTAGAAAAGTGTAGAGATTCCTAGAATGTGAAGATATGTGTGGAGCATTATAGAGAACTAATCTCCACTCTTGGATCCAATTAATCTCCACTGTTCATTGTGGAGGTGGAGTAGTATAAATAGGGGTGGAAGCCTTAATTCCTAACCAACCAAGATAAGAGAGAAGTCACTTCTTAGATTAGGAGAAAAATAAAGATTAAGGAGCCTCTTAGAGAGAGAAGTGAGATAACTTGAGAAGTCTCAATCTTCAAGCTTGAATGAGCGACCGTCCAGACACATTCTTGTAATCCTATTATTCAAATCCTATTATTCTTGTGCTCCTATTTCTCTTGATTCCTTAAGTGCATATCTTAACTTCACGAAGTGGGAATGATAGATTTCCCAACACCCACTATATTTGTTTTCTCAGACCCGATAAAGGAACCTTTGAAAGCAATTCGTCAATATGTTAAATCACTATTCGTTGGATTTGTTCTTCGATTAGCTTGTATGGATACTGGTGAAGTCTCTTCTGCAATTTAGTTGCTCATATTTCAACAAGTAATTTTTGAAGGGAAGGAAACTAGGTGCGTTGTCAACCTCGATCAAGATCCTTCAAGTTGTTAGCTAGATATTTGATCGCTAGCTCCTGCTGAGGAGCTTTACCCTAAAATAGATTACGAGCCAATAAAGAGATTGGTAGGCTCTTGCAATGGTTTGTTGTGCATACGGTATCCGAGAGACGACATTTTTTGCAATCCAATTCGTGGACAAGAAAGAAATACAAATTGCTTCCTAGCAAGCTAGATATTAGGAAGGACTTGCGTTTACATTAGTGTAAAATCGAGCTTGTGGAAATAAACTGAAGATTTACCCCAACCTATCAAAYCAATTGGCAGATGGAATTCCTATCAATCGTGCCTTGCACTGACTGTTAAAAGATTCAAATATTATTTTGGCCATTGATCTTCGAGCCGAGGCAAGCTGGCTTTTGCAGCTCCGTGGGGCTGTGAAATGGATTGGTAGTTGCTATTTGAGACTAAGTTAATGGATTGGTAGTTGCTATTCAATGGGGCATTTCATCCAATCCAATCTCTGAGGACATTTAGAAAGTGAGAAATAATTGATTTATTTTTTCAAAAGGAAAGAGGTGGTTTTGTATGACATTGAAAAGGGATCATATTTGCAGAGGAAGACTTTAATTTATAATTGGTCATGAACTTCTCTCTTTCTATGTGGCAAGCCTTGTTAAACCTGGCAATATTTGCTCATTGGTTAGTAAGATTGAATAGGCGACCATGCTCATTGGTTTCATTTTATAATTTCCTTGGTACATGTCTTGCATTTTAAAATATTTATATTTCTTAGACTTTGTTTATAGTTGCATACTCCATTAATTTTCTTGGTTCACATATTCCTTTTCTCATCCCCACTAATCTTATAGGAAATCTAACCATCCGATATAGGGTATGGCATCTTGAAAATTTTACAATTGAGAAACCTCAGTTACATCATTTCATGTACCTATGCCTAGATTGGATTTTGAAGTGAAAAAGGTTTCTTGGAATGAAACCAATAGCATGTATATGTACACAAGAAATTTTGTGTCTTCGAATTGAAGATACGAAAAAGAATGAGAAATATAATATAATATTRAATTTAATAATAGGTTATCCCTGATTTAAAAGAATAGATCCTCTGCTACTCCTCTTTAGGAAAATATCAATTTAAAGGTGAAGTACCTATATCTCTAATAAAATAAATTTTGATAACAAACATTGAATCGTCGAGCCTCCAAAACTTCTTAAGGAACGTGTTGGATATTTGCAGAACGCCTTAAGTATAAGGAATTTGAACTCTTTTAAGAGCTCCTTATTTGCATGAAGCTTTAAGTTGGATGAAGCTTGTGCGTAGCTTGAATTTGTCTTTGAGGAAGAGCCTTATCTATAGGTAGAGTTCTAAAGATTGCTTATCTATGGGTCTCGATTTCAAAAGGATTTTTGACATTGGATTAAGACAATTGGACTTCTTTATGGATTTAATTTAAATAATCAAGACTATAAGTATTTACACTTCTTGATTACATAAATGGTTTACTATTTCTCAAAGCATCAATAGATAGGCGTATGAGAATTCAAGTCCAAACCTTTTTGCCACTATTCGCCCCCGGCTTAGCCTAGTTCGGTTATGAACTACGTGAAGTTAACTGTATCCTTTTTCATAGGTTATTTTTGTTATATAATTTTTTAGGAGATGAATAAAAAGTATAACCGGATAATAAGGGGTTTAGAACATTTGTTAGTAACCGAATTAACGATGAATTGATCTTGGTAGTAGAGCCAAACAAAATGCAACAAAAAAAGATTACACCTTTTCTACCGTTCTTTCATCTGGAGCATCGGACGAACAATCTTTTTAAGTCTCTAGGAATAGAGTGTATTAAGCTGACATACATTTAAAGAACAAATGAAAACAAACAACTGATATTAATTCATATGTACTAATTGAATCAAAGCAATTCGTATCAAGTTGATTGTATACTAATCATTCTAAATTCCAATTCAACTAATTGAAGCAATCATCTTACTTAATTCAACTTTTTTAGTATCAGGTAATTCACTAAAACATTTAACGCCAATCATCTAAATGTGATTCGGACTATCGGGTATCATGAGTTACGACTTCTTTACTCTCGTGCTTGCCCCTAAATGTCTAGTTAGTTACTCGTTTTACTTTTACTTCTCGTCCGCTTAGTATTACCTTAGTATGTGTAGTTCGTTAGTTCGATGAGTTGTTTTTTTGGCGGGCTTGATGAACCGGCTTTTGATCTGTGCGAGTTACATATCCAATCGTAACATTACACATTGATTGAGACACTATTTGTCTCTCCAATAATTCAAATGAATTCGACGTGTAAACCTGAGTTTGTGTCGTTTCTTTCCAAATGATTTACAATATACATGAGGTCTTCCACGAATGTACTAACGAAAGAAGCAAA
>MEJB01000009.1:28227-104798 GCA_001752375.1 Rhazya stricta
CATGAAAAGATATTCATATAACTCATTAAAAATCTTGACGAGGGGGGGGGAGGGGGTTGCGGGTTCGTATCAAGACGGTGATTGTTATCCCAAGAGAATAAAATTTTTATAAAGTGTAAGGTGTATATTCTGTAGTAATTTATAATAAAAATCCAAACATAAATAATTAAAGTTTAGTTTGAGTAAATTGGATGTTTCAATTATAAAGAGCATAGTATTTTAATTAGTAAAGAAAAGGTTCATTCCTATTTTTATAATAAAATATTGTTAAATCGTTAAATAACGAGGAACAAATACACGAAGTGGTTAATAATACTGTGTGACCTTTTACCTTCCTCATAAATTCTAATACATTGTAATTTAGTTCACTAATTTTATATTGAAATGTATTAAAGTAACTTTCAACGATATAATGGAGCCAGAAAAGTAGAGAGAGGATAAAGGCAGAAAAAAATATAATCTTCAACTTTACAAACCTGACAACTTTCAATGTTTCCCATCTATTAATTCCTCGTTTTTCCTTTTCTGATTTATTTATGAAGCAATCGGACAAAGATTCGTTGCACAGTAGAAAACTTTTGTGTTGAATGGAAATTATTTTAAAGTACAAATTTTGATCCTAAAGTTTGAAACTATAGTAGTTTGGTCCCCCTCAAAAACAATTTTGCCTCCCACCCCCCTCCAAGTTTAGGATTGTCAATGAACTCGAGTCAGTGCAAACTCGGCTCACTCAGCCCGAACTTTTAGGGCTGAGCCGAGTTTGTGCCTGAACATAATTCGAGCTGAGTTCGGCTTAAGTGAACTCAGCCCAACATAAGCCCGAATACGAAATAAAATGTTATATAAATTATTTTTTTATTTTTATAATTTTAATACTAAGTTTATTTTTACACCTAAGAAAAGGCTTGCGTTATATATTTTTCATCATTGTTGAAAATTAATTTTATAATATCTTTTTACTTAATTTTTGTGTAAGATATGATATTTAATATATTTTAGATTTTAATGTTAAACTATCAACCTTGTTTATATTTGATTTACTTGGATTCAATTTATTGAGGTTTCATATTTGAAGTRTCTTTTCTATTTGAATTTATTTCTTTAATCCTTTTTGGGTTTTAGTTTGTCTTTTTCTATTTTWTCTACAACTTTTGGTTGAGCCGAGATAGGGCTCAACTTTCTTGAGCTCGTTCAGGCTTAGCTCTAGCTTGAGCCATGCAAAAATGATTCGGGTTGAGCTTAGACTTGGCCAGACTCGATTTATCTGATTCAACTGATATCTTCATCTAAGATTAATTCTTTAATTCCGTCAATATCTATTATAATTCTYATCCTACTTACATACCACAACAAGAAACAACAAACGTAGTACATTCTGTCAGAAAACAGAACATAGCTCCGATTCACATTTCCCATGAACTTCGAAAAACTATTTACCTTATCATCCAAACTTTACTTTGTCTCAGTTTGAATCTCAATTTGTAAATCTAGTTCACTTTGACATTTCCTTCTARATTACCATAAATTTACTGATACTCAAATAGTTGAAAGTGGTAAATTTTGACAGTAGAACAGTTTTGGGATTTCAACGGTGAATTTACCTGGTGGGACTCGCTGGGCAGAAGATGATGTAGTAGTTGGTGGATCGACAAGCGAAGGTGGTGCTGCGGTCATCGAACGGATAACTGTAAGCCTCTCGGCAACCACGCACGAAATACAAAGAGGAGTCTGACGGCTGACACTTCTCCTTCGTACTGTACTCCCCACTACAGCAATACATCGGAGTTCGAAAGGCGGCGCACGGGCTCTTACACGCCACAGTCTCCCCTCTAGTCATATTCGTACGCGGCACACTTAGCCCCGCCGGACATGCGTCGTTCAAGTTCGTTAAACAACTCGTAGAATCGCATTCCTCACTCTTAGGCGCCACCATCATAGGCAAGTTAAACCCGTTGACAAGACTGAGGCGATAAAAATCCAAATCCTCGGCGCCATTTAACGAGAACTCGGCGAGGGTTACCGTAGAGTTACGGCTGCTGCCGGAGCAATCTACCGTTCCAGAGCCGCAGTCGCCCGTGAGGCAGGAGAAGTTGCCAGTGGAGATATCTGTAAAGCAGTGGTGCGGCCCCAAACTCGGCCAGCCCAAGACTTGGGCACTGATAGCTTCTTCGATTCTTCACTCTCGAGAATAAAGCCAGCAGGAGTAAGTGGCGCCGAACCTGGATATGTATTTATTGCGGGCCATATCGTGCTCCGGCACTCGTTGACTATGGTGAATTCCGTCGACCGAACCGCTGTTAATTCGTTGATTTGCTCAGGAAGAAGATCAAGAAAAAGAAATGGAAGAAACCGGAATGAGTGAGGAAGATCAAGTTAAAATGAAGACTTGAATTTACCTGAGAAGAAAGAGGACCTGAACAGAAGAACAACTAGAGAGCAAGCAAGATCAACTTTCATAGAGTGCCGCATTGAATGTCATGAAGGGTAAAACATCGAGGGAGGTCGAGACTTAAGAGGTGTATTTGCATGTCTTGAGAAAGTTTCATGGTTCCCTCCTATWTAAATGGATGCCAAAACTACCAAATTCTTTATTCATTACTTTGAAATAAAGTTGTTTACATAAATCATCATGTGAATTTTTTCTCCATTATTAATTCCTTTTGAATACGGAATTAAAAATTTTCTTTTAAAAAAATAAAAGCATATGATCGAGATATAAAAATATGAGGTATTATTTTTCATACAAAAATTTTATATAAATTTTAAAAACTATTAACCCACCTAAGATATTAAAAGGATATTAAGAGTGACTGCTGCCCTCCTTCTCCCCCTCGCTCCCTAGCTTTGCCTTTGCTATCAATTTTAATTTAAAATAATCAAAGAACAATTTTCCAATAACGAATAATTAAATGAAATTCAAAAAAAAGTTATTTACATAAAGTTTAAAAAAATAACAGAAGGATATGGATATGTCTGGTTGACGAATTCCTACCAACATCAAATTTCCTCAATTAAGTATGTGGAATTCCACCGTGGTTTTTGGAGGGATAACTAAGCATGGTAAGTCTTCAATCAATGGACCGATGATTCATATCATGTCAAGGATTGATTAGTGACTCGAATTGACCTCCATTGGATACATATGTTTCTCTACAAATTCTGTTCAGATGATGCTATTAAATACTTTAACACATTTGGGGAATGCATTATAATCCAAAAGAATAATAAAGTGATAATTATTAGAGATAGATAAAGTAACTAGGATCACCATCAAAATTAAATAACGCCATCAATAAATATATTAAAACAAAAACTAATAAAGCATCGATAATCTGTTAAGCTTTATTCCGGTGAAAGATCTTTTAATACATATTCCTGTAATATATTTACTGATATTAATCAAAACACAATATTTATATATCTTAACTCGTATCATACCTTTTTTCTTTTGTTCTATGAGTTAAGATATATACATGTCGTACTCTATGATATAATAGAAAAATATAAAAAATATTAAAAAATCTTAAATCTTTTATCATAAATCAATGTCGAACCAAAAATCATAAACTTGTCAAATGAACAAAATGCATTCATTCCAAGTCTTCAGAGTCACATCTACAAAAAAGCAAGAAATATCACTATCCCTAGTAATGTGGCGATGATTCATTCTATATTAATCACAGGATCAAGAGGGAYACTAATTATAACATTCTTTACTTAATTCTTAAATGTGTGTTTGTAATTACATTTTTTAACCTAAAAAGTTACTTTTAAAATCAAAAGTAATYGTCAAGATATTTAATGAATCTCAATTGTGATAAGCCCTTTTAGTTGCTTTCATGAAAAAGTACRAACTGAAGTTTTCCCTAAAAATTGCTGTGCATTCCTTCACAATACTTTTTTTTGATAACATTTTTCCTCATGGCAGAGTATCTTCTTTGATAAAATAGTTAATTACTTTCCTTCTTTGAATTTGTGATTTAGTTCTTTCGGAATTGGAAGTAATATACCAAATATTTTTCTATTTTCTTTTAATTTTTTGTGATACCAGCATAAAAGTGCAACYTTTTTCTTTCCATTTAATTTTACATTTTTTTTCATTAATCACTTTGGTTTATTACATAATATATTGTGTTCTTTAGTTACTTCTGGGGGTGTGGACCTATCTTAGAGAATCATGGAGGAACGCCAACAAATAYATCAGAAGTGAATATTGTGCTTTCACAATTTACTATGCTAATTAGCCGATGCTCCCTCTTGTGYATTGATTTCTTAAAATCTTCTTCTTTTTTATGTATATCTTCTTTGYATGACCTTCAAAGAGAACACTATATATACTCTATAATATCTGAATTTGGGGTAAAAGTATATGACCTTTTTGTTCACTATTCACAACACTCTTAATTACAATGAATAAGGTAATCTTCTGTTAGCAAAAGATSGGATTAATGAGTAGTAAACCACATTAACAAATGAATTTCAACTATCTAATCACTGGTTCATCTACCAGTAACATCTGAAATTGTTACCACATTGAGAGAGGCTGCAGGTTCTGAAGTCTTATATAAGTTGGCATTTGTCACACTAAGAAGGGCAGTAAAAGAAGGTTGTTTAGGAGATTGCAAAGGCATTGATTCCTTTTGAAGCATAGACACTACATCAGACATAGTTGGTCTATCTGCTGCATTTTCTTGAACACACAGTAACCCAACTTGAACATACCGTACAACTTCTCCTATTGAAATTGTTTCAACCAATTTGGGATCTTTGATTTCTTGAAATCTTTCTTCATTCCATAAATCCCAGACCTGTAATAGAATGAAGGTTATTGAGAATCATTGATATATCAAGAACAAGAAATACGCATGGATCATTAAAAAGCAGACAAGTTACTTACATATCCTAATAAGTTTATATGACGATCTGAATTGTAGAAAGCTGTGTTCTTCTTTCCACTTATAATTTCAAGCATCATGACTCCAAAGCTAAAAACATCGGACTTCATAGAGAAAATTCCRTCCATGGCATACTCAGGAGCCATATAGCCGCTGTTTTTATAACCAGACAAACAATTCAGCAGTTGGGGGTGTGTCGAACAGGTCAAAAATGCTGAGATTTCAATCTTACTATGAAGTAGAAGGTGAACTTACTATGTCCCGACAATTCTGTTTGTATTTGCAGACAATTCATCATCTCCAAAAATCTTTGCAGTTCCAAAGTCAGAAATTTTAGGGTTTAGATCACGGTCTAACAGGATATTGCTTGTTTTCAAATCTCTGTGTATAATGGTTAACCTTGAATACTTGTGGAGATATAAAAGCCCTTGAGCAATCCCTTCAATGATCTGTAAACGTGATTTCCAACCCAGTATAGCTCGCCTTTCTTCATCTGCAAAAGTATAAAAAACCCAAGTATAAATATGGCTTCAAACCTAATGGAGAGAGCAAAATGAAAACTTTAATCAACTTACCGAAAAGAATGGAATCCAAGCTTTTATTAGGCAAATATTCGTAGATTAGTATCCGCTCATCGTTTTCAGTGCAATAACCCAAAAGTCTAACAAGATTTCGATGTTGCAACTTTGAAATCACAGTGACTTCATTCCTGAATTGCTCTATACCATGTCCAGACATTTTCTGAAGTCTTTTCACAGCAATTTCTTGACCATTAGGTAACTTGCCCTAYGGCACAAAATTATAAACTTTCAGCATTTGAGCAACCAAAAGCATTGTTAACTGATAAAACACTGAAGAAAACCTGTGAATATTTTGAAATACAAATGTACCTTATAAACTGGTCCGTATCCTCCTCGACCAAGAATACTTTCATCAGAAAAATAATTCGTGGCAATTTCAATGGTTGTATATCTGAAAAAAAGTGAATCTTCATCTTCTCCACGCCTCAAGCATTGCGCCAGAATCGTTCTGCTCTTAACTGTTAAATCCACAAGACAACCATATGCAAATAATTAAGAGACAAGAAATGGTAAAGGTTTAAATCCACAATACATCGAGCATCTGTTTATTTTAGAACTGAAAGCTTGTTTTGGAAATTCAATCTACCTTGAAGACAACCAATCCTCTTTCGGCACCAAAATAAACCTAGTAATGCAAGTAGTACTATGATTGTTGCAACAACGCCAATAATCCATTTACTTGAACGATTGTTTGCGGTAGGTAAAGAGGCAGCAGTTCCAGGCGGAGGAGCAGGAGCAAGGGCAGGGCCAGAGATAAGACTGTATTCAACTAGGTCAATAACAAAAACACTCAAAGCCTTAATCTGATTCAATTAATTGAATAGCAGTAGGAATCTATTTCCAACAGTCTACATCACTCAGAAAAGCAATTTCAAAATGTTCAAGAAATCAAACTTCGATTTCAAATCCCAAAATCCAGGAAGGGAATTCAAAAAAGTTCACAAGCAGCACAAGCTTTTGTTTCTTTATTATTCATGTATCCTACGAGTCTCAATCTATTAAATGAAAAGCGTCAAGTATTGGTGTTTATGTGGCAAGAAACGTATCATGTACATAATGATATCCTAGTACGCTATATCAACTACTCATTAATCTTTGGCTAGCAACATTAAGGCTTTAAATTCAGATTTGACATTTTATCAGACAATAGTTATAGAACATGGCTTCCATTAACATTCCCATTTTGTAGACCTATAAATTTTTTTATCAAAAGAAAAAAAATTAATTTATCATCTGAATTTAGATAAATTCTTCACATTTTATCCATAAAAAATAGCCACATTGATGTAATATTATCCAATTTAGGCCTAGTCCCACATGACTTTACTTTTGGACTCTACCAAAAAGGCATCATACCAATAGATATCTTATCCAAAGTATTCATAAACCCATTATCAATCATACCACTGAAGCATAATTCTGTATGATTTCTTGATGTTCAGTGGTATGAAACGAATCTCCTGAGTCCAAAATTCAATAATCAAGTGGACTGTCTACCGCCTGAAGTAATTCATCTCGTACCTCTTCTATCACAGCATTAGCAGAGTCATCTTCATTCGTCTTCTTAGAATTTTTGCATTGGCATTTAAAGTGACCTGTTTTCCACAATTTCAACATCGTACTTGTTGGTCTTACCTAGATTTACTTATGTTCCGACTAAAATTTCGGGATTTCCATCTGCTCCAATTTTAATTTTTTTATTACCTCTACCTCTCATCTCAAGGTTTAGGGCAAAACCAGATTATGAGGTTCACCCACTATCGCTTCTGTGAACCTCCTAAACCAGAATTAAATCATGTACATCATTGTATTTGAACTTTTTCTTCCTTTTGGAATTTGCTTACTGCTGTCCTCATTCCCTCCCAACTGTTTGGCAAGCAGGCCAAGATGATTAGGATACGAACCTCATCGTCAAATTCAATTTCTACCGAAGGCAAGTGATTTATGATAGTGTTAAAATCATTCAGATGTTGTGCTACTGATGCATTTTTTGCCATATTTAGGTTGAACAGTGTCTTCATCAAATGCACCTTGCTATTTGCAATGGCTTTTCATACATACCAGACAAAATATTCACCAGATCGGCTCTAGTCTYCTCATTTACAACATTGTCTGCAACAGACTTGGTCAGAGTTAACCTGAGAAATCCCAATATTTGTCTATCAAGAAAAGCCCATTCCTCAACCTTCATAGCCTCAAGTTTTGCCCCCAAAAGAGGCGGATGCATGTACTTCCCATAGCAATAATCTTCAATCTAAATCCTCCAATATGCATAGTTTGTGCCATCAAATTTTTTTAATTCCAAATGCCTTTAGTGCTTCCTCTACCGTTGCTCTCACTTAATCCTAACCCTAGGCTTTGATACCAATTGTTAAGAAATTAAATTTAAATTTTCAAAACTAGAGAAACAAAATAGAAGAAAAACACACGTTTAAGAAGAATGATCACACGTGCAAGACAGTTTTTATGTGGTTCGGCAATTTATCTATGTTCACCGAGCTGACCCAAACTCGGCCCGCTCAGCCCTAATTTTTCAAGGCGAGCCTTATGTGAGCCTAGGCTGGACTGAGTTTGAGTTCAAAATCTGAACCCCAACTGTATTCAGGTTGAGCTTGAGCCTATGGATGCTCAAGCCCGCTCAGCCCGTCCCCAAAGTAATGTGTATATATATTTTTTTAAAATTTATTTATTTCATTATTTGATGGGGAAACTTGTAAGAAGACTTTATATAAGAGGCCCTTGACCAAAATAAGGGAATAAATAGCCCAATAAATATTATTTTTACCCAATAAATAATTAATTTACATTTATACCCTTCATCACAAAGGGTCGCCAGCCCCTGTGATAGACATGTCCATCACRGTAGCATTTTACGATGAAAATCGACCAATACACTCATCACTGAAGGCAACTGTAATGTGTCCATCACGGTGTGATAAGCATATTAGGTGCAACCCTTCATTGCAGAAGGCCACCATGATGGCTTGTCCATCACGGTTGGCCGTTGTAATGAAGCATGCACACACTGTGCTCATCACAGCAGGCCACCGTGATGACTTACACCAAAAATGTCCATCACAGCATGCCACAGTGGTGGACATGCCAATCACAGTGGTCAACTACGATGAAGCTTACACCCAATATGCTCATTACAGCAGGCTATGGACATGTCAATCACGGTTGAAGCTTGTACCCAATATGCTCATCATAGTAGCCAACCCAATATGTATCCTCYAGATTCTGGATACAGACATTTTCTTGGATTATATATTGAACTATGCTCATYAAAGTAGGCAGCCCAATATCTATTGGATTATGCAATTTTTTTTTTTTTTTTGGATTATGAAATTTTGTTAGGTATTGATCGGTCTGCATATTTTAGGTTATAAAAATACATTATTTTTATGTTGGATTATGCAGTACTTTTATAGAAAATGAAATTTTTTTTTTTGGGTGGCAATTCGGGTTGAGCCTGAACTCAGCCCAACTCACACTTTGAATGTAAGCTGAGCTTGGCTCACCCAACTCAATTGACACCCCTATATTCAAGGAGTACACAGGGCAACCATAGAGTATTTTAATCTCAATTTATATGTTAGGAGTCTAACTCAATAAGAAAAGAAATACACCCACTAGGAATTTTCCAATCCTATTTCAACAAGAAGTCTTCAACTATATTTCTTTCCCACCAAAATCCATCCATGGCATATGCTCGTGCAGTAAATTACGTGCCGCTTCTGGTTTAGCACAACAACTTCCTTGTTTCCGTAGGGTATTCCATATGCCTACGCTATCTTAGTAGCAAATAACTAGGCTCCATAAATCCCAACAATATACACTCCTACTCCTACTCCTACTCCTACTCCTACCTTGCCTCTTTGTTTTTCAAACTTTTTCCGCCACTGCCCTTACTGCTGCTTTGTTTGCATGGCAACTGTTGCTTGAAGCCATGGTRTTTTTGGCTTTTTTCAATTTGTCTAATGAAGGCAATTTTGAGCCTCTCTTCTCTCTTCATCTTTCTTCAATATTCAAAATGGTTTCTTCCAAAATTTTGGCTTCAATGCAAAACCTTTTCTTCTAGTGCAGTATGTATTAAACAAAGATGAGAAGAGAAGGGTTTGAGAGGTGGGGCTGGCAAGCAAAGGGTGCAAAGCAGATGAGGAGAGATATAGGATGAGGCAGCAAAAGTAACGACTACGACCACATACAACGTATTAGRGGAGGGATGGTAGCTGTAGTGAATTGAGAAAGAGGATATTAGGGTTTGAGAAAAAATAAAGATGAGATTCATAGGCATTTTTGCCATACTCAAAAGCTCGACTTGAGTCGCATTCGTAAAATATAATTCTTACTCAAAAAAAAAARCCTGACCTAAAATCTTTTTAACATGATTCCACAAGTTGAAGGTTGAACTCGAAACCTCGCTTTATAATTTTAACAAGTTCCTTACCAACTATCCTAAACTACTATAATCATATTTAAAATCCATTTGTAGGTTAGGTTCTCCTAGAACTTTTATCTATTTTGAAACATATAAAAGCTTTTCATGTTGGCCAAAACTTGGAATCACTTCTCAAAAGATTTATCTCTATTTCTTGGATGCTTCCCCGTGATAGACTTGTCACATGCAGTCAAAGTCTAATTATTATTTGTATAGTAGTAGCTTTAAACAGGCACATGGGGCCAATATTTGTCACTCACTCTTAACATTATTGGATGGTCCATATATTGAACTGTATAAGGTATTTCTCATACTGTAGAATGTATTACTACTTGATATGAGGGATTTATTAAATAAAAATCGTTAAATATTAATGTTTATGCAGTATGCGATATGTCATATACACAATGATAGTAGTATTTTAATACTATACAGTTTAGGGTATACCAATTATTCGCTAATAATAACATTAAGGCGTTAAATTACCATTAATCTACCGTCAATCAAGCAATGAGAAGTGGTCAATTTTGACCACAGAACAGTTTTGGGGGTCTAACAGTAGATTTACCTGGTGTTAGCCGATGGGCAGAAGACGATTAAGTATTCGGCGGCGGATGCACAGGTGAAGGTGGTGCTGCGGTCATCGAACGCATAACTGTAAGCCTGTGGGCAACCACGTACGAAATACAAGGAGTAGTCTGACGGCTGACACTTCTCCTTCGTACTGTACTCCCCACTACAGCAATACATCGGAGTTCCAAAGGCGTCGCACGGGCTCTTACAGGCCACAGTCTCCCCTCTAGTCATATTCGTACGAGGCACACTTAGCTGCGCCGGACATCCGTCGTTCAAATTCGTTAAGCAACTTGTTGAGTTGCATCCCCCACTTTTACCTCCCTTAGGCGCCACCAGCATAGGCAAGTTAAACCCGTCGACGAGACTGAGGTCATAAAAATCCAAACCGTTGGCACTATTTAACGAGAACTCGGCGAGAGTTACGGGAGGGGTACCCTTGGTGCCGGAGCAATCTACCGTACCAGAGCCGCAGTCGCCCGTGAGGCAAGAGAAGTTGCCAGTGGAGGAATCTGTAGAGCAGAGGGTGCGGCCCCAAACTCGGCCAGCCCAAGACTTGGGCACTGATAGCGTCTTCGATTCTTTACTCTCGAGAACAAAGCCAGCAGGAGTAACTGGCGAGCTAACTGCATATGTTAATATTGCAGGCCATATCGTACTCCGGCACTCGTTGACTATGGTGAATTCCGTCGACCGAACCGCTGTTAATTTGTTGATTTGCTCAGGAAGAAAATCGAGAAAAAGAAATACTGAGGAAGATCAAGTTAAAATGGAGAGTTGAATTTACCTGAGAAGAAAGAAGACCCGAAGAGAAGAACAAGTAGAGAGGTGAGAAGMAGATCCATTTTCATAGAGGCCATATCGCGAAGTAAAGAACAGCATCGGAGATCGAGACACAGAGGTGCATTCCATGTCTTGAGAAGTTTCGAGCTTTCTTTCTATATAAATGGAATATCAAAATAAATTGCTGTGCTTTTATTCTTATTCGAATTAGTAGAAATTAAATATTACATAAAACTTATAAGACATTTCTTTTATGAACAAATAAAAAATTATCCTCATCTATTAATTGTTAGGACAAGGTACATGCACAGCTTTGTGAAAATGAAATGTTGACCAATTCCTGGGCCAAATGAATTTTGACCAGCTCCTCGTTCACGTTGTTAATAGATCTATGATTAAAACGAGATCTGGGTTGATCTGTTATATTATTCGGATTACATATTGAGATAAGGAAAAAAAAATTCATTCACTTCTTAATGTCATTGTTTTATATTTGCAATCAAAAAATTTTAAATGTCATTTATTTTACCAACTGTTCTAAGAAATACTACTCTCAAACATAAAATTTTCACTTTCATCCTGGAATAGAGGAATTACGGTAATCAATTTAAATAATTGATTAATTCATACGGAAGTAATCGATTAATGTAAATAATTATGAATAATTACTTTATTTATAGAAAAAAATTAATTATTCATAGTAGATGACATTAAAAATTTTAAATAATCGATTATTCAGATGACGCGAAGAATTCTGAATAATTATTTTGAATAATCGATTATTCTGAATAAATATGATASAGCTTTCATCAATAGGTTAAGACAATGGATAAGCGCATTCTTAAATCAAAGCGAGATATAATAGTCAACCTCTCGTAAATTGTGGTKTCAAGTTGAATCAGAACTTTTTTCTAAATAAGAACYAAATTCTACAAGCAAGGGTTTTTCTTCGGAGTCAGCGAATTCTAAAATTATTTATTACACTTTTATAATTTTTAARCTATTTTTAATTATTTAAACTAATATTGAAACTATTTTGTACAATTTTCTAGTCATCCAACTAAAAGAGAAGTTTCAGGACCAAATTAAATCGAGTTTTTTCTCTTTTTAATTTCTAGATTCTTTTTAAGATTTAGGTATACTGAAAAGGTACCAAACTAAAATTAATCCTTTACTTTCATGTCTTAGAGAGGTCTATGTAGGTCTTCCAATTTTAACCATGTATCATGAAATAATAAAAAAATTATTTATTATTTTCTAATAATAGAATAAAAATCGCTAAAATTTCAGAAGAGCAAAGCCTTCCAAGGGAACCATCTCTTCATCTAAAATGTCAGATGAGAACAGTCCTAAACGAAATATAATAAATTGGTATTGAAATTTATCAAAATTGGCTAATTAAATGCAACTATAAGATTATTTCAAAACGAACGCGTAAGATGAAACTAATATGAATATTGATAATGATATAATTAGAATGAGATTTTTTTTTTTTTTGATTTGGTTCGCATTTTAAATGTTGAGAATGATGTATATTTCCCTCCAAATATATACAATGCCCTTGGTAGGAGATATAACCATAAACATAGTCCTACCAAGGGCACCGAAAGAGTCCATCATTGTTGCAGGCAAGAGAAATGGCGAGGAGGGTTTAAAATGAATTGYGATTATATATTATTCTTTTTCAAATATGAAATTCTGAAATTTAAAGTGTTAAAAAAAATTATTATTTTCTGTTTACTTAGAGACCTCGATTGATATCGCACTGCACTGCAATTCTTCAGTCGATAAGAACGCCTTTGATTACACTTTTATGTAAGCTTGCATTTGAATGTGTCTGAACTCCCTAATAGCTTATCGTACCATTCTCGTATTCTCATTTTGCCGAGTACTGAAAAACACATATAGTATATAAATTTTGTCGAACATATCTTGTGATGTTTGATTTCACTTCAGCAAATGTGGCAAAGATATAGTCAGTGATTTCTTTATTATTTTCTAATAATAGAATAGCAAAAGACCGACTGGATGATTCAGCAACGAAAAGGAAAAGATAAGGAAGCAATAAGAAGTACTGCCATGCTCAATCTGCATCTCTTCTGTACTCCGTTGGACTTCAAACTCTGAACTCAGAACCATAAAAGAGAAAAATTTAATGAGAAAAAAACAATAATGAGATGGATTTTCTCTCATTGGAGAAGGGTTTTGTATAGAAATATATAAAAGCCTTACTGGTCATATTGAATGATGATTTTTCCCGCATCCAAATCAGCAATGGCTGCAAATGCATCTTCAGAGAGATCAAAGGTTCCATGACAATTCGTACAGTGATCAACTATTTGCACTACGACGCTCTGTCCAGTACAAGGATGTGGGGTTCCCAGGTTCGTGCCATCGGTGCAAGTTATGCTATACTCCGTTCCACAGGCGTTACCACCGTTCCATATCTCATCAGAGGCGGCTGCCACCATGCTCGTAGGGGTGCCATAGCCATCACATGCTGAGGCTGCAGAGAATACAAAATTCATTAATGGTTTCGATCGCATGAATATAGTGAATTTCCTGCAATTATTTACAATGGCTTACGGTTGTATATTGTGTTGAATGTTGCAGTCCCTTTACTTGCATATGCAGATAATGCAAGACTCAAGAACATTCCCATTAACACCATTGTCTTCCTTGTTGCTTCCATTTTTCTTTTGCTCTGATCGCTAACTTTTCACAGTTTGAATTGGAGATGAGAGTATGATGAGTCTATGACTGTTTGGGAAACAAGACAGAAGGCTTTCTCCTTTTATAGGAGTGCCAAGAGAGTCTCCATTTCTGCAGGCTACTGATTGTGTAAACAAAGTTTTAGATGTAAAAGAGGAGATCTCTGCAGGCTTCTGACTTGCTAGAGGTTTTCAAGATATATGCCAAAGAATGTTCCACTGAAAATATATTCTAAATTGGCATTGTTCACTTCTCCAATCAATTGTGATAGTGAGGCTAGACAAATATCTAATGTTAAAATGGTTGAGACARAGTCGAGGATTTCATAAGCAGACAACACTAAGAACATGCCCTAATTGGTTTTGATTTGAAAATCAATTTATGAGTTGTCAGACAAGGTCTTTGCAGTCTTTGATGGATTAATAATTTTGTACTTTCCAATGTTCCAATGGGCAAAATAAAAAGTTGCATGCGTCCAATGAAACTTTGGCTTCTGAACATTGAAACGAGGGATTTATATTATCGGTAAAAATGGATTGTCTTCACATGAACATAATAATTTATATTATCAAGCTTCGGACCATTGAAAGTAATTGTTAATACTAACATACTAATTTTTATATCGTGGAATACTTGCACGTATATACACAATTAGAAGAGTTCAATTGAAAATTATGTATTTGATGCTGAAAATCATGGTCGAATTGGAAAAGGATTCAGTGAAGTTCTTTTGGCAGTGATATGGAATAGGAAAGAAGGCCTGAAGCTGCCAAGAGAAAGGAAACAAGTATAACTTCTCCATTTTCAGAAAACTTGAGTTGGCCGAAGTGTCATCAAGACATCAACTGCGTATGGTTCAACTTTTGGAACTTTACCTGATATGGGTTTTATCTTTTAATCAACTATATTGAAAGGAGAAACCTAGTGTTAAATCCACTAAGGTTGAAGTTCACTAACCTGTTAAGAGTCACCGACTCTCTCTCACCAAAAGATTCATGAAAATACTTGGAACCAGCAACAAGAGCCTCGAAAAACTTTAGGAAGAATCAGAAATATAAAGAATGGAAGGCTCTAGAAGTTGCAAGTCGAACATAAATGAAGAAACAAAATGAGGCAGTAATTGGTATGAGGCGATCAACAGAGAATGAATGAAACGATGCATTATCAGTTGTCGACGGATTAAGACGAAAGAGAATATGAAAGATCTTCATTTTTTAGTTTTCAATCTAAAATGGCATTTACATTTATATTCTTGACTCACGTTTTCGTATTGTGGCCGCAATTTACCGGATTCCACTATGTAGCAGCAAAAACAGATGAAGGAAAATAGTTAAAGAGACATGAAATTTTGRAAAAAAAAAAGTTCTCAGAAAAATATAACATTTTATTATTTGGGTGGAGTTCCAAAACTACACACAGCACATTGGCTATTATTTCTAGTACACATTATGATCCATTGCTCAGTAATCCTGTGAACCTTAAACTCTGCAAAGGACACAATAAAAATCAGAATACCTCTTAGCAAAAAATTCCTTAACTTACCAAGACTGAGGATGATGATAATCTAGTTATTGTCTTGTAGAATAAGAGGGTACTGGTTATACTCAATGGCGATCGAGCCAGCATTTATATCAGCAATGGTGATAAATGCATCTTGAGAAAGATCCATGGAACCTCGGCAGCTCATGTAGAAATCAACTACCGTCAAAGTGACGCTTTGCCCGGTACAAGGCTGCGGTGTGCCTAGGTTTGTATCAGCAACRCACCTTATTGTATACTGTCTCCAACAGGCCTGGCCGCCTTTCCAAATCCCCGGGCTAGCCGATGCAACCATGCTGTTTGGGGTGTGGAAACCATTACAGGCCGAAGTTGCAGGAACACAAAATTCAACTTGTAAGATCGACTTCCTWGAATAACAACTTTGGTACAATATGTATGGGATTATGGAAACATACGATTGTAAACTTTGTATTAACTTGCATAGCTGCTCTCTGCACTTGCAGCTAAAACAACGCTCACCAACATGCCTAAGAGCAGCATGAATTTCTTGGTTTCCATTCTGATTTCTTTCTGCACTCCCAAACACTTCACAAACTGTCAGTTGGAAAGAGGAGACTGGGACACTACACCTAATGCATAACAACAGAGAAAAAGTCYTCTTACATGTAAGAAAACAAAATTGCTGCAGGCTGCTCATATGAATGTCGAAATAAAAGCTTGAACAAGTGTTTTAATTCGTAATGTCAGGCAAAGTATGCCCCATTCTTCTATATATATATAGAGAGAGAGAGAGAGAGAGAGAAGGAAGGGTCTCTCCAGCTGCAGAGTCCGCAATCATGGAGAAGGCTTCAAAAGAGAGATGAAAAACATCATGTTGGCATCCCAGACAGTATTCAACGACCTTTACTATTATTTCACCGTTCTTGCAAAACTGAGGCCCTGGTTCTACTCATCTGATCCTGTACATTSTTCCACAACCTCCTTTCTGYTCCACAGATGGTTCACTCCCTCATCATTCCCAGCTCCTCAAAACCAAAGCATGTAGATGCTGCCAAATGAAATAGAAAAAGAGTACTCCTAGTATTGAAACTACAAATTTTTGTAAGATTTAGATGGGAGAGAACGACTTTTGTGAATGGTCAATACTTACTATAAAGTGTAAAACTGCGTTATGGGAAGAAACAAATGTGCAGTATACGAGGCAACTACAAGCAATGAAACTTTGAAGAGGATAACTTGCTCTAATTACTTAATCGCTCCAATTGACAAAAGGTTCTCTTTTTTCCAACTTTTTTTATTAAAAAATTATTTTAAGCGAATGTCGATTATTTTTAAATTAACTTTTAACTTTAAAAAAATTAAAAAGCTATTTTAAAAAATCAATCTAGAAATATTTTTTAAAATAATATTTGTTTATTGATGTGGTTGAAAAATAAAAATATATATAAATGTTTAAAATAAATATTATTAAACGCAATTTTTTTATTAACAGTTTAAGGAAAAGTATAAATTAAAAAATCACGTCTAAAATTTTATTTTAGCTTAAAAGTACCACAAATGCATGATGTACCTTAGGTAATTTATATTTTTTCGCTTGAATAATATTTTATTTTTTCATTAGACGTGGATTATTCAATCTTTTCATTCAAATCATACTATTTAATGACTTTAACCCTCGAAAAGTCAATCTTATTTTTGAAGTCGTCTCAATTTTGCTTACAAATCATGTACATTCAACGAATGGATATGACTCAAYAAAGGCAGGATGCAAACCTTCAAAATTAGTGAGGCACATTTATTATTGACGACTTTTTAATATAAAAGCATATACAATATTTCATTATTGAGAAAGCGYGAGAACTTTTATTTTATTTTATAGCAAGAAATAATTGAGACACGTGAAAGTTTGAGAAGATAATATATTTATTAAAAAAAGAAAATACGATAGAGTGTATGAGGTAAGAAAGATTAAAAAGTTATAAATAATAAATATATAAAGTCGTCCTGAGGCACGTGGCCSAGGAGACACCAGCCTAGGTCCTCCCCTGGATATGAGAGACTGCACTCACTATGAAGGGTTATTCAGCGCATGGATACGTTTTTTGGGGTTAAAAATGTTACAATAGCTTTTTTTTTTTTTTTTGGAAAAAGGGTATATTATATTATAGTTAAATATTATTTTTTATTTTYATCKTTATTTAATTTTTAAATCAACTCATTTAACTTACAAGGTCGATCTATTTTCTCTCATTTTATCTTTTTTTCCACAAAAAGAGTTAAAATATCATTTTAATAAAAATTTCAAATCAATTTATTGTATAAAAAGTAYGTAGTTGAATCTCTTTACTTGATACGCCTTAATTGAAATATTAAATTTCGTAATCTAATTTGTAAAGTTTAAATGTGTTAAGTCGGAATATAATCACTTAAAATTTATTAGAAGTAATTAATGTATTAAAATATTACATAATTATACTATTAATCGATTTTAATTTAATACGCTTTTAATTTATTTAATTTTAAATGGTGAATTGTTTTATCAAATTGCCTCATACTTTACAAAAGCAAAGTTAGTATAAATTATGAAAATTCGTTAAAAATCTGGAAATTGATAGAATAAAGTGATCCATCAATAGGACGTGATTTATAAAACATAAATTAACACATCGAAGAAAATAAGCAAAGTTAGTATAAATCATGAAAATTCGTTAAAAATCTGGAAATTGATAGAATAAAGTGATCCATCAATAGGACGTGATTTATAAAACATAAATTAACACATCRAAGAAAATAAAATTTAAGATACTTTTATTTCCAAATTAATGGACAAAACATATTACATTAGTTTCCATTGAGAAAATCAATGTCATCCAAGGTCGGAGCCATTCTCTTATTCAATAAATATTACTGAGCACTGCCATGGACACTAAAGTTGAGAAGCTCGGACTACTTGTAGTCTTTTAGACCCTGAAAATTAATAAGAAAAAGAAGATAAAAAGGAAAATATTAGCATAAYTGGAAAGTTCATAATCACAAACCCGATATATATAGAATCAAAGTCATGTGAAGTTACGGGTTATATTCAATTCTGATTCTTCCTGCTGCAGGATCAGCGATCATGGAGAAGGCTTCTTGAGAGAGATCCATTTGGTCTGCTGCGCATCCTGGGCAGCGGTCAACGACCCTTACGGTGATTTCTCCGTTCCTGCAAGGCTGAGGCACGCCTGCGTTCGTCCCCCCKGTACATCTCACTCTGTAAGATCTCCCGCAAGCTGCTCTGTTGCCCCATAGTGGTTCATTCACTGCTGCTATCATGGTGCCCTGGTCTTGGAAGCCAAAGCATGCAGAGGCTGCAAACAAATTAAACCAATTGCTTGAGCTTCAAACGTTCAATTACTGTTACTCTTCGAGGGATATGCAAGTGAATAGAACAAGCAGGTTAAAGTATAATGTAACTTACGAACATAGGTAGTATAGAAAGTAGCTTGTCCGGGAATTGCAGAGGCCACATGAATAAGAGCTGTGGCGATAAACGCCATCAAGATAACTCGTTCAACAGCCATTGTTCTTGCAAAATTATGGAATGACAGAAACTTCAAGGTTCTCTCGTTCAAAACTGCTATGTAGATTAATGGTTTGTGCAACAATGCTTGTAAAGGTTAGCTATTTATAGTGTTAGGCTGATAGAAATCTACAAGTAAAGCGGTCTCTGCACGTTTCCAAAGCATGGAAATTTCCAAAACGTAGAAAAATTCTCCACATGATAAAGGATCATAGACTGAGAATGAGATGAGGACTAGATGCACTTCTAACTTTKGACTTTTTCTCTCTTTTAATATTCTTGATGATTTCTCCAGGAGAGTGAGAATCACATCGAACAGTTGAGAGACCAGAAAACGAGTTCTCAGACGAAGCCCTAGAAGTCATATCAAGTCCATTTTTAAATATCTACTTTTCTTGATACACTAAACAAAAGGTTACAATCTTCCCTTGAATTTCAAAAATTTTAAAATTAATGTTAAATATTATATAATATTATTTTCTCCTTTCTTTTTTACTTGTCATATTTATTACAATTTTCTACTTCAAAATACTTCCTCTTTACAAAATCAATAMAGTATTTATTACACTTTTTCCGATTTACCCTTATTATGGTCAATAAACATTTTTCATTTTCCAGACCTAATAAATGAAAAATCTATTAATTACTGTAAAAAGAGTAGGGAAAGATGGAGAGAGTGTGTGTTATCCATGAGAGAGATATTTTGTTCGTGAGAGAAATTAAGATAGGATTAATTTATTCATTTTAATTTAATATTTCATAAATTTTGAAATTCCTTAATTTGTTTGCGAACATCGAATATGACAACTTAAAATGAATGGAGTGAGTACCATACTCACAAAAAAGATAAAAATAAATCGATAAGATAGCGAACACATGAATATATATGAAAAATATTACARAGAGAACCTCGCACTATAAGCCAAAGAAATTGTTGAATATCTTTTAATATACTTTTTTACTACACTTCTTACTAGACATTTACATCAATTTGAGTATGACGTGTATACTTCCAACACCACTCCTCCTTTATATTAAAAACTAAAATATATATATATAATTATTGTGCTTTGATTATTATTATAGAAAGAGAAGGATCCATATCCCAACAAAATTCCTAATCCTTATCAAAACATAAACCTAATCACATTTAGATAACAAAGAAATCCAATCCTAATTAAGTAACATGGATATAGTCCATACTAATTTAAGTTTTATATACATAAATCACGCCACGAACTTTTCAGATTGGATCAAACAGAATCGGATTAATAAAGTTTAACTAGGATCGTATATCATTCACAAACTTGACTTGCTTGCTAGTCGCCACAAGAAGCCGTGCCAATCTGAACAATGAGGTAAGGTCAAGAAATTAGATTACGTGATTGTCCAACTTTCCCATGAAGAAATTGTCTGTTTCTTGCCGAACATGCTGCCGGACGTACGTTAAGGGAGTCATTTTTTTCCCACAGTCCTTCTAGATGAGGCAGCCTTCAAGTTTGCCTAGAAGCAGCCACTCTTGAAAGGATGTGTAATAGATCACTGATCTCTTGCGCCAGAATTGAACGGGGCTAAGTGATTTGTCGAAATTGTGGGTTGTATTTAAAAAAAAATTTATTCACATGCAGATAATTCGTATTTTTATAAACATATCTAGTTCATCGAGTATCTCTTTGAGACATGCCCATATCTTTGATTTTTTTTATTTTTTTGTTTTTCCCCTCACTTGATTAATCGAGGAGAAGAATAAAGCTTGTTATTGCTTTTAATGAATGCAATTAGCTGAAATTTAATCTTGAATATGAGTAAAAAAAAATTAGAATAAATTGGATAATGGTTATAATAACACGCAGAGTAAAATTAAYGAGAGATAAATTAGTTTAACATATCAATGAGGATTGAAAATTAAGGAATTCCATTAAGTTATAATTTGTTAATTAGAATTACATAGAAATTAATTTGATCAATTCTTTTATTACATTAAGAATTTATTTGCAATTATGGTTTAATTTCGCCAATTCAGGGATATTAATAAGGTTTCCCTAGCAAGCTAGGGTGGAGGTTTCTTCAGGTCAAGACAGTCCATGGGCCATCTCTCTTTAATTGACCAAACTCTTTATTTCTAAATTTTAACTTTTTTCCCTCTTTGACTAATTAGTATGGAAACATTTCTTCATATTAGGAAAGATCTTCATTTAAATCTTATATCAATCAAGTACCATATTTAGAACTTTGTTAGAAGAGATGTCAGGCTTTTCTGGTGTAATCTAACAAGACGGAGTCATAAACCTCACTCTGAAGAGAGGAGAGTAGATGATTGAGATATTGGAGTGCGAAATGATACTTTTAAAGCAAAAATCCTATATAAATTTTAAAAAATATTAATCGTACGTAAGATTTTAAAAAATATTGTGAGCAATTGTCCCTGACCCCTAATTTCTTCGTCCTTGCCCAACTTTTATATTACTTTTTTAAAATAAAATAAAATAAAATATATATCTTATTCATCATAGTTATCAATTTGGGCAATTAATAAGACATCAGGCGTGGCATTTGCCAACCAGATTACAATGTTCGTCATGCTACAACATACTCTCTTAACGAGCAAATACGCAAGCATATTTGTTAATTTAGGTGTGTAATCAAGCCCTTACATTCAGAGTGCATATCTTTTGGTCTAATGCATTTAAGGAGGGAGTTAGAAAGTGGCGAGGATGACGAGGGTGAGAGTCGACATTCAATATTTTTTACATAAAATTATTATTGTTTAGATTTATACAGAGTTTTATCGTAAAAGTATCATTTCGTTCTCAATATTTTTTCTATTTATTCTCGCTCCTGCAAAATTAAATTTTTAGCTCCTTTCATGAATGCAATGCGCTATATTACCAAGGGTTGATAGATTCGGCCGTCTTGTATTCAACTTCTTCACTGTCGGCAAGCAATTCGGACTCAACGGTGTGCGATTGAAGCAGAAGCTGTTCAGCAAGATTCAGGTACCAATACTAATGCCCCAGAGCTCTGGATGCTCAGGTCCAGTTTCACCAACTAGCCGACCTGCCGCTCTCCCAACAATTTGCCTCGCCGTATTCCTTGGAAGGGCACCAAAGCCTCCCTGCTCTTCCTTCCATGCAGCATCGACATTATCTTGTACGAACTCGTTAGGGTTTGGGGGCCTACATTTCTGTGGCACAGGGGAGGGCCAACAATGACCTCCGTGTCAGCTCGAGCTGCATTTTGGTACTCCTCGAGGAGGTTCAAAGCCATGTCAATAGACAATAATCTCCTCCTCCAGAAGCTGCTTGTCTTCAAAGATCCATCTCGTTTCTTGCTATCCATATCCCCCCATGGTAGCATCACAACAAAGCTAACCTCTCAGCTCTCGTTCATCATTCCTTCTGTCATCATTAAGTTAACAAGCACATCCCTTAGACTCTCCACACCTTGCATTGCCCACCCTAGCTATATCCTCGTCAATTTCCATATCCTCCTAGCKTACTAGGCTACTAGCAGTCGAGGAATAAATGGGATTCCGTCCAAATTCCATCCACATAGAAGACACCGGAAGATCTGCAGAGGGAAACGACACAATAGCTTCTCGGTTGTTGGCATTACTTGCAATCGCATTACTTGTTCGAGTATGGGAAAAAGGATCAGCCACAAAAACTGCATTCATGGCAGGTTTGAGAAGCATAAATTACCTTATTTGGAATCGTATTATGGAAATATCAAAATGATTTGATACATAAGCTTAATATCCATTAAGGAAATCAATATCATCTACGTCGAGATTTCTCTTATTTCATAAACATTAATATTCTGTACTGCTAAGATTATAGTAGCGATAGAATGAGATGATGCTTGGAGATTCCACTGTAGCCTTTTAGGCCCTGAGAATTAACAAGACGATAACGAGGAAAATGTTAGCATCATGAGATCAAAGAAAGGCTTCTTGAGAGAGATCAAAGAAAGTGCAGTACCGGTTATAATCAATATTGATTCTTCGAGCTGCAGGATCTGCAATCCTGGAGAAGGCTTCTCGAGAGAGATCAAACTGGTTGGGTCCGCATCCAGGGCAACGATCAACGACTCTCACGGTAATTTCACCATTTCTACAAGGCCGGGGAATGCCTTGGTTCGTATCTCCGGTACATTTGATTCTGTACCTCCTCCCACAAGCTGCTCCATTGGCCCATAGCGGTTCATTCACAGCTGCAATCATGGTGCCTTGGTCTTGGAAAACATAGCATCCAGAGGCTGCGAAGAAAGCATTCACTYCCTGAGAAATTAAATACTAATATATCTTGGCGATTAAAAAAGGAGTTCTTGAGGCTCTCGTTTTCGTATTAGTACRCGATTAGAGACAGCAAATTTTCATAACTTTCGTTTAATTCAGAAACMATTAATCTCCCCCTTGAGCTTTGAATATAACTTACGGACGYAAGTGGTACAATAAGTAGATTGTCCAGAAATTGCAGAGGCCACACGAACTAGGGTTGCGGCTACAAATGCCATCAAGATCACTCGTGATGCGGTCATCTTCTTTCCTGTTTTTTTCTCTTTTTCCCGAGTCAAGAAATAAGCTGCATAGTTTGCCAAACTCCCCCTGGATTTTGAAAGCTATGCGGGAAAAGTTTGCCATTTATAGTATACGCTTTCTTCATTCTTCATAATCTGGTCTTTACACATCTTTTTCAGCTTATGCAAATAACTTCTTGAGAACACTGGATCAATAAACTTGAGCCATTAGAAGTACTATTACTTATGAAGAAACGTCACCTCTAGACGGAGCAAGTGAGGCCCAGTTTTAAACGAAAATCCAAGTCAAGTGAGGCCCAGTTTTRWAATTACCCTYTAACGGGCCCAACAGTTGTTCAGCAACCCATAMAACCAATATGTACGCACTRGATCGAGACTTAGCCCGAACTTGTAACAATTTGAAAGCCTGACCCGCATAGCATTTCTGTTAAAAAATTTAATAAATAATGAATGARCAGAATTTTTTATTTTAAAAGTATTATAAATATAGTATTTAATTTGTATCATTGGGCCCACATACTGAACTTTTTATGGGAGTTGTTAAAAATAAAAATACTTTTAGATGAAAAGTTCTCCAAATATACTTTTATGAGCAAATGCCAATATGATAAATTCTAATGCAACAATGCATGAAGACAAATTCCCAAAGATCAAATATTTTATTTTAGGACACAAATATCAGTATGTTAACTGTTCAAATTATTAGGGTTTTTTATCAGAATGGGAATTCTTTTGTCAGGTGCTAAGACGTCGATTGGGTTTTACTTTTAATATGTCATGCGTTTCTTTTAGTTTTCACTTTTCCAACGCATTCCTTAAATTCATGGATCCCGTCCTAGCATATTTTGTGAACACGTAGCGCATTCCTTAAATGCGTGGCATATTTACCAACACATTTTATGCATGAGTTGAGTAATGCTAATGTTTGTACAGTAAGATTTATTGTGAGCGTCCTTTGAAAAAGGATGCCCATTTTAATTAAAAAAAATCCAAATTATTACTTGGATATGTTTCTATATACATATCATTGTGATAATGTTTCTAGAAGATTTATAAAAAGAAATATTTTAAAAAAACAAAACAAAAGCCAAAGCAAAAGTAATATAAAAACTAAGACGGTGCATATATTATTTAATTATTTTTTATGTTTGACTTTAAAAACTTAATGCTGGAATGGTATAGAAATTAGATTTGTACTTTTCTATCTTTTATAAGTGTTATAAATATTTTTTTAAATAAATTTTAACTGAAATTAAAGCCTAGGTCAAGGTTCAGAGTTGTTAATCTAATAATATTAATTATTTTTTTATTTTTAATAAATTGTGGATGACACTTTATTTTATTTTTAATTAAAAAGGTTTTTTATATATCATAATAAAAATTAAAAATATAATGATAAAGTATCATAATCAATTTAA
The DNA here is from genome assembly GCA_001752375.1 of Rhazya stricta. Lineage (NCBI taxonomy): Eukaryota > Viridiplantae > Streptophyta > Magnoliopsida > Gentianales > Apocynaceae > Rhazya > Rhazya stricta. The sequence goes on from MEJB01000009.1 coordinate 53,232, forward strand.
TATCTCATAAATTAATATTATTATTTAATTACGACAGTTATAAAAAATAATGAAGAAATATATACCCTATTTAATTAGTACTTCATCAAAAGCGCTAACGAACGGCCAAAGATTGTGCTTAGTTTTCGGCACACATTTCATGACCAACATCCGACAAATCAAAAACTATAGTGCTCTGCTCACAGCGCTGGATCTCTCCACATCTTTGATTCTTTTTTATTATAAGCCCATTTCAATGTGTGAGTTATTATGCCAATTTTGAATATTACGCGAATAAATTTAATCAATAATCTATTATCAATAACTCAAATAAACTTTACACTAAATGAATCAGTAGTTTATTCAATTCAAACCTTTTGATAATCAAATTGTATAAATTTTAACTATCATGTTTCAATGTTTAATATAATAAGATATTATAYCTCARATTATCAAAATTCAATATTAAAAATCAAATTAATTGTYAATATTGAGACATTCRCTTACTTTTCAAACTTTAGTATTCAAATTTTAGTTTTATGGCACGAAGCTTTAAGTCTTACTTAAGAAAAAATTTGACCTTAATAAAATCATGTGTCTTTCTAAATTATCTCTTCTTTTCTATCTTAATGAAGCGCTGGTTATAGGGCTCTCTTACTTGCTTTGATTTTTTTGAATTAATCACTTGAACACTTAACTCTATMATTTAAGTAATCAATAGTCGAATTAGTGATAGAACAAATGCTTCTTAGATCAAGTTAATTCATGTTTAACATGAAKCAATGAGTAAATTGAAGGGTAGAATTATCATAATGCATCACTTAGTTCGCATAGGCASCTCAATTAGTTCCATGGGTGAAGTTAACAAGAGACCAATGATCTCCTTGTATGTGGTATGCTCAGGGTCTAACCTAGTTGGGTCAATTAATTCTTCATAATTTACCTTTTCCATACATTCCTTCGAATCGAAACTCCACACATTCCCTCGGCCGAAGGTGTGAGGGCTGCGAAGATGGGAGATTCCACCTTTTGGAACAAGGAAACCATAATTTAAAAATTATTCCAATAGTTGTTTCATTGATTTATAATACCTTCCTTCTTATCATGCATATAGAAGAGAATTAAGATAGATAAAAAGAGTTGTTTAATGAATCAAATATATTTACACATATCTTATTATGAACTAAGTAATATGTAATGTATTAGATCACGGGTATTAAAAGATTAATTATGGAATCAAATTAATCTCTTAATAGCGACCTTTGGTAAATACAATCTAAAGATATTAAAAAATATTTTATTGGATCTTCTTTTAGTTGTTTTAAATAATAAATAAAATAACCGACGAGCCTTAACCTTTTCTACATTCCAACCCTACAAACAATCTATCCTCCCTCATCAAGAACCCATCCTCCCTTGCGGGCCTTGCCCCCACTCCCTTCCCTATCTCTCYCTGGAATAAAATATACCMAATCASCCCCTTTCTCTTCTGCCCAGAGTCTTCATTCTCTCTGTTCATAGTATAGATGCAATCGTCCTGTTGAATTACTTTCTGAATCTTGAATTTGTAGACAATTTCGCACGCCACATGCCAATCCTTTTACAAGAAATTGAAGAAGAAGACCATCATCATCAACAACACAGCCATCGCCATGCAGAAGAGGGCCATGGCAATCTACAAACATCTTCAACCCGGACGCCACAACGGCGTCTCAAAACAACTACAGAATCCAGCACCAGAAAGCTTCTTTGCATCTTCTTCAAATGCATCATTATGGGATTCGTTCTGTCCCTGTTTCTCCTTTTCATAGGTTTTGCTGCCCTTGTCCTCCTTCACTTTCTCCTGACCTCCACCGCCGGTCGCCGCCGTCGCCGCCATCATCACCAACAATACCCTCAAGTGTCAACCGACCGTACACCAGTTTCTTATTCCAGGCAAGATCTTCAAGAACTGCTCCCGCATCTCAGCTATGCTGCATCAGCACAAATAGCAAGGGATTGTGCAATTTGCTTGGAGAGTTTCAAGGAAAGAGATGTTTGCAGGAAATTGCCTGATTGTAGACACCTGTTTCATGTCAATTGTGTGGATACTTGGCTAACAAAGGTGCCCAATTGCCCCATTTGTCGAACCCGAGTTCGCTTGGATTCTGGGGGTTCCCGTTCGATGAACAGTGACGACGAATGGAAGGTTTGGTGGCCTGTTGCCTTTGAGGATCGCAATGTTTAGGATCTTGGTTGGGACGATGAAGGATGTGGTGGAATGGGCTAATACGTTTTCTGTTGAGCTACTAATGGATCAATTTTTGTAAGTCTTGATTTTTTTTTTAAAAAAAAAAATCGATCTTTCAGTTTCTGCTGTAAATATATTTTAAGTTTATAGGGTAAAGTTGCGTTTTTGAATGTTCTAACATTTTGCTTCTATTTGTGGAGTTATTCCAGTTATTAATACAAGGAATATGATTACTATGAGGTTTTAGTATAATTAGATTGATTCAGATAGAAATGGGAAATTTAAGAGGACTTGTTTTAACGAAAAACTGTCTAAATATATGAAAGTTAATGGAAGCTGTGGAATGACTATAAAGAAAAAGGTAAACAATTTTGTCCATGGGTTGCAAGCATCTATCAAGGATATTAAGTGGATCATGTCATACATTATTTACTGAAAGAGAACTTGCCAGGAGACGTAACAGATAGGCATGTCACTGACTCTACTGTTCCAAAATGGTTCTAAGGAATCATTGATGACCTTAAGGAAGAACATGCTTCTTGATGTACTGATTCCTGGAATTATACAGAGAGACAAGAATATATCAGTGTGGATGTTCTCTCTATATCCATGTACAGAAACTTGGAGGATGAAAGGTATGATTACATTAACATTTGTAGGCAAAGTGAAGGGAAAACTTATAAGGGCTTACCTGATCCTTCTACATGCTTGCTTATTATTAGGTTTCCTAGTGTGGAGGGCCTCATCGTACTTAACATTATTTTTCTCTAATTCTTGGCATTACGTAGTATTCATTGCTGAGAGTCATCTTGAAGGAGTCAATCCTCAAATTGTGACTTAAGGTGGATCTTGCAAATTGTACATTTCTGCATACGACTTTGGGGGTAGTCTAGCAGCTGAATTTTAGGCCTTAAAGTGGAAGAACATGGATTCAAACTCTGTTGTTCCCTTGGCTTTGTTGACTGGGTATACTTTGTTTCAAACCTCAGCATGATAAAAACAAAAATCAAATATTTCATGTTATACAAGACCATAAGGTGGAAAGGATGCTCCTTTCTCAGCTTCTTAGCAACCATGCAAATTTTCTGCAAGTGGATGCTTTTTTTAACGACTTTGTGGTAATTCTTAGCATAATTATGGTGTTAGTAGTAGGTAGATTTTTATGACCAGTCTTTCCTATACTGAAGAAATTATATACAAGTTCTATAGGCAACTCTTGGCAAGCCTGTTCATTCATTTTAGCAAGTATACTAGAAAAGTTGTCCTATTTAGTGAAAGATCTTTGGTGAACAGGAAAGATATTGTAACTAGTACAAGCTTAAGATTTTGCTGTATACGATCCCTTTTCAATGCAGTGATGTAGTTGACTTGTGAGGAGTTCCTACTCAGTGATCATGTATCAGTAACTGTTTTGCCCTACCTCTGATTGTTTAGTAGCTAACTGAAAATTTTATTTCCACTGACAAATTTTTGTGGTGAAATTCTGCAATAATTCTTGTTTCTCCAACAGAAATCATCATTACATGAGCTTTAGAGCAGTTATCTGAGTCCAAATATATTTGACTTTGATTTGGACGCTATTTATAAATTTTCCTGCTGCAGCAATTAGTAGATGGAGACAGATGAATTGTTTTGGTCAGAAACTCTCCCATTAAACTTTACTTTTTCCCAGSAACWACTTTTTCRTCAAAATCGTGCACTATAACTGATCAGTATCTTTGTGGCTGAATTCCATGCCTGCCTTAGAAAAAGGGGGAGAAGGGACGTTGGGAGGGAAGGGAATGTATCTAATCCAACTTTGTTTTCCCTCTATTCCATACATCAGTTTTGCTTCTTATCTTGAGGCAGGATATGTCGTAAGTAGAGAAAGAGAAACTTCTAATTCAGAAAATGCCTCTCCCCTCTATCTTCTTACATAGCCAATTAGTTGCTCTCCCTGTACCTCTTGACCCATTCGTAGTCTATCTTCTATCCTTACAAGCTTGGATAGGATTATATCTCTGTCTTTCTGAAGTTGCAGTGGAAAGTTTAATTTAGGTCCAAGGCAGAGTGGAAAGTTAGCTTCTAGTGTGTAATCTTGGGATCACGCCTTGTTTTTCATCATAGTTCTGCTGAAAGTTTGCCCTGCAACCAGGGGATCAAGGTATGGGTTGGTAGATTTACAGCTGTCTAAAAGAAAGATTTATGCTGTGCCATCTTTTTGGTCAAATTTTTACCGAAGGCTTCTTATAGTTCAATTAACCTAGTCTATTTTTCTTTAGCTTGAAAATTGGAAAGTGTCTTGTGCAAACTCGTTCCATGTCAGTTATGACTTGATTGATTAAATGTGTTGCTTGTTGAATGCATGTTATAGCAATTGCGTCGATCTTCTGGACCTTAACAAAGGTAGTATATTATGATGTTACGCGGCTAGTTCAAATAAACACTCAAGAAACTTTGCCTACCAAAAGATGACTATGAGGGGAAGTATGTCGATTTTAGGCAGACAATGTTTTCTATGTACATTTCAATAGCTTGAATTACTCAGATTTGTTTTCCTATTTGGTATCTGGAAGGCTTTGTTCTCTTGTAGCCCTCACTTACATAATGTTCTTGGACAACTCTCGTGTGTATGACTGTACCGTGACACTTTTTATGAAAATTATGGACATGTATTTGGACTTGATTAATATCCACCTGTCCTTGTCAAAGACTCAAAATTATAGGTTATGGTGTGAAAACAAGGCAGGTGGCTTCTCTTCACTAGCAGAAGGAATCAACCTAGAAAGATTAACAGCGGCAGTCTGTGGAAACTTTTAATTCATAACCCCAGCAAGTTGAAGTCCCTCATCCCATTCTCTCTCCTTCAGACTCCCAATAACTCTGCAGATTTTATGAAGTTGATCAGCTTGGTTCGAAAAGAAAAAAGAGGATGATCCATGCATCATTGCAACATATTGATAATTTACCGCTTGCCAGACCATTCCAAAACCACCACTCTCCAGCTATCTTGATACCACAATGTTAGTTTGAGTTAAAGGTATAAATGCACATTCAGTTGGGAAATAATCAACAAAAATTTCATGGATTCTTGACTGAGGGTTCATCCTAATGCAGAAGGAAGTTAAAAAAAAAAAATGAAAATGAAAAAGAGCTTATTTTCGGATTGGGAGGTGAAAAAGGAGAAGAGAAGGAGGAACCTAGTTGTTTCAAAGTGGAGGAGTAGAATGTGGTTTTTGTGTAAATGCCTAAATGGTGGTCTTTGTATTGTAACTGGTCTAATTAGCACTCGAACTACGATGTAGACCGTGTCAAAGAGGACCTGGTGAAACTTGATTTGATCCTTTCTTCTTATTCAAATACTGTCCACGACTTTGATCATTTCATCACAAATCTCTACTTTCTCCTACGTACTCCTATTGTCATAATTGAGATCCTTAAGGAAGAAGTTTTTAATGGAGAAAAGCTAAAAAGTCAGTTTCAACCATGGATAATTATAATATCCTGAAACCACCATGAATAACTGATGCTTTCTTTGTAGAATAGGAAATCTGAGCTTCTAATATATAAGAAAACTTGATCAGCAATGGAGTTTTGGAGGCCATTTGGTGCTGTTGCTGCCATTTTGCAGGAGTCCATCAAACTTCTCCCGGGGAATGGCAAGCTCATGTCTATTACAGTTCTTCCTACGCTACTGTTTTCCTCCATCTTTTTCATGGTGTTCAACTTCTCCTATAAGTCCCTGCTGCGTGATATGCTTGTTAAGGAGTCTTTCTTTCCTATTTCCAGCCCCAGTAGTGCCGAGTTCTCCTCCATGCTTTCTGGCCTCAAAGGCAATTTTACGCATATGCTGCTGGTTGATGTTACTTTTATTCTTGCATATTTCATCATCTCATTCTTCTCCAAGACTGCAACAATTTTAGTATCAGCCATGTCCTATACCGGGAAGACCTCGTCCTCTAAGGATTTTCTGTTAGTCATTCTCCGGTCATGGAAAAGGCCATTTGTCACCGGATTTCATACTGAACTTCTTGTAATAGGTTACATTTTCTTTCTGTTGGCTATGGCCAGTCCTTTACTGATTAGTTCTACAATTACCAATCTCGCAATAGCAATCTTTTTGGGCATTGCTGCCTATATTTTCTATCTGTACCTGTCAGTCGCCTGGATTTTGGCCATAGTGATTTCCATGATTGAAGAGAACTGTTTTGGAATTGAGGCACTAGGAAAAGCAGGAAAGCTAGTTGTGGGAAAGAGGCACCACGGTTTCATTCTGAACATCCTCATCACTCTGCTGTCTGCGATTATATTCCAAGGATTCAGGACCAGTAGGGGTCACAAATGGCTATGGCTAGAGAATGAAACAACTTTTGGATTGATCCTTCTGAATTTATCTTGGCTATTAACTATGTTTCAGCTTGTGGCATACACCGTTTTATATTTCAAGTGCAAGAAGAGCCATGGGGAAGAGATTGAACTACAAATTCATGGAAACACTGAGTACGACAAGCTGCCTACCACACCTCCAGTTAGCTGCCTACTGAGTTCAAGGCCTATGGTCTCCTTCACAGAGGACTCCAAATTCTTCTCTATTAATTGAATCTTTTTTTTCTTCTTTTTATCTTTTTTTTTTTTGTTTTTTGTTTTTTGTTTTTTTTTGGGCGTGTTTGGCCGTATTGTCTTACTATGGCATTTGTACAATGAAAATACACCGATTGATCATTAAACTAAATCTTCTCTGCTCACCACTGATCTTGTTTGAAAAGGGATTGCAATAAGTCAAGCCATGTRCATGTATAAATTGACTTATCTGAATTATGAATCATATAAAATTAGCCAACTCTTCCCCTCTAAAATGATAAATAGCCAACACTTTTAAGAATTTCTGGCTTGTGCAGAGCCATGGAATCTGGTGCAACTACTGTTATACTTGAAGAATCCATCATACTTTTTTCTGAAAACGGGATGCTCATGGCAATGATCACCAYAGTTCCCATGCTGCTTTTCTCTGCTATGTTTTTGTTATTCTACTCTTTCAAATCCTTCTTCTTTGTCACGCTTAACCAATTGTTCTTGCCTAGTACTGATGACTTCTCCAAATCCTTAGACTTGGTTCTTCTTCTATGTAGTCTTGTTACTGTTTTGATCTCATTCTTCTCCTCAATCACAATAATTATCGTAGCAGCAGCATTTTACGATGGAAATTCCTTGATTGCAAAAGATTTCTGTTAATGGTTCTAGGATCATGGAATAGACCATTCATCACTAGATTATATCAGACACTTCTTGATGTGGGATACTCTGTCTTTGTTTTCTCTATGGTTCTACCTCTCTTGAGATTTTCTGCTAGCCGTATTCTACCAGGGGCTGTTGAAATTACTGACTACATTTTCTATATCTGCTTAACCATGATTCCGATCTTGGCCTTGGTGATTTCAGTGATTGAGGAGACTACTTATGGAATAAGGGCCTTCGGCAAAGCTGATGAACTTATTAAAAGAAAGAGACTAGAGGGCTTCATCTTGAATATTGTCTTGAATCTGCTAGCCATGATAATAAATCAAGTATTCACMACCATGGGAGGTGAAAAATGAACTAGTAATCAGAAARTTTTTTGGCTGTGTATGATGAACTCAACCTATTTGCTGACGATGTTCCAATTGGTGGCATATACAAGAAATCCAACTCCAGGAAGTTTCTACTTACGAGAAACTATCAAGTGCAGTACCAAATGATGTACCATAAAGAAGACCTTCGCCTATTTGAAATTCAGCCAGTGCAGCCCTGCATTTGTTTAGATTGATGATTTTCAATGACCACACTCCATGGCAAAGGATGATCAGTTGCAGTGGTTCACAAAGCAAGAAGGACGCGGAGGTGAAGCGAGTTATGTGGGAGAAATCAGCGGGTGGTTTGGCATCATTACCTAAGAAGTAAAATAAATTGGTTTATTAGTCAATGGCTGGCGGAGTTAGGATTTGTGTTCACTGCAGGCGACAATAATAAAATACAGATAATTTAAATAATAAAGATAACTGGAAATGAAATATATATTGCAATAATTCTTTACAAGTTTTCATATTATGAAACCGTTTTATAATGATTTTGTTATCTACCTAAACAACGAAGCTATTACTCATCCACTTGTTTCTTATCCTATTTCGCAATTTATTCTTCACGATATTCATTGTAGAAAATACTCTCTCCATAGCCAGAGTAGCAATCGATAGAATTAATGCCAAAGTCAAAAACTTATAAGCCAAAGTTTATACCTGTCCTCCTTTTTAAAAACTAACTTGTTTACACGATCACTCAAACCTCAGAACCTTTCAAATGTTATTTAGAGTGCATATAAAAAATATAAACTTTCAATGAATCATTTTTTCACCAAACAATAATTACATTCTAACAATAAATAATTATTTCTAATCCATGAATTAGTCTGATGTTAGACTTTTATCAGGTTCAAATCCAAGTAAGTAGAATGAATTAATGCACTAATCRTGCACCGTTCATAACTTTTAATCAGTAGCATGATTTTATAAGATCTTTGTCATCAAGGATGTATACCAGCTTAATGTTATTGTCACCAAGTCTTGGGAAACCGAGTATAAAGATAAAAGATCCTTTCTAATGAAAATCCCCCCATAAATCTACTATTTGAACCATGTACGTAGGAGAAATTTCATGATAAAACACATGCAATGACCACAACAAGAATTTGATATAGCATACATGAATTAASAAATTTAACTTATACACTTTTCGAACATTGCCCAGGAAATCTATCATTTGATGATTCAGGCAGCCTTTTCGCTGATTTCAAGTAAATTGATGGAAAAAGGTGCAATAATTTTTATTACATGGTTTTGCCATTATGTTGTAGGGAGGGATTTCCTCGTTCCTAAACCAAACATGCAGCTAAAACAACGTATAAATCATCATAATGGAACTTCCCAAATTCATACCATTGAGCTTAATGAAGTTTTCAACATAAATTGAATCGCATAATTTAGTCTTGATGAATAAGAAATTGCATCAAGCGAAGAACACAAATGAGATATTTTTTAATTTTTATTACTAAAAAAATGAATTTTTTCATTAATACAATAATCATTCTCAAAAGCAATACAATGAATATGTCAAATTTTCAGATCATCATTCTCATAAATAAACAGTTCAACATTCCCCAAATTCCTCCGCTTCAGCCTCTCTTTTCTCACTTCTCTCCTCATTCTTCCCTCAATATGAATTTGAAGTTTTCCATTTCTTACAACCCAAGGAAAGAGAAGGAGAATAAAACTATAATGGTCACTGCATTGCTCTTTTAGTCTTCCTTAATTCTTTTCTCAAAGGCTCAAAGCCCTTACCATGGTCGAACTTATTTTACGAATTACTCTCGTTTAGTCATTTTTTATTTTATTTTAGTCCAATGATTTTATTTAGCCCTTGATAAATTTTTTKCTTTCTATATTTAGTACCAATCTCAAAGTAATCTACAGTTCRATCTCTTGTAGACCACACTGGACTTGAGCWACCTCCTCCCCCTGTCAATCAAGTAGCAAGCAGACTAAGTCCACATGCAAACAACTGAGCACGTTACACAATCAGCTCCCCATCCCATCCACTTATATGGCCGGAGCTCATTACATTATGATACATCAAGAAGTAGGGTCTCCATTAGGAACCCAAAGTACATGAATGCAGTCTCTCTGTGCATCGGACATGATGTTTCTTTTAGTCATTGCTCAAGACTTATTGCTTTAGAGTAGGTCAATAAATTGTTAGAGATTATTCGACATACAGCTCAGCTGTACTATGGCAGATCWTCATCATCTTYAGTGAACATTATCAGTGTTTCCCGTGATGTCCATTCGAAGTGTTCTTTTGACATTTTCTAAAGATCCAAAGATGAATCACCAAAATGTTTGGAATGATTCTGCATGGATGCCTTCATTTTCTTGTTACTCATAACCTTTCTTATTAAAGATGACCAAAAAGTGGGATAAAACTAGAAACCCAGTGCAAATCTTCTTTTACAAGGAGTTATCTCAGTATTTCTCTACGCAAGAAGCTGTCTAACATTATCAATTGAATTTTCTGGTGTGTGCTCTGACCATTTCAAAAAAATAGAATGCAATAGAATGCAATAAATTAGAAGGAAGTGGTCCAACTAATATGGATAGCCTGCATAAAATATGACCAGGAGAGTCCAAAATGAAGCTAAGATCAAGTTCCTGGAAAGTATATTGGTCTCACTTTCAGATATTTTATATTACCATAAGCACCAAGAATATGACCGTGTTGCAGAAGGACCAGGAGAGTCCAAAATGAAGCTAAAATCAAGTTCCTGGAAAGTATATTGGTCTGCCCATAAGCACCAAGAATATGACCGTGTTGCCGAAGGACCAGGAGAGTCCAAAATGAAGCTAAAATCAAGTTCCTGGAAAGTATATTGGTCTGCCTTTCAGATATTTTATATTACCATAAGCACCAAGAATATAACCATGTTGCAGAAGTCAAGTCTTGAACGTGTATCCTGAATGGACTAATTCAAATTGTGAGGCATATATAATTAGCCCTTGCTTCATCTGAACTCGGAAAGAAGTAAACTCACTTGTGAATAGCTAGTTATCTTTCAGGGGTTATGGAGATTATGAACCATTTTCGTGCAGTAGCTACGATCTTGGAAGAGTCCATCAAACTTCTGCCTGGAAATGGGAAGTTCTTGGCGTTGATCGCTTTACTTTCTGCTCTCCTGTACTCTTCCCTATTCTTGGTTTTCAACTTCTCCACCATACGTTTGTTATCTGATATACTTGTCCAACAGTATAATTTATATCCTTCTAGTGGCACTAGCAGCTCTGCAATTGCTAACCCCTTKAACGGTATCATGAAAGATTTTGGGCTTCTCCTCTTCATTGATGTATCTTTCCTTTTTGGAATGTTTATTGTACAATTGTTTACTACAATTACAACAGTTATCCTATCAGCGGCATCCTATAGCAGCAACACCTTGTCCTGCAAGGACATTGTGTTACAGGTTCTGAAGTCATGGATCAGGCCGTGCATCACTTCATTCTATACATCACTTCTTTCAGTWGGATACCTTTTCATAGTCATCCCTATGATTGGTGCTCTAATGTTTTCTGGAACTTTTATGCTTCCAATCGYGRTTGTTTTCGGTATTGCAGCCTRCATTTTCTACCTCTACTTGAGTATTATCTGGATTYTGGCGTTGGTGGTTTCRGTGATGGAGGAAAATAATTACGGAATCCAGGCATTAGGGAAAGCTGGGTTACTYATCGAAGGGAAGAGACTACAAGGTTTCATTTTGAATATTTTCTTGATTCTGCTATCTTGGATCCTGTCTCTAGGATTCAAAATCATCATAATCATCACAGGCAAAAAAGTGATGGCTAATCAAACAGTTTTTTTGATATATGTATCAATCTTTTCGTGTTTGGTGAAGATTTTGCAGTTGGTTATGTACACAGTTTTATACTTCCACTGTAAAAAAGACCATGGTGAACAAAAGGATCTCCGGGGTAGTCTCAGCTACAAGCAAGTATCTGCTGAGCCACCATTCAGTGAGGCAGCATAATCAATTTGGCCTATAGTGCAACAGAGTTATAAGCAATGCCAATTGTACGAGGACTGCGAAACAGGGGTGGAATATTTGTTTTCTACTGTTTTCTAAAAGATTCATGATATAGGTTGAGGTACTTCGGGATAATTTTCCCTGTTAAATCTTGAGTTAATGCTTTGTAACTATTAAACCAAACAAAACTATGTTGTTCCAACAAGTTCCTTTGTTTTATGATGTTTAATATTCCTTTAACATATGTCTTGTCGTCGACAGCTTGTCCGTCCTGCTATTCTAGATAATAATTTAACATGCCTTGATCATAGATTGTGATTTTTAAATCCGTTCTTACTGTTAATTTGATGTTATGCTGCTTGGAAATTATCGATGGCTGCATAGGATTCCTCTTAGAAATGATCGAACATCTCCCAAGGGACAAACCCTTCCACTCAAGAGGACCTTTGTAAATACTCAATTTGCTATAGGGACATGAACATGAAAACTCAGATGGAAAGACAGATGAATCTTGCCTACTTCTTCAGGGAAGAAAAACAGCCTGCCCTAGGCATCCTTGGAATTCTAAGGGAAGCCTTCAAGACTACCATTAAAAATGGGAAGCTTGTACTTTCCATAGCCTTTTTCATGTTCATATATTACTCTCTGTTGAAGTTTGCTGATCACKTGGTACTGGATCCAGTTTACTCTGATTTCAATTCGAAGTACGCTTTGAAGCCCAAAGATATCCGCCTCAGTGAAATTGATCCATCATTATACAAAGCCATCATCAAAGATGTTCGATTTATCCTCGTCTTTGAATTCATCGTAYTGGCTTTCTCTTCTCTGATATTATCGACTTCATTAGCTGCTGTTATACACTCTACACACGAAGCCTACACTGCAAAAGTAKTAAGCWTCAAAGAAATGYTGTTGARCATCATGGCGAGGTGGAAAAGGCCTTTGATCACAACTTTCTACATGGTTCTCATTAGCTTGGTTAGTATAGCTCTCTTCCTCATTGTATTTGGGCTGATGGCAGTGATGACAGAGGGCTCTCTCTCGATCGCTCTGGTAGTGGGATTGATAATTTCCGGATTCTGTTTCTATGTTTATCTGTATGCTGTTTGGATCTTAAGCCTAGTGGTTTCAGTATTAGAAGAGAATTCCTCAGGAATGACTGCCATTGACAGAGCCAGAGAGCTCATGAAGGGCAAAAGGCTTCAAGGATGTATTCTGATGCTGATTTTGCTTCTTGCTAGTTTTGCAATCTACCTGACCTTCACTCTCTTGGCCATGAATACTCAGAATTCAATATTGATTTGGATGGCAATTAGTATATCAAGAACTTGGTCACTTTGCCTAAAGAAACTCTTTGTGTTTGTTGTGTTCACCGTGTTTTACCATGAATGCCAAAGAAACCAACARGTGGAGGACAAAACCAGTGTCTATGTTRCCATCTCTCCCGTTCAATTCTAGTGACAACTTCAATCAATGAATCATTTCCATTGTCATATGAGGTATGAACCTGGTGCAGCCAAAGTCTTTTCCTGTTACTATATATAATCTTGATTCTCTCAGTGGCTATGTATCACAAGTAGTGTGGCCTTAGAACAAAGAGGATTTATCAGCAGCAGCAGTTGATTACTGAAGCAACTACTGCCAATAGAAGCTTGAATGGTGAGAGAGATTGTATGTCCTTGTAGACACATTCCTAGTTCTTATGATAATTGGCAACTTTCTCTCGGTCAACTCTCAATCCTTGTCAAGACATCCTTGTAATCATCCTTGATTAGGTTATTTTGTAATTTTAGTGTGATTTTGTTTCCACTGTATTGAAAATTGAAGGTTTACGTCCTTATTTTAAGAGGTTTGAAAATAAATATAATTCACTTTATATAAAATAATTATATTTTTCGATTATACTTTTCTTATCTAATGATTTTTAATTAGGTAACTTATGTATAACTAAAGGCTCTCATTAATCTTTTTGTCAAATCAAATATAATCATTCAATTCCGAATTTAAAAATATGAAGAATTAAACTTGCAAATAATTTTGATCATTTTTTATCTCACCCCTTGATCTTTTATCAACATTCGCGATCAATATTAAAATTATTTTCTTTTTTTTGGTGAAATTAGTATCAAATAACCTGCTTTACACGTTATCTTAAACATTGTATATAATATTTGCTCATTAGATAATATTAATTCTAGATATAATAGTGCTACTGTAAAATCATGATAATAATAATATTTATGATATAGTTGAGTTCTAACTATTCTAGTATTACTCTTGAACCTTTATATCATCACATAAATTCATAGAATAAAACATTGAATAGGTAAAAATTTTTGAATTTAAATTGTTAAATTAATTTCATATAATTTTAAAGGCATTAAACATATGGAATTCTTTAAATTTGATATATTAAATTAATAATTTTAAAAATATTGAACATATAAAATACATTAAATTTAATTTTTGAAATTAATTTATATAATTTTGAAATATTAGACATGTAAAGACTAAAAGTAAGAATATTATTAAGAATATTAAAATAAAATTGAAAATAAATTTGTTCATAAAAGATTTTCATAGATAGTGATATTTTAATATATTATATATTATAGATGTATTGTAGATATTATAGTAAAATTATAGATTATAGATATATATGAGCTAAATTATTATTTTTAAATAAATTAAAATTTAAGTTACTTATCGATTTTTTCATTCTGTCAATTTACATATATTTTCTTTAAAAGAAAAAGGAAGGAACCTTGGACAGTGGGATGTTTTTGACAACTCCGCTCCGGCTACAATATGTACCATAACGGCCCGAACTCTGTCTGCAGTTGACACTTATGGATCGTGCGTGTCGGGTTGGGAATAAAAGGCTTTCTCGCGTAATCGGCCAAACCCACGTCAGGACAACCCCGTTGGCGGTCACATTGATACCGGGTACTTAGACAGAAGGCCAGCCCCAGGAAAATGATTTAGGGTAACGGTCCGTTCGGTACCTTCTGCGTCTTGTAAACCAGGGAGTCGATGTGCATTTCAGATTTTAGGGGGTTTTCTTCTTCATATCGGTCTCCCCTTGTAGCTTGCAGGTTTAACAGCAAAAAACACTTCCATAGAGCTTGTCTCTTTCGTTTGTGTTTTTATGCAGACAATTCGGTTTTTTTTTTTTTTTTCAGTCGGCTATATAGCTGCATGAAAGCACACCAATTGAAATTCGAATAGCTTCTGAGGACCTCCTTCTTGCGCAAGATTTGAAGTCATTAAAGCTGGTAAGCTGTTTTATTTCATTGTTTTGGTATCAGCATACATAAAGATGCAGTCTTTTTCCGGGTTCTTGTTCGGGTCTAACAATTGTTAGAGCATTTGTTTTTGCATTGCCCTGATGGCTGGCATCACCGGGGCGGATTTTGATTTTCATGGCTATTTAAGTTAACTAATCAGATTACTTTACCTTAATATTTTATCTCTCTATCACGTTTTTGCTGTTGAAATTTGACAGTAGTGTAGCTCCTATGTGCATTTTTACTCATTCGTTTTCGAATTCTGAATTTAGGGCACTCGAGTGTTTGTTTTCAAATATTTTGTTCCCTCTCAAGTGTTTCTCTTTTCTAATGATTTATTCCTTAACCCAACATTTCGTACAGTGAGCAGTCTCTTCTCTTTTTTTTTTTTTTCTTTTTTTTCTGTGGTGACTAGCTTTACTGGTGGCTGAATCAAGGATGGAGGGTAGCAAGGAAAACCTAGTGGATGAACAGGATGCTGGTGCTAGTGGCACTGCCTGGGCTAAAGGGGAAGACCCACATTCTCAAGCTAATTCCAAGGGAGGAAGTGAAGAGGGCAAGGGGACATCGCATGCTTTGCATACTAAGGAAGTTAATGAGAAATTGTTGTCTCAATGTAGTAGTGGTGTCAATTCTGCTGAAATTTCAACTCAAGAACCTGACAGACCTGTCAGCCAAAGCAAGGGTGAAGTTGACCGCATTGAGGAAAAAGGTTTTGTCGAATCTTCTGATGCTGCACCTGCATCCACCGCTATTAATGAAATTGAATTGAAGAGCTGTAGTCAAAAGCTCAGTGGAGATCCAAGTCATTCGGACCAGCAAGATCCTGCCATGCGAAAGGAAGGGTCTCTGGAAGTAAAAGGGGACAATCAGATGGCCCAAGATCAGACTGTTGGGACAACTATGGTTCAGATAGCGGAACGGAATGACACCAAGGAAGTCAAGATGAACAATGATATGACACCGACTGATTCGCCTTCAGGGGAAGAACCCACAGAAGATACAATGGTAAATGAGGTAAAAGATTCAGTATTCTCAACTGGGGAAACAGAGGAGACAATTTTGAGCAAAGAAACGACTGTGTTGGAGTTGGTACCTGAGGTGGAGGTTATAGCCACTGACCAGGTTGAGAAGGAACTTTTAGAGCCAGAACTGAATGCACAACCAGGAGTTGATGTTAAAATACCTAGTAAGACATTTCTTCTGGACTCAAATGCTGTTGTGGAAAATGAGACAGGAACGGAGGAGGAGCAAGCAGCTTTTATGAAAGAGTTGGAAGCCTTTCACAAAGAACGGTGCTTGGAATTCAAGCCCCCGAGGTTCTATGGGGAACCRTTAAATTGCCTCAAGTCAGTACTTCTCTAAATTCAGCATTGACATGTTCTTCTGGAACTTTCTATCTTTTGGACTAATTTGTTGATTGCTACTTGAATAGATTATGGAGAGCTGTAATCAAACTCGGTGGCTATGAACAGGTTATTGATTATATTATTTGCTTAACTTCTTCTTATGTTATTTTATTTGGATCTATAGCTGCGAGGTCTGGTGTTGGAGTCTTCACTATTTTATCCAAAATAGAAGCAAATATAGAATCTAACTGATTAAAATTCCATGATCTCTTTTAATCTTAATGCTTTTGGAATAGAAAATATCATCTCAAGTCTTCTTAATTATTGGTCTCTTAGAAGGGCTTGTAAACAAAAATTGGGTACTGGAAAAAGTAAATCAAATTGCGAGGACTGACATCTTGTTGGTAGTGTTCCTATGTTCTTTTACACTGAGTAGGGTGATGGAATCAATCTGTCAATACATGACAGAGAGTTAACTTAGGTAAATGCTCCTGATATTGGCACATTTCAGAAAGATGTATGGATTTGAAATTAGTGGAATACAGTTGTACTGTGTTCATCCTAAGGCTACTGTTTATTTTTCTCTAGTATTTGTGTTTATCTGTGAGGTTTGAAGAGAGTGCAGTTGGAATTTTTTGGGCTTCGAATTTGCACTTTGTACTGTCTGTTATTTTGTTGAGGCTCTTGAGACTACATTGATGCCTTGTTCATTCTACTTTTGTTACCCCTAAGGTGATGATTCCAAAATCTTCAGTAGTTTCTGCATCGACTTTATTTTGAATGGTTTTCATATGATGAAATATTTGGTTTCAAAACCTTGAGGCTTTCTTATCATTGTTTTCAAATTATTCTTTCAAATTTCTTGAATTAAATGCATGATAATACAATTACTTGATTAAGAGGGAGCTGCCAACTTATTGGAAAAACAAATGAGTAAAGCACCATGATTGTAAATATTTGCTTCTCTTTTGGATTTGCAGGTCACTTCCTGCAAGCTGTGGCGGCAAGTTGGAGAATCTTTTAACCCCCCAAAGTAAGAGCTTCTTAACGAATTCATGATAAATGAGGGGAAGTAATTTTGGGGTGGAACTGGGGAGGAAAGTAAATTTGAGCATACGTGTCTCTCTGAATTTGGGATTTCCTCTCATCTTTGAGGGTACAGGGGAGGTGAACAGCATTATTGAAAAAATAGTTCTGTTTTGAGCTTTAAAGTAAACCAAGTCCAAGGATAAGGATTGTAAATGTAAAAGTGAGGAAATATTTCTCTTTCCTCTTTTCTGTTGTTCCCCCCATACCAACTAGAAAGGCGAAAAGTGAGCCCCCTTTCTTTCCCTTCAAAGAATGATATATGAATATGAAACAAAAAGGATGGCTCTTTGTTGCTTAACACCTTTCTTTTTAGATATACGTGAAATGCATGYTGACTATGTTATTTATCATTTGGCCCTTCATTTGCTTTTGCACTTTGCAGAACGTGCACCACTGTTTCCTGGACATTCCGTGGGTTCTATGAGAAGGTAATGCTTGTATTAAATAATCCTCAGCTTTGTCGATATTGGTGGATCCAGTTAGCTCTTTAAATCTTCCTTTATCATGTAATGTCTAGCATGATAGATTGCAGATATATAAACAACCAAAGCACACTTATGAATGTGATTGCTGAGTGGATGCAATAAACGCATAAAGGCTGATTTTATATCTATTAAGTAGAAAGAGAATTACATTGTGACTTGTTTATTTATAACTTACAGTATGATTCATTKACTTAGAAGAAAAAGAAATCAGGAAAATAATGCTTCTTCTCTACTAAAATATGTGATGTTTCTCTAAATTACCCTGACATAAAAACTGTTGCTACCTTTTCAAAACTCTCTTCTTTTGTCCCTTCACCTATGAAAAACCAACTTTAGGACTGCATCAAGCTTAGAAACATCATTATTCTTARAAATGGATGAACATGATTATTGGGATACAGCTACTTCTTATCATCAAAAGCAAACAGATTCTATCTGTTTTTCCCCATTGTGTGAAAATGAAGGAAGAGGAAGAGATGATGTAGTTTGATAAGTGAACCTGGACATGAACTACAGATTTGGCTAAGAGTGTTGTAAGACCTTCTAATCTGCAACAAATCTGATAAGGAGAGGTGTACCTCTCTTTTTTCTGTAGCAAACCTAGTATGGTTGTGGTTAGTAGAGCTACAGTTGTGTGTTGGATTGTGTACGAACCACATAATTGGCTAAGCGTGTTGTAAGACCTTCTAATCTGCAACAAATCTGACAAGAAGAGGTGTACCTCTCTGTTTTCTGTAGCAGAGCTGGTATAGTTGTGGTTAGTAGAGCTACAGTTATGTGTTGGTGTCTTTCGTTTCGTGGAAAGAAAGCTTTAGTTTATGCTCCTTGGAGGAAGAAGAGCGAAGATGTCCTGGTTTTTCAGGGAGTTAGGTCCGGRAGTAGAGGATACATGGTTGGTGGTGGCTGCTGCAGTGGAGAATAGATAGAGATGATGTAAAAGGAGAAGAAGATTGAAGAGAGAGAAGGGGGGTGGGGACAAGAAAAGGAGAACAGGGAAACGAAGTGGAGAAGAAGGGTATTAACTTTTAAACGGTTGAGTTCACACCACTGGTTAGAGTAAAGGGAGGTGATTATGAAGTTAGAAGCTTGAGGCTCTTGGCATTAGTTCAAGGAGATTTAATGAGATTTACCCACTTCTCTATTTTCTCCCAGATGACTACTTTTTGTGTCAGTATAGTTTCTCTTGCCTCTGACTTTTCTAGGATTGTCTAACTACCGTGCGCTCTTGTTACCTGTTGCTTTTTCTTTTTTCAGAAAGAATAAATAAAGTATGTTGCATCTTTGCGATTAAACAAATTTGTTTAATATTGTTATGCTAATTACAATTTTAAAAAAAGATTCTACTACGAGCTCAAGCCTTGATATTTTCCTTTTCTTTTAAAAAAGAAATTGTTTTGCTTCTCCTTTTGTGTTTCTACCTTTTGCACCTGTCCTGTGTCTGTGAACTTATATTGAGGATCTCTTATTTTGTGGTCTCTATCAATTTATATTGATGGTCTAAAATGGTTTTCTTGTTAAGCCACTTGCATTATGTATGAACCTCTCTTATCTGGTTCTTTTTTTSTTTTTTCCCTCTCCCTTGTGGCGGTTGATGKGTTGCTGCAGGCACTGTTGGAATATGAAARGCATAAAATGCGCAGTGGTGAACTTCCTTTTAGCGATGCTTCCTTTTCAGAGCCTTCTAGTACTGGAAACCAGGTACTTTATCTGTGTGAATCTTCTTTTTCCGCCGTCGGTTGAAAGTATTTCCAGATATAGATTCACAAGTATTTCCAACTCGTATTGTAATTTTTGGAAATAAAAAGATAATGGGAAGAACATGAGGACTAAAGATGAAGATTTGATGAAAGTCTTCTAAATCTCATTATTTATTTCAAGGTTTTTTGGCCTTTTTTAGTTAAAAATCCTGTGGAGAAAATATATGTGAAACATAATAAAACCATGTGCTATCTGAAACTCTTTTATACTCTGGTTAAGGTAAATCATTGATTTTCCTTTCTGATTTGGAGTTTTTCACTGTTGTATGAGAGAAAGTGGGGCAAGGATATATATGTCATTTGAGAGAGTATTTGCCAGACGGAAAATTGGCACATTGGATCTTAAAAAAGAAAAAAATTTTGAATAAGCTAATATGTAGAGAATCTTTTGGGATTCACTATTTTATGTGTCTTTCTAGAAAAGGAATAGTGGTCGGTCTAGGAATTGAGTTGTGACAGAGAGCGGTAGAGAGTTAGGATTTGACTAGTGGATTCCTTCAGTCGTGTACTCATTCTGGGTATCAAACGCATAAGTGAGTGCCTTTTCCTCTGGCATCCCCAGTGTGTTCCCCCTTTTGTTGTAAAGTGCTTTCCACCTGAACACGAGCATACGTATCTTACTGTTTTTGGTATCTAGCAGACTGGTCTTAACCAAGCATCAGGGTCTGGAAGAGCTAGAAGAGATGCTGCAGCTCGTGCCATGCAGGGTTGGCATTCTCAGCGTCTTCTTGGTAATGGAGAGGTTGGAGATCCCATTATTAAGGTTTGTTTGTGGGTTGATTTTTATGWATTAATACTTGAGGCTTTCCAATTTGTTCACTTATTTTTAGGGTAAAAGGCACCGGTAACTGTACTATGAATTTTGGGTTTTACCCTCATAATTTAATACGTGTGGTTTTTTACCTTGAACTACTAAAATGATTTAATCTTTGCTCTTCTATCAATATTCACCGTTAGAAGGCTAACAGAGCACGTCCTGTGACAGGCACATGACCTGTTTTGAGGATATGTTAGTCAAATAACCTACACCTTTATTTTATTTAATATTTTCCTTGTCGAATTCCCCCCCCCCCCCCCCCCCTCTTCAATCTCTCTTTGTCGCAGCACCCTGCTGCAACCACCCTTTCCTCCTCCAGAATGGGGCAGTGACGGGTTCCCTGCATTGAGACTGGTGAAATAGGGAAAAGAAAAGGAAGTGAAGAAAAAGAGGGCTCTGAATAGCTCAATTTTTTCAGAGTTGTTCCCTGCTTCGTATTTCTTCCCAAAAGCTGAAATGTGGATGTGGGATGGTGTTTTAACAGTGTGAGGTTTAGAAGAGGGTGCTCTGAATAGTACAATTTCAAGCCAAGCTATCTTGAAATGGAGTGACAGTTTGGGCATTCTATCTTTGTTGTTGGCGAGTTTGCCTTGCTGTCACACTGGTGCCACTCTTGTTCAAAACRATAAGCAAGCATAGCTTGATTTTGCRGAAGCTATGTCATTTGCGCTTTTTGAACTGGGATGTGAACACTTCAGCTTGCAAGAACTGGACTAAGAGTAACTTGGAATTCAGATAACTTGAGATTAATAGCACTAAGATCATCTGGGATCGGCTGGCCTTCATAGCCCCTCTCCCCACGAATACACTAAGCCATTCATCAGCATTGCAGATCTCAAGTCTCAGGCATCACTAGTACGTATCCTTTGGAATAGGGTAGTGTCCAATAATACAACTTTTGATGGTGGGGGCAGGGCGGTAGCCATGGAGATTGTGGGGAAGGACAAGGAGGAGGAAGAGAGAGGAAAGAAAAAGGAAAAAGAAAGAAAAGATATCTGGCTTGTACCCTCTGGAAGAAAAATGCTTTTATCGATTAATACCTTTAGTACTGTGCCTCATTAAGGGCTTTAACACCCAAAACTAACGGAAGGACATGTTTTTGGTTGTTTTGAAGTTGAAGGTAAGACCAAAATCCAAAAACGTGGAAGTACAAGCAACGCTGTTGCTTTTTACCCTTTCTTTTATTGCTTTTTGATTTTCTACCTGGTTTTAATATTTGTACTGGAACTCTCGTTTACAGGATAAAAATTCAGTTTCTTTGCCTAAGCGTGAAAAACAGCTTAAAAGTGTTGGTAAGATCTATTCATCAAAATATAGGGTTTGCTTATTATGTTATATCATCTGAAGGCTTTGACTTATGATACTTATTCTAATCAAGGTTTGTTGAAACGTAAAAGGCTGTCTCCTGTTGATCATACGCTCCAGGTTGCACGCCTGAAAGCATCAAAACCACAGTTGAGATCTCTGCTTACCTCCTCTTCATTGTTTTGGTTTCTTAATCTGCTGAATATAGAAACAAACCCGGGGGGGGTGGGGGTGGGGGAATTTGTAGCTGTTAAATATTAGTTGCAACTTTTGCTTAATTCTTTCTTGTATATAATAACAACACTAGCATTGTCATTTAATATCTTTTGTAGTCATCTAGTCATCCTTATTAATACATTGGATGTWAATATAGTGAAGGTGACATATTCCACGCAATGGATATCACAACGCTTCATTTTGCAATTGAGAGGATTAGGGAAAACACATCCGAGCCTGTTCTGGATTTTTTTGGCCATTAGAAAATTTTGTTTCCTGGCCAATGCCATTTTAGGACAAATCTGTACATCTTGATATTGGAAGTGTAAAATAATTTCAGCTGGAATAAGCATTTGGTTGCAAGTATTCCTTTCAACTGTAAATTCCATCATATTTTCCATTATAGACTTCTAGTGCATTGGAAAACCTTCTTAAAGCAGTCATGTATATGCACATGACTAATTATAACCTTGAGAATATATGAACATGTATCTGGTTATTTTTTCTCGGACATAAAATATATACACCTTGATTCTTTTCTCTCTGTCCTGGTTCTTTACATTTCTGAGTGCATGTTCTTGTTGGAGTTCTTGGGTAAATGTAGAATAGGGCAGGAGAACAATAACATGACTTCTGCTGTAACTGAATAACTTTGTAAGTCAGCCAGATTTAAAAATTTTCCTTTCCAGATAAGATTTACTTCTTTATATTTCGTAAATAGAGTGGAGACAATGGTGGTTGACATTGGTGCTCCTGCTGATTGGGTGAAGATTAATGTGCAGAAAACTGTAAGTTCTTTATGGGTCACTTGCTCTTCTTGTCCAAGTCTTTGTTGGACAAATTTTAACCACTTTGACAAAATGGATTGTGCAGAAAGACTGCTTTGAAGTATATGCTTTAGTTCCTGGGCTTTTGCGCGAGGAGGTAAGTACATGGATCTTGTTCTAGATCCTTATTTTCATGTACTTCGTGACCTTTATATCTCATGAACTATGGTTTCGTGTGGCATATCATGTATAAAATATTTTTGTTCCGAGTGTCCAAGACATGTATAATTTCTGGTTTATGCTTTCATCACAAAAATGACCGCAATAATAATAGTTCTAATAATAACAAGAAAAGCAACAATGGTTATATCTAGAGCTCATGTATCAAAACATCTTGGAGCTTATGCTAAATTACATAGTGAATATGATTTGATGGGAGAAATATCTTGTTATATTTTTCCTGTTTCATAAATATGTATATCTATCATATTATGTGTGTATGTGTGGATAGTAGACAGATACCTTGATAAGATACACTGTGTAGTCGTGGCTTTGGAAATAGAACGTTGCAAAACTTTAGGTTTATGTTCTTGGTTACTTAAAATAAGATGCTTTTAGGTTTTTTCTTTTTTTTTTTTTAAAAAAAAAAAAGGCATAGACTGTTTCAATGTTTTCTTGGTTGTTTTTCCACCTTTATTTTTAGCTTAAAAAAGGCTGAAAACCCTTCTTGTATAAAGCAACCTTGGAGGTTCTTTTCCACTTCACTTTTGCTTATCAATAATATTAACATCGAAGTGTTAAATTAATTTCTTCAACAACTATTTTCACGAGCTTAGAAAACCCTACTGTCCAAGTCTTTGCTTAAAAATTTAAATGCTACTTCTTCTATACCATTTATTCTTATGGCTGCCCAGCATGTTTAATTCTAGACTGGGAAAAAATGTCTAGCATGATATTGTTTAACCACATGCTACTGAATATTAATCAAGTGCATAAATATGTGGTCTTTGAATGAAAATTGGTGTATCTTAACAAATTACCCCAGCATGTTTAATAAATTATATCTCTCTTTCCAAGTAATATTTTGGTCACGGAGGGGGACCAGTATTTCATGAAGGGAGGTGGGTCATTGGAGTGAAGTCAATTATGCTTGGTTTGGTTTCAAGATGTTATATATCTGTACAGCTGTTGTCATTGGACTATTGATATATTTGGTAGTTTGAAACTACTGCTATAAACTGCTAATCTTTTCAGTGGCCTAGGCCTGTTCTAGAAAAATCTCCTGCCATTCTTGCCTYTACTATTGTTTTGGGCTGGCCTTCACAAGATCAATGAACACAGTCTTATGTATAATCAGGTGCGGGTACAATCTGATCCTGCAGGGCGCTTGGTTATATCCGGCCAACCAGAACAGCTGGACAATCCTTGGGGTGTGACTCCGTTCAAAAAGGTTGAGTTTGTCCATCTCAGGAGCATTGTCAGTTTTAACTTAATATGCACTTCCGAATGGTTCGTGTGATTTGAATATAGGGTGTGCATATTTTGATAATTTCCTCAGAAGCTTCATAGGGTAATCTTATTAAACCTGCTGGGGAAGTTCTTGTTTATTATTTTGTAGTTCTTTCATTTTTTGTTGTTGGAGAGAGAGAGAGAGAGAGAGAAAAAGGAGGGCACGGGTAGGAGGGATGTTTGTACCACTTTGTGTCTCAGCATGAACCTTATGTGTTGTTCACTTGGCTTTAATTTTAGAAGAGACTTTCACCATATTACCATTTCAATGTTACCCTCATTGKTGGTGGAGAGCGCAAATAGGAAGACTATTTATTATAGTCAATGCAGGTGGTATTTGTTTTGGATGCAAGTTGCAGAATTATTTGACACGAACAGAAGTGGCGCATGCAAGTGGTGRATTTGTTAACTGTCTTGAACACAAATGATACTCGTGGGGAATGCATTATTAGTAGCATGAGATCAGTAGCGGTCGTGTGGGCTTTGTGGTAACGTACTTGGTTTACTAACTGTTTATGARGTTTACAATTAATGGTAATAATGATAATTTCCACTAGTAAGAATGTTTAACTAAAAAATGGAGCCAATCATTTTGTTGGCTCGAAGGGTTAATACAATCCTCTTCGTGGGAACTTAGTTGCTTTGATGCCTGTTGATCATGTCCATCCCTTGTTTGTGCATCAATTTATGTTCAAGGTCTAAGTTGTGATACGATATTTTTGTGACACTAGAAGTCTGTATTGTGACAGGTAGTCAGCTTACCATCTAGAATTGATCCTCATCAAACATCTGCAGTGGTTACTCTACATGGTCAGTTGTTCGTGAGAGTACCATTTGAGCAGGCAGATGGGTAGAATGTGAA
The DNA here is from genome assembly GCA_001752375.1 of Rhazya stricta. NCBI lineage: Eukaryota > Viridiplantae > Streptophyta > Magnoliopsida > Gentianales > Apocynaceae > Rhazya > Rhazya stricta. The sequence continues at coordinate 78,464 of MEJB01000009.1, forward strand.
TATGGTTTGTGGAACTCCAGCTGCTCAACCGGATTCATCTCTGACGTTTAGGCAGTGCTTTTGTTGGGAGCCATGGAGATGCTGAAGTTCCCAATACAAGTTTCTTAGTACGGTGCAGGCGTAGACTAAGTTTAATGAAATTTGAACCAATATACCCCGCTTGTAATTGTTTTTCTTATTGCTTCCCTAATGTATCTCTTCTCCTGCGCGGAGCTTTGTTTTTAAATTGAGCTAGTTGCAACTTCGACGGACGGTGATCATGTTCGTTTTTCTTGACCTTGTCAAATAAGGAATATCAGTTTGGTTTATGATAATTTGAAGTTAAAGATATGAGATTCTACATAGTAGGGACCATGATCCAAACTGCATTCTTATAGAAACTTTGGTATTCCAAAAGTTTGTACTTCATAATTGAAAAGGCAACCAAAAAGTGGCTGATGAAGAATAATCTCCCAGTTGAATTAACGGTTCTGCTACCTTACTTTCTTACAGTGAACCCATCATGGAGCCAACTTACGCAGTTAAAGGATAGAATTTCAGTAGTAGTTGGAAATTGCTAGCAGAGTGACACAGAGGCATTAAAGTTGCAGGGGGAATTGCTACAGAAAAGTCATAGGGGTATGTCTATCTTCCTCTCCGACTTGCAAATGTCTTGATCCCTTCTTTTAATTAGTRGCATTTTGGACTTCTCAGATTCATCTGCTTGGAGATATTTTCAAGTGAAATTATGAAGAGAGATGAGGATCTTAGATGTAACTTTACTGTTTCGGGATCTCCCAGTAAAATTTTACTTTCGTTGGTGTAGGTGTTTACTTTCATGAAAACTCTAAGGTAGTTCCTTCTGCAYGCTGCATTACAACTGGGTGGACTAATGGCCATCTATCGCAATGAGAGCGCAATGTCAACCAGTTCTGACCCAACAAACAAAGAAAATCGTAGGTGTCTTCACCTCTCCTTCATAACTATGCCAGAACCCAGAGATTAAAGACCCCACAACACAAAGAAAATGAACTCACTCCATCGGAGAATGGTGCTGTATATTGTCCTCAAATGCAACGACCATTGCTATTATGTTTACCATGGCTGAATCATCAAAGATTTCCACTTCACCAAGCGTGATTCCTGGTAGATGTGGTTTTCATCTTGTCCTGTGCACTTCAGGAGTGAGAGTCAAAGCGGCCCTTAGTGTATTGACAAACTTTACTGCTAAACCCAGAGTTGCTAATACTAAAGTTCAGTCAGCGTTTGCTTGAAAATCTTGTTAACATTGAACTGTAAACCACATTAAAGCTAAAACTCACTAATCAGCRGGAATCAAAGTGCAGCAAGTACGGATCAGAATTTTCCTAACAAGTGGCTGAGGCTACGTGAATCATCTCATTATTATAATAATATACATGAAACAAAATTTCCCTCGGAATATACATCGACAAAATTAATATAATAACCGTCTRTCTTTTAGCCAGAACAGTACTCGGCCACTCACAATAGGCCAAAGTGCACTCTGTACTGAAACATAAATCACCATTTAGCTATTRATGGGCCTATACAAGACAAAAAGATATCACTTAAAACCTGCTGAACTTCCATTGAACTATGTTCGCTTCTGATAAAATCTATCAATAATGGCAGCAATTGATGGATATACCTCCTAAAACAATCCTGTTCCAAGCCATTTAAGATACGCAACACTGACAAAACCAGCGGAGTCCTGGCTGCCAACTCTTCCTTCTTGGCTGAACCTAGCGGAACAGTCCAGTGAAGCACAGGTGTATTCTCAGGTTTCCGGTGGGGAGATTCCCCAGCGCACTCCAAATATATCCTTAGAACTTTTTCGCATACTAACACAAGTTGCTGTTCCACTTTCTTCTCGTCATATAGAGGTGAATTATTAAGCAGCAAATCATTCAAGAAGTTTACATAATTCTGGCAAGACTCGTTCTCAAAGTGAACAATAGGTGGTTCTGAGACCTCGAGGATAGAGCACGCTCTCTGCAGCTGAACTTGTAGGATCCTATTGGAGTTCAGTTCATGTGCATGAGATGCAATAGAAGAAAATAATTTAATTATAATATTTACTGTATCCCCAGATAAGGATCGCAAGTGTATCTTATAGAGATCAGTGGCAACCTGCAGCACAAAGAGGAAAAGAAAATAAGACAATAGATTACCTTGCAAAGTCAACATAAAGGTAACAATTTACACTATTTATTTATAAGCAATWACACCCTACACTTCTYTCGTTCYGTCTTCTTTTGTTCTTCYTTTTTTYCTTTTTTGTTTTTGKTTTCTTTTCCCTCTTTTAAAACCACATACTTGCATTGCTATTAAGAAAGAAACAGGCTGTTACTATATAGTTGTCTCATAACAAGACGGGGGAAAACAAAAAGGGAAAACAAAAATGCTACTTGTACACATAAACAGGTCCAAGGAAAAGCTAATTCTAATTTGTTCATCTCCATAAAGGGAATACDAAAAGTAGAAGAGTAAACTTCTGCAAATATCCTCCTTCCCGTAATGCGAATCTCATATCTTACTACAAGGGAACATTGTTAGAAGATATATAAATGAATGGAGCTTCTCTTAATAGATACAAAAATTATTACTGTTGCCAACAAAAAGTCATTTAACATTTTTCTGCTAAGATGTTCCCATCAATAACACCTTTGTTGCTTAGTTGCCAGGGGATGCCCTTACATAGAGTTTGTTGCTTAGTTGCCAGGGGATGCCCTTACATAGGTCTCCCTTACATAGAGTTTGTTCTAAAGAAGAGGATGCCCCAAATAAGAGTCAGAGCACCCATACCATATCTGATATGTCTAAATAAAATGCAACAGTTTGCACTGCATTGCAGTAGACCATTAAGCCATTATTGAAAGAAGAAAAGCAAATGAAAACATGGACCTCATGAAGCGTGCACAGGGAGCGAATGAAGCATATGTTGCTTTATGTGAAAGTCAAGAAATGGTTAGGCAGCACAGACAAACTTGAGAGAAAATCTCAAAGTGTTCTTGGCCTCTCGACCATCTCTGTGGAAAGTGTCCCGTAATTGCAAGATTTTAATATATACATGTCAACAAAATGGTGCATACCATGACCCTTCCCTCATTCTTGAGTTCTGGGCTAATAAAAATTCCAAAGTCATAGCTAGCCATAGAAAGAGATTTTAATGAACATAGCATGAAAGTCCAGAGGGGTATTCCAGAGTCATATGCTCAAGACCCCTTTTGTCCATAATAATATATTAAAAAAAAAAAAATCCACCAAAAGTGAAAGAAGCTATGGGGTATTGACATGTTAAGGAGAATGATTCCGAAATTTTTGAAGGGTCTTGAGCATCCACTGCCCCATTTGAGCAGCAACCATAACCATCCAACTTAAGACTTCCACAACTAAATAATAAAAAAGGACATAGAAGATCACCTTGTCTAATCACTCTGAAATATTAAACCAAATTTTAGGTTCATCACTTATAATAACAGACATACTTCTTGAAGAAAGACAAACCTCTAATCCAGATCCTCTAATATTTGCTAACTCCTTTCCTACCCAATGCCCTACCAAGAAAAGGCCAATCCTCGTGGAAGGGAGTATTCTATTCGTGTTCTGAAGTGCCCTAGATTGACCCAATATAGTGTTATATTCTCCTTAATCAATTGTCTCATAGGAAACCTTCATTTTATTTCTATGTACTTTTTATCTTTGACAAGCAGATCAAAAGGCAAATACTTCAATCAACTGCTACACACACACAGACATATATATATATATATATATATAGAGAGAGAGAGAGAGAGAGAGAGAGAGAGACAGAAACCTGTATAACAAGTAACTGTGATGCTATATGACTCTTCATTCTAGAAACAACATAAGTTGCAGATTGTAGATTGTCATCTTCAGAATCATCATTAATCAATCCAACACTAGATGATCTCTCCAGATCGGTATAGGATTGTGCAGCATCAGGGACCTGAATACTGCTCATAGTTTTCAACAGCTTTAGGAATCCCGACAGACTGGAAGAAGCAATTTCTTCGAGCGCAAAAAAGATATCTTTCCATTCCTCTTCACTAAGTCTTCCACCAAGATTCTTGGCCATTCGTGTCAATGATGTTACCCCAGCGCTAGCAGGACCCTGGACAGGACTCATAATAAATCCAGCCARTATTGATACTACACCTCTCAATTGTGACCTCAGCTCATAAAAGAAACTGACAAATAGATCCTCTAAACATTCAGCTGCCAGTGCAGAAGTTTCTGAGTCCCATGTGCTTCTATCAAGTTGTAAGGATCGAGAACTTAGTGGAGACTGATCATCCTTCAGTATAGTTTCTTGGTTATCATGGATGGAGCCAAATATTGGAAAAATAACAGAATCAAAGACACTTGACCAAAATGTGCGTGAAAAAAGATGGCCATGGTCTTTAAGAATATTGAAGAGAACTTCCAATGCGCCTTTTCTGATAGCAGATCTGGTATCCGAAGTCAGTTTGGATAAACCTGACAGTTTATTACCAACAAAGAGAAAAGATTTGACTATGATCCTCTAACACCATAAAATACAAATATATTTTTTAAAATTTATTGGCCTTTGCCACATTGAAGAGTTGCGTTCCAGGGTAATCAAGTAAGAAATTATTGGAAATAAGTTTCATGGGTCATTACAAACTTCACTACGCATTTTGGTATGTTAAAAAGAACAGCTAACTTGCTACTTGTTAACAAGCGATTAAGGCCAATCCCTTAGTAAGTAGCAACAAGCAAAGCAGGTCTGAGATACTCCAACCAAAGCAATTCAGGACAAAGATTGAGTCCCAACAAGCAAAGAGACTGTTCCCACTCCATAAACCCTATTGCCTTTCCCGATCACGTGGGTAATCTTACATTTCTGCTAAGGCTCACCATTAACTCCTACTTTTGATATTCAGAGGCAAAAAGAGAAATATCACGTATTTTGAAAAAGCAGAGAGAAAACCAGATACCTGTGAGCAAAGGAAGCCAATAAGACCCATGATCATCTTTACTGGCCGAGATATGCCCAACTGAATCACGGTTATTTGCTGGTACAGATGATGCATCTTCCTTGCAGATCCCATTGCAAACAAGTCCTCCATCGGCAAGTTTGACAGCACAAAACCGGAGAAAAGCAATGGCGTTCAGGCTAACATCACTGTTAAATTTACTGTTTGTGAATGTGATTAGGCATTTAACACAATCTGTAAATGTTAGTGTCTCAGTCTCAGTTATGTATGAAAAATACTCTCGCACAATCTTTTCCATGGTTTGGAAGGCCAACAAGACTATATTTTTCCTTTCATCAGCTGCAGCAGCAGTGAACACCTAAGAGAAGAAGAGGTGCCCATTTTAGAGAAGACAATTGGACCAAAAAATATGGCACATAAAACAATCAAAGATTCTCCAAGATCAAACTGCTAAAAGAAATGTTCCCCCGAATGCAACAACTTGCTATATAGGGCAAAAGACCAGGACAAGCAACATCGTAACAATCAGCATTTTCATATAAAGGATAATGCTTCTACAAGTGCTTCAGCGACAAACATTAGAACCCCAAAAAACTCACTGGCATCACCTGAMATGTATTTCGAGATYGCATCTAAAAGTWACAAATATCTTAATAAAAAGATAAAATCAGTATCGATACTCATGAACTTCATCAGTAAAAGCTCTAAATTTATTTTTAGCAAAAAATTGTAAATCGTAGAGCATTCCTAAAGGTCAAACAGCAAAGAAGAGGAGAATGATCGACGGATATTTTTTGGACCTTGCTAATTCAATCTCATTATCCTTGCAGACAGAGAACTAGCAAGAAGAGAACCAATATGTTCCAAAATTTCGATAATCTCACATGCCAAAATTACATGTTATCCAATCAGCAAGAGTTGTAAGAATTCAGCTTTATTATGGTCAGTATTATTCTCCCAAACAGTGTTTTCTCTAAACTCACACATTCACAGTTTTTCTGTTAGAAGGAACATTCATCCTGCAGATTTAAGTGTCCAATTACGTTGAAGATCAAGATACTTGATCCAACTGCTCAAATACTCAGCAAACTAGGCCTGCATTGGATGAATTAAACACACATCAACAAACAATTAATTTTGAAAAGTAAACATTTTTGCAAATTTCAGGAGAACATATTAGTGCCAAATTGAAAGATAAACTCCTACTCAATATGTCAATGCACTTCAAAATATAAATCTAGCAGGCTTATGCATATCACCAACAATCTTTAGATAGAGATAATTACCATAAAAACACTTTTCCAACCAGATTTCACATTATTGACACGACTGAGAACCATCTGCGAAATACACCGAACTATCAACTCCCTGATTTCAGCAGAGTTGCTCCGCTGCATGACAATGACAAATGGTTTCAAAAATTCATTCTGGAAATTGTAATTTGCCAGTTCTTCTCGTTCCAAAAATTTCATTGCAAGTTGCCGCAACGAGTCCATCACAAATATTGAAACGGAAAGATTTTCTGACAGACCAACGGCTACAAAGAAATCAGAAAGAACACTCCATATGCGAGACCAGACCAATCTGATGCGGTTCATGTTGTAATGTCTGCAAAATAAAACCACAGCTTGATGGCAATTTGCATCCTCTCATTCTTTAGTTATTAAAAGGAATATTATATTATCAATTAAGAGTCCACTTCTACCTTAGATTTAAAAGCACTAATCAATACAAAAGGTAAGGGGTCTTACGCAACTTCAACAATTTTAGTGAGACTGAATACACGAGGATCTGATGGAGACTGCAACTCTGACATTGAAACTTTGCAGAGTGCCTTCACAAAAGCCACTATTGCCTCGCTGTTTAACCTTTGGCTATGAGCAAAAATATGGTTCAACTCAAAATTTCCAATCTGATCCAGCAGATTTAAGTTTGAAATAAAATTATTGATCTGTTCTGGGGTTACCAACCCCGGAGTATTGGCTCCGAGACTAGTACTATCATATGAACCCCCACGAACAACAGCAACCACAGCTGGATTCTGGAGAGTTCCTTTTTTCTTTAAAGTTGGAATGCTTGCTGACTTTAGTATTTTTTCATCAGTTTCGCCACCTGATGTAGTGAAAAAAGATGCATCAGATGGTGCACCCTCTCCCAACAGTTGCAGATGCTCAAAACGGGATAGGCATGTCAATATGTGCTCCCAAGCTTCTTGAAGAAAGTTCCCATCTTCAATGGCAACTGCAATTATGGCCTGTCAAAGAAATAGTTCTAAAAATGATTTCCGCAACAAAACTTCAGCAGACGAACACTAATGGAAGCATTTGCACATCAAGCCCAAGTATACAGATAAAGGGTCTACACATTGATGGTACTTTAACCAATTTTGTAAGTTACTCTCAAAATACATCTTCAGGTCAAATTTGACCTGCTTCCTAAATCACTCATTTCAGTTTTGCTAAGATAAAAATTTGCTAGGAAAATGTCAAACACTCACCTCGAATTTTGAAAACAATATTAAAACTCAGTTCTAAAATATAGCAGATCCTTCCAACTGGACCCAAATTCTCATCTCTAATCTACAAAATCCATAATGAAACCAAATTTCTTCAGATATTTGGAGGTAGCAAAGGTAGTAGCTGATTTATCCAGCAATATGAGCCACCACCATCATCGACACTGCTCGAACTTACCCGTTTCCCAAAGATAGGGGGAAAAAGATTATTTTGATGGAGGACAAAGCTTAATAAAAATGAAAATTGGCCCTTTCCTCCGAAGACCTCCACCATCAACGTGGGCCTGCACACCAACCACCCCCGCAGCCACACCTGTTCTCCTTGTTGCATCAGGCCCGAGGTTCCCTCCTTCAGGCAGTTTTCATACCGTAAAAAACTCTATGTAACACCCAACAGGAGAAAATAAAGTCTAAAGAGTACGAGATCTTTTTAGCATCAACGATAACTCAAGAAAATCCTAATCAGTCACGTACTCCAAAATCAATGAAAGTRACCAYGGCTGGCGTTCACCATATTCAGGAAAACAAACTTTGGGAATAGGGGTTGTTATGAAAGACAGAATGAAAGAGGAGGAAGGAGAGAAGCTAAGAAAAAGAGGGGGAAGGAGGAAAGCACCCACAACTTAATTATTTTATATTCTTTCCAGAATGGTTCRAAAATAAACCCATCCAGAAATATTTTCTTATTTTCTTGTCAATTGAAAACGAAAAGACAAGAGAAGAATGGCATCCATATGCACCCAAACCTCTCCCTACCGATGCAGAACATGGAAGTGATCTAAAGTCTCTGTTGTTTCCTTGTATTTTGATTTCAAGGTGTATCTTGCTAATTTAATTTTGTTAAGTGTTGCTCAAATAGGTAATTTTGGTGAAATTTTAGTAGTTGTCTCAGAGGGACTAAATGCATCGTATTCGGGATTTCTCAAAAGCTTACTTAACCTTGATTGCATAAACACATCGGATAAGTCACTAAGGGAGGACAATTAAAGATCGAATTCAAGATTCGCAGTTTGATGCAAGAGAACTTTCAAGGAAAGACCCATTGTCTTACTTGGTTTCACTCATTTCTGGGTAACCAGCACACTATAATCATTCCTTAAAAGTAAACAACTGCTAAATAGGCAGGCAGAAAGGTGGAAGAAATTACCTTGACGGCGTCAACATTTTTTTGCTTCATATCTGCTGCACAGTGAAGGTAAGTGAATTTAGCCATGGTAGTAACAAAAGCATCTCTTTGGGTCTGCATACCCATCACAGCAGTCACATGTACAGCATGGCGGAATCCCAGTAAGCATTGAGAAGTTGCTTCCTTGTCATCACTCTGGTCCAGAGTAACACTAAATGCAGCGAGCATTGGACCCCAGCAGACTTCAACCATAAACCTCAGAATTGATGCATCGGTAATACTGTAGTATACAGACCTGCAATGAGAAAAGGGATTAGCAATTCCAGCATTTCTTTCACCCAAAAAAAAAAAAAAAAATCAGTTCCAGAAGAGTGGCAATCCCTAAACATCAATACACAGAGAAAAAGCATTTGATTAAAAAGCCTATTATTCAAAAGATTCCCCAAGTACAAGTACCCTAGAAGCACAACTAACTCCGATCCTCATTGTGACCCCAGCCCTTCGAAGAACGAATGGGTGCTTCATAGCTTTTTTCTTTTTGAAGTTCTTTTTTTTTTTTTTTTAAATGGTTAAGGAAGAGGGGAGAGGTAATATTAATCTCTTTCACGGACCAATACTGTAAGGGAAACGTTATACATGAGCCAAAACTAAAAGTTACAACAAAACAATACAACTTTATCTTACTCTGATTTTCCAGATTTTGCTTTAAACTGCTCCTGGATGTGCCTTATGAGAACTCCATTAGTGCCCAATGGTTTTTCTTCTGTCTGCTTCCAAACTAGATTCAGAATATTGTCCAAGCCCAGTAACCTATTGAGGCTGTTCCCTGGCCTGCTTTGTGGCACAGTAGAATCTGCACTCATCTTTATCTCATTCTTTACAATTTGATCATAGATGGAACCTAAATATTCTTCTGGGAGATCCTTTCCATCATCAATTCCTCGATTATTTCGGATGAAATCTGCTTTTGTCATCTTCCAGAAAAGTTGGAATGCAAAATATTAGTCACCAAGTTAAGATGGAGACAAACAAGCAATTGCAGTGCATAATAAGAACTTAATCTTTGACCTACACGTTATGCACAGTTGACAACAAATGTTTGATCCTGATACATGTACCATAAGGAATTTAGAAATAAAACGGTAAAGACAAAAGTGAATAAAAAAGGTTTAGGAATACCGGAGATTCACTAAAATATTATACCAGAATTCAATGATAAAAAGATTAACTKTCAACATACCCCAAACCTGATTTCAGTAGTGTAAAGATATCCACRACTAATTTTCCTGTCACAATAAAAAGAACAAAGCCAGAGCCTAATACCTACGTTAAACATGCCAGTCCTTTGAAATTCATTGCTTAGGTATCTCATTTATTTTCTTTCACTTGTTTGTTGAGCTGGGGAGGGATCTCTTTCTATTGCTTTTCCAAATCTATTATGGCTTCCTTTCCAACATAATGCTCCAATGTCTTCCCTATATTCCTTATGTTATCATTCTATTTCCTGGAACTTGCATTTATGTCAAAATTCAACAGAAATAGATTTAGAAATGGAATATTTCGTCAGTCATTTAACTCGCTTCCTTCCTGATCATGATTTGTTGATGACTCTAAAGTTTTTCTCCACCAAGTACAATACAATAGTAATTAGTTCAGAAGCATCATCTGATTCGACAATTGCACCATCATGTATCCATTAAACGTCAGAAAAAGGCTAAAAGCTGCTGACTTTAAGCTTAGGAGAACAAATCCTATATTTCCACTGATATAGCATAGAAATAATTGAATGCAAAATGATGATTGAAGTGASAATGGTCCTTGTRATACTAGTGAATGATAACATCGATGACTCTATAAAGTTTTTCTCCACCACAWACCATACAATAGTAGTTAGTTCAAAAGCTTCATCTGATTCTATAGAAGTACTATCATGTATCCACTAAAATGTCCAATGTTCTTATTTATTATATTCCCAATGATCTAGCAAAGAAACAGTTCATATATAAACCCGATAACAGCTRTCATAGATAATGATAATGTTATCATTCACTAGTATTACTAGGATCATTGTTACTTCAATCATCATTTTGCATTCAATTATTTATCTGACACTCTCGCAAATTGGCAATCAAATATGGAAATCACATAGAAACAAAAAGGATGGAGGAAAACAAATGATCCAGAGAAATGCTGACCATTTTAACAGAAATCATTGTAATCTCACAGAAAATGGCCCCCAGTTTTCATGAATAGCATGTTAAGTGGCAGGAAAAATAAGCACAGATTTGACAACTCACCTTATCCTTTACCATGCTATTGTGTGCATCAGTATTGAGCATTATGACAGAATAAGCAAGAACATAAGCTGTATCTGCACTGGTAAATGAATTTGGATTGCATTTGCAGTAGCGCTCAGCAAATTTCTCCATGATCCTGTCGATCTTTTGTGCTTCTCCAGGTAACCGAAATCCTCTTAGGAAAAATCGGATGGCTTGACCAAAGTCCATCCCCTCGAAGTTAAAAGAATCTACATATGCATGCATAACTTTCAAAGGAAATTCCTCCCTTTCACCCAAATAGTCACCAATCATAGTTTCATTTAGTCCAGACGTATTCTTCAGAAAGGAAGCCACTGCTTCAGGGGAGCTGCCCACTTTTTGAGAGCTTATTAAGAAATCAATTCCCTTTGAAGGTTTCCGGTTGAACAGTGAAACACCTTTCTGCATTTAATTAACTTAAGCTATCAATACAAGAATGCAATTATTATTAATTTCCTTTTATGGGTGGGGAGGGGGTGGGGACCACAACTTAGCCATAGACAATCACAAATTATCCAGCACTTTAAAGTCATTTAAGCCTTTCCTCAAACACAATCATGATCGTGCCAGATTGCAGGAAAAGCAGGAGAAATAGGAGAGTTTACAGTACTAGGACCACATAAAAATCATATCACTGAACTTCAAGCCAAATGTTAGCTAACCTGAATCTCCAACTTATAAGCTCGACGCTGTTCTAGGGTAGCAGTATCTGAGAAATCAAAATTTACTTCTGAGTGCAGCTCATAGTCAGCAAGGTTTCCTTCTTCACTGACAGTCACGGGATTCTCTATCAAGTTCTCATTATCAGACTTGATGAGATTTGATTCTGCCACTTTCATCTGTTGGTCCATCCATAGTCCCATTGACTTGATTATTCTGACCAAACATTTTACTGATTCAAGCCGAAATGTAATGTCCTGGACAGAAGACAAAGTGGTTGTGGAACCGGCAGGTGGACCCAGAGCTGTTTTTAGAAGGCCATTGACAGTCCTGCAAGTATCTGATGGAATTAAAAGTGTTTTAATATAGTTTATTAAACCACAATTGGAAATGCATAAAGCAAACAAAAAATTRGCAAACAGCGTATAAAGATACCCACCRGTTTCCCATGCAACAAATGTTGGGGATCGAGAATTAATGTACTATTTATGAAATTGACAAATAGAACAACAGCTGCAAGGACCTCAAGCCCTCCAGAACCTAAGGTTAACAACTTCATTTTAGGAGATTGAGTACCACAAGCTGCTTCTAGTCCAAACTGACTGCTAACCCTTGTCCCAAAAAGACACAACTGTAATTTCACACCTGTTGAATCCCCCAACCTCTTTCCTCCTGCCAACAATGTCGACCCTCTTCTTTCCCCTGAGGAACCAAAGAGCATAAAAGACAAACACAAAAATATAGACTACAGGAACTTTACCTAGCCAGGAAWCCAGCAAAARTCTACCACAGTTGACACCCAGTTACTCATTGACTCTACCACCCTCCCTTTATCCCAGGAATTGTTCATCAGCAACAACAATCCCTCAGTGCTTGGTTGCCAAACAACAATATAGCACCATGACTGACGGCAACCAATCGACATTGCCTAAGAAGCAAGAGTAGATAGACCTGATGGTGAAACATTGCAGCGATTGGATGTATTTTACAGCTATGGAATAACATATTGAGAGTTTGGCAATAAATGTTCAAGCTGGAGCTCTCAAAAGCAAAAGGGGAGGTATAGTGGGTACTCGGTATTGGAGGTTATTCTCTTATAACTTCCAACTCTCGATCTGTAGCATTTCATTTCCTTCAAGTTGGTCAAAGAGATTGTTTGTGCCACAGGAAGATGTCCATCTGCTAAGCGTTTCTTGCTCACTGTTTACYTCCCAATTTGTTCTAAAATCCATAATAAGCAACACTTTCACCAGTCATCAAAACTTATCACTACATAACCAATCTCAAGAACTTCACTTGCAATAATTAATATGAACAACCAAACTGGCACCAATCAAAACCATGGTTTCACTTTTGTTCTTGGTATTATAATAGCCAACCAATTAGAGCTACACACCAACATAACCAACTGATGAGCACTCCAAAAAAATTATTGATCAAGCAGATCGCTGTGTAGCAGAACATAGTCCAGTGATGAGATTAATGTGAAGCTTTAGAGTCATAATTTCCAGACTTTCCATGCGTAATCATATTGTGTACGACAGCTCCAACTGAGTTTCTAAATACTATTAAGTAAGAAGACTGAGTAAGAAGGAAAGAGAAAACTTTGAACACAGAGAGAGTTAAGTAAACAAATAAGTAATGCAAAAATACTACAAAAAACAATAAGAAATACAAAAGTCACAACATCGTAAGATTATATCGTAAACTAAGAAGATTGTTGATCCAAAAATTCACATTGTGTAATACAGCTTCAACTGAGTTTCTAAATAAAAAAGATATAGACAGGTATTGGCTATTATCATCCAATAGAGTCAGAAATAAAGCTCAAACCAAAAGGAAGTATGTGAATCTAAATAATCAGAGTATGAAAATGTTGCCCGTACTAGAGTGACCATAGTTACAAAAACAAATTCCTTCAGAATATCCCCAAGGACATGGAGCTTTTAAATATCTAAATGTTACTGGTTCTTGAAACTAGGAGAATGCAGAACAACAACACCCTCCCCCCCTTTTTTTCTCTCTCAAAAGAAAAAAGAGAAAAGGAAAAAAAACACAAATGGAGGGAAAAAGAAAAGAAGAAGAAGAAGAAATGAGAAAAAAGGCTAACTAGAAAATTCAAGAAAATATTTCTTATAGATTTAGTATCCACATTGACAATTAAAACTTAAAACAGTGACTCGTTGACATTATAGCATCAAATCAAGCCATAGGCTAAACTATTCTACAGATTCTGATGATTTTGATAATGATTTGAATCTGTCACTTACAGTAGAAACAAATAAAATACATAACATGAGGATTCAAATCACAATTTGCATGCTTCATACCTTTCAAAAATATTTGGGGCGTCCACATCACAATCATAGTTGACAAATATATCAATGATTAGCTGGGAGTCCCGAGAGATCTTCTCCAACAAACTCAGAACGGTCATCTTCTGTAAGAAACTAGGTTGAAGCACATTCTCCAGCACCCGAAGGATCAGCATAGGAAAGAAAATTCCAATTTCTGATTTCAACCCTGATCTCAATTTTGATAACAAGCTTTGAAATATTGAACAAAGAAGCTGAAAAATGGTCATAACAGACAGAGCACTGTTCTTCAACAATGATAAGCATAAGTACTGCTTAATAGCGTTAAGAAATCTGCAACAAGAGGTTAAAAGAAAAGGAAAAGAAGGTTAGCTTAAATAGAAGAGACACAGGTTCAGCATATAGATTAAGTGCACTTACAATATAAAAGAGATGGATATCTAACGAAGACATGCAGAAAATGAGGCAAGGTCTAGTTCCTTCACCAATCAAGGTGACACTTTTGCTCAGAAATTCCACATAAAGAAGAGGAACACGTACCAAGTAAGCCACAAAACCAACCATTAGCAYGACCAAGTAACATTCTTCATATTATTGCTTTCCTTAAGCTTAATGGAAAAGACTCATTCAAAAGCAGTGACCATGACTAGTTATCAAGAAAAATCTAGATGCACCACCACCACCAGACAGGAGGAGAATAATTTTAATGTCACTAGGACTTTCTATGGACCAAAAGAAAATTTCAAGTGTCCTTCGAAAATCTGCAACCATGGCAAGCCAAGCACAAATGTAGTTTAAGAAGTCCATGAATTATTTAGAATAAAAAGAAATTCAAGAAGAACTTCTTAACCATATTTATTTGCCATTATCAAATTAGTTTTCTTGAAAATGATCTACTTTCTCATATCAGTTCGGGAGCTCGCAAAAATGTAGAAGATAAAGTAAACACCATTTCTATGAAATTTGTTAACTCTAGTGTAAAAGTTATTTATTGACGCAAGATCTAGCAAGAAGCTACTGATGTAGGATGATGTCTGCTGTGGATTGGAGTTATCAAAAGTTTTATCGAAATTCATTTGTACCAATGAGATAGCACTCTAATAGAAAGGATACTACTAAAGTCGGTCATGACAGTCTCTTCAAAAGAATACACCTAAAAATAATCAAGTCGGATAGCACTTCAACAAGTTTTTATCTAAAAAAAAGCATTACAAAGTAAGTTGCGCAACAGACTATTTGTATTCCTATTATCGAAAATAGACTGATCTAGCACATGAGAAATTGGAAATAAAACTTTCAAACTATGATACGCAAGTTCTGCATGTATCATATCTACTGGCTAATCAGAGGAACTCTTAGAAGCAGTGTTTGACAATAAATAGCAAGACTGAGCATGCTCATTCTATAGGTATAATTATATGTGACTAGTGACATAAAATGGCTCTCTCTTGTAACTCATAGAATACTTGCTATAACTAATGAAAATAAGGCAAAAACATGCAACGCAAACGTCTATTGATATTCAAACAGATTAAGTACACCTCGAATAAGAAGCAACATGAATTCAGTTTGGAATTTTGCGAGTCTAAATCTTGCATAATTCCAAGGCAAATATCAATGAAATAGGTAGAATAAGAAATCTCAGATGCATAATATTGCGTAACCAAAAGATCAACAATTGCAAAATGCTTAAAAATTGAACACTTAATATAAGATACGAGTGAAAAGAAGAAAAAATGGACCACTTCAGCATGAAACCTCTTAAGGTGATATCCTCAATGACAGGACAAAGGCTTGCATAGGATATGCACAAGCARGAAAGAATGAGGATATGGATACTCGCCTCTCATTTGTGCACCAAACAGGACCGGCATTGTACATAATCACCTTTAGAAGCTCTAACGAGAGTATCTTCCCTCTCAAAAGAATCTGATCATCTTGGCGCTCTTGTGATGAGAACTTCATGGACAATTTACAAAGATTCTTGTAAAGCACAAAACCGTCCTCTATAATCTTAGTATAACTACTTAGATCAGATTCGGATTCCACATCAGCAGATTCAGCCTTTTCTGCACCATTTTGCACAGCCGGAATAGGAAGGACTTCTTTGACTTCCACAACCTCGCTAATGAAGTTCTGTGCAAAATGTATGGAACTCCCTTCATTTAAATTTCGATCAGTGAACTCCAAGAGTTCTGCTACAGATACGGTCTTAATGGGAACGCGCATGGAATTATGCTCAACCCGGGAGAAAACAATGATCATCATCTGCGCAAGAACAGACTTGGCACAGATCTGATTGGTACCATTCGAACCGCCCAAGTAGACATTGTAGCAGGACCTGACAATGTGCACCAGACAATCGCCCCTGATAAGGACGCAGGAAGATCGAACGGCAGCAAGCAAAAGCCTGAGCACGGCAAGCTCGATAGCCTCGTCCCCCGAGGCAGTACACTTGCAGGCAGAATCAATGAGGTGGAAAATGACAGAGCTTTCTCTCGGGGTGCGGTCGATCTCGACCTCGCAGCGGATCAGGCCGAAGGAGAAGAGCCTAAAAGCACAGTCGAGGGCAGGCTCGACCACCTTGGGAGCCCCAGAGTCGAGAGCCATAATGATAGGCTGGAGGACAAAATGGGCATCTTGGAAGGAAGAGATGCCGTAGAGAGGTGTGCAGGAAGCTGGATCGGGATCGGAGGAGTCGGTGAGGGCTTCGAGCTTGTCGAGAGCAGACTTGCAGGCGGAGACAAGCTGGGAATGTTTTCTCCAAGCTGCGTTCTTGATGATCTTGTCGAGGGAAGGGCCGAGCACCCAACCACAGCGGGAGGGACCCCCTAGGGTTTGCGAAGGTGAAGATGACATGATGAAAAATCAAATTAAATCTAATATACAGAAAGAAGCTGTTGTGGGAAGGGCAAAAGCTAATGGGCAGCCGTGTAACGAAATTCCACTCCCAGAGAGTTTCTTCTTGGTCKTCTTCATCATCAGAAGAGGAGGAGGAGGAGTGAAGACGTGAAGGTGAAGATCAGGATTTGGTTTTCTTCCTCTTCTCTCACTCGTAAGCAATGAAGTGAGCAGCGAGTACGCTTCTTCTCCTCGAAGGACAGATGTGGAATCTAGTCTACGTGTGCCTGTGAGCGTTCTGCGCGAGAGATAAGAGAAAGCAAAGGGGAACTCGGCTGATGACTACTCCCAAATTCAAGAAACAAATAACTAACAAAGGAGGAGGAGAAAGTTTAGCACCCGACAAGTAATTCAATCGAAATTTCTCTCGTGCTGCTGCTGTATAAATATTCTTTTTTCCTTTTTTCTTGTTCTGTTTTTACATAGTACTATGATATTATTTTCCAAATAATCATTTTTAAACATCACTAATCTCCTCACCAGATTGTTTGGGCACGTTCTTTGAATATTTTGTTTTGGTAATTGGTCAATTTGTCACAGATCATAGGTCTCTATCACGAGTCACTTCCAAAGCCCTTGMGAAGTTACTGATGTATTAAGAGATGTAACTCMACAGCTTCAGACGATTMAATCAAATTGAGATATCAGATTCGATTTTATTTATGWTATATCATGTCAAAAAAATTACAATTCTTGACAAAAAATCTGATTCATAAGGCTTCTAGTCCAGAAGAGAGAGAGAAGGAGATGCAAAAACGAATCGATCTGAGTCATTATTGAATTTCCTGGTAAGCGAGGAACTTGGACCTAAACTGGGCTAGTACCAGCCAGCCAGCTACTTCCTTGATGCACTAAAATTTGAATCCGATGACTAAGGCAATATAGAGGCAAAGTGATTAATAAATAATCAGTGGATAAAAGGATAAAAAATGCTAAGGCACATTGGCAGCAGACTCCAACACTGGCTGATTCTTTTCCAAAGATGTCCATTCGACCTTTCTCAGCAATTCAAACCTTTGCTCTAATGTCACAAACTCAGTTTCAGGTGCTAGGGCTCCTGACTTTCCAGCTTTGTAGAGCAAAAGGACAGACGAACCCATATCAGGCCCATGAAGCTTGCCGGTTAGCAGTACACGAAGAGGCATGAAGAGAGATTTTCCCTGTCACAAGCAAAAAAATGTTGAAAAAGCAACTTATGGGAAAGAAAAATACTATGACCAGTTGAAGTCCAGTCGTATTATTCTGGAAGTAAGAACAAACCTTGCGCTTGAGTGATTTACCAAAGCTTTTTACCCACTTTTGCCAGCCAGTTTGGCCTTCTTCCAATGCACCAAGGAGTTCACCACTATCATAGGCTGCCAACAAGCTAGCTGCAACTTCAGAGAGCCTATCCTCTAAGACAGATTTACACTCAGCACTGAAGATAGCAAAGTGGAAGTTAGGTCTTGTTTGAGTTCGCATGGACATATGGAAAATATATACATTAGTATACGGCAAAAAGTAAGAAATATATTTACTGCCAATTTTTTTAAGGCAAAAATTGCAGAAGAGCATGTCAACCTATAACCTTGAAATTGGGAAAACAACATTCCTACTAAATTTTATCATCTCCAGTTAGCATGCAAAGAATTCCTCTACCATATAAACGATATATTAGTGCCATTACTTGTTTTATGTTTTCAAACTATAATTCGATGTACATACTCTTTTTATTTATTTTGGGTGGATAAGTTAAAATAGAAAATTTGTTTTCACATATTGGTGGCTGGAATTTGCTTCAGCACAACAGCAACTACAAGTCTCACACAGTAAACAGGTTCCGATTATTTTCTTTCTCCTAGTAATCTTTTCTTCCACACCCAACTGAACACTTGATGCTGACCACTCAGCGCTCAGAGATCTGGATAGATTAAACATGGGTAATGATTCTGCAACCTACGCCAAGTCTTGAATATTATGGTTTATGAGTCTCATCTGGAGCTGCTTATTTACTTTCTGAGATTTTAAGGTCTCTTGGGTCCAAGGGTATTTCAGTATGTTATTCTTTTACAGTAGTTTTTTACATTCAGAATTTATAGAAGTGTATTAGCCATTCTCATTACAATCCTAARTTGTTTGGATTTCTGTAAATTGATGAGCTTTCAGTATTCCCTTTTAAGAGTTAAATTTCTAGTTTGGGTATGAGAAGATCTTGAAGTCTGCAATTAAAGTTCTCTAATCATAACATAGATGGCTGCCTTAGTTTAACAATAAAATTGTACACAGCTTTGTTGTGATTGTATGGTACAACAAAACCTCAGGCGTAATGATGCCTGAAGGTGCCTGAAGTTCCTATGTATGGCCCCAAGGCTTCTCTCCATCCTGGTAGGATGTAAAGAGTTTCCTCCATTCCTCTTTTTCCTCTTGCCTACCCTCAGTGAGGTTAAGCTGTATTCAGTGCTATCTCAAATCCAGATTCACTATAGAATTTCTGTTTCCGTCACTACAGTGAAAGAATTCCCTATCAGATTGTCACGTTAACCTTTACACGAATTTCTATCCATTCATCCCATATAAACCCTTCTCTCCCAAACAAATCGCTGGATCTCGCCATTCCAATCTCCAAGTTCTTTCTATTAGTCTTCTCTCCTTTTTAATTTTCAGAGGAGTTGTTATTCCTGATCTCCTATTTATGAAAGAAAGGAAATCTGTTTGGAAAGAAATTTAAATCACATTTTTCCTATCTAGATTCCAAATTTCATTATTGAGAGAAAAACCTTATTTGAACAATATTGAACTGGAAAATCTTCTCTGTTCTCAAAGTTTCAAAGTTTTAGAATAGGGTGTCCCTGTCCTCAGAACTGAAAATCTATTCCACATATATCTTCTCAACTCTCCCTCCAGATTTCTTGCACAGCAGTGGAGTTGGGATCCCTACCTTCAGACAGGCTTCATCCGCCTTACTCCTCCCCCAGCTCTCTCTCTTTCTCAATCTTCTTATCTTCTATCTCCACTGCACTCACCACCCGTCTTCCCCAGCCTCCCAACCCCCTGCACCATCTCTGCTGTTTCACATCTGCCTCTATCTTCTCTCTTTCGTTGCTCCAGGCCACCATCGATATCTCTCCTATCTGACAGCACCCTGCCACCACCAATGCAGCCTCCCCTCTCCCTCTCTCTTTCACCGCTCTGCTATCTGCAGGTTTGATCATGGTCACCCTGCAAGTCCGCTAGCCAGAAACACTCCACTCAGCCACAGTTCAACCCCCCCCCCCCCCAACTCCACTTTCTCAAGCTTGCTCTGGACTTTGGTTCTTTTCTTTCCCTTTTCCCCCCAACCCCCATCCTTCAGGTTTGGAGTGGCACCATAGGTGTGTTCACAGCCCAAGCTAGTTGGAAGATGATGCTCTATCTTTCTTGTTAAATTGAAATTCCCGTGGGCGAAGTCAGCACAATCAATGAAATTTCATATAGCCTTTTAAGCAGTGCAAAGGAGTTCCCAGTGCTTGAAAAGAGTTGTCAAATTAGTCCTCGGGAACTTCTTTTCAATACTAAAAAGTCGAATTCCAAATCYAGGCATAGCCAACGACTTATTCAAGCCATTTAGTTGAGCAAAATACGTTACATGGCATACATAGGCATACAATAAATAAGCAAAATGGAGAAAGAGCACCAAAGACAAATTTATTCAAGCATGGCAAAGAAAACCAGATAAATCCTCATTTGATAAACAGAAAAAAGCCTTCTCTCACACACACAAGAATTTACAGTTACCTTGTTAAAGTTGCATATAAAGGATAAGACAGCAAGTTTGTAAGTGCCTTGTCTGCATCTATTATCAAGTCAATACCATCCCTCAGAAGCTGTAAAGCCTCCTGAAACAAATATGCATTTTGAACATTCAGATACAGGACTTCAAAGTCCTCGTCCGTAATAAGAGTATACATGGAGAAAATGCCTTTGAGCCAGATTAGATATTAAATGAGTTGCCATGTCCATTGTTCACTGATCAAAAGTTTCTAATAGTATTCAGTAAAAGCCCATTTCTACTACTGCTCCATATCGGCGAGCTAATCGGGACCATAACTTCCACCAGAACAGTGATCACGTCCAAGAAAAAACACATAATCCAGAACTTCAAACTATAACTGCACAAAGTTGACAATTTATTGATTGCAACTTCACTAGTAAGAAAAGCAGAAAGAGATTAAAAACAAAGCTCTTACTTCCACAAAAGGCCCCTCTGATTCTCTGATGATACCACTGCTCTTCCAATGGTGACCAATAAGATACATAAGCTCCTTTGGGGGGAGAGATCTCAAATGCTGACCATTCATCCACCTTGACATTCCAAAGATAGATTTGAGAGGAGTGTCGTAAAGCCATATGAATCAATACAATACTAGCGCAAGTATATTATTAGCAGAAAAGGCATCCAAAAGAATGGGTCCTGGACCAGTTTCTTTTACATGTGGTATGCCAAGTGCCACAATTACCTGAGTTTGGTGAGATCAAATATGGCTCCGCTCTTGTTAACACGCTCAATTGTGAACTTTTGAACTGTAAAAGAACATAGGAGGAGTTCAGACTCATCAGGAAAAACTAGTTCTTCCCTTTGCTTCTCTTGGTATAAATAAAATAAGCTAAAGTATTATATATTCTGTACGAAAGAAACTTCTTTCATATGCTGTTTTGCGGGCGAAACCAATTTATAAGCAAGAGGGATGGATAATTGCTGCTAAATGAATCACAGAAACAACACTGAGACAAGGAAAGCCAACTAACCTAATTGTTCGAGGGTAAAAAATTCATTTTCAGTACCATCACCCCATCCCAACAGTGCAAGATAATTCACCATGGCTTGAGGCAAATATCCCATCGCCCTGAACTGTCAGATAAGAAGAGTGGCAATGGTGTTAGTCTCACCAGTATATGAAGGAATCTAAAATCCATCAAGAATATTGAAGAGGCTGGGAAGAAGAGTAACTAGGCCCCCATTTTTATAGCTATTAATTTTTACACCTTGAAAAGCTGATAGAAGCATTTTAAAAACTACATTTCTAAGCCCAAAGGTCTGAAAGTTCATTTGGTTTGAAGACTATAGGCAGTTGCCAAGCAAATTCTTGGAAAGATACTAATGCCCACTAAGTTGTAATGGAGTTAGAAAAACACCCTTGCCTTCCATAAAAGTTTCAAATTTGTCACCTTTTACTACATCATCCCTTCAGAAAGTTTCACCAAAGCATCTCTCTTCCCCACAAACAGATAAAGGATTAAAGCCAACTGTCATCCTCTCCCCTATTTATCAACTTTGAAGCAACCATTTTGTCCTTAATTTTACTATTTAGCAATTGGTGTTACCAATTGAAAGAAACCCAAAGACCAACTATCACCTCTATCAATACCTCTACACCGCAAACGGTATCTGCTACCACAAACTAAGCACCTGTATTGCCATCAAACTCAAAGCAAAAATRGGAATTTTGTTGTGGAGAGAGAGAAATAGAGAGAAAGAGAGAGAAAGAGAAGCAGGAATTTTGTTGAACGGAAGATCAAGAGAGGGAAGAAAGTGGATTGGTAACAGAGATGCACGGAGGGAGAAATGGGACACAGACAGAAGGTAAAAGACTGAGAGAAAGAGCGAGACGGAAAAGGAGATAGAGAAGAAAATGGATCACTAAGAAATTGAACAGTGGAGGCTGACAAAGAGTCTAGACAGTAAAGGCAGAAGGCTTCACGGTGGCAGGCTTTAAGAATTCTAAAAAGGTGAGAATAAGGTTTTAAGTATTTACGCAATACATCTGGCTGATTTAGAAGTTTGATTCCCTCACCTCAAGTGTAGCTGCATCCCCACTACAGTATCAATTCATTAAACTTTGAAAATAAAAGCTGCTCCTAGCTGGGTTTTATTTTTGGCCAAAAATCAGCAAAGAATTTTACATGGAAAAATAAGTTTCTTATACTGTAGATAACTTTAAAATAGAAATGGTTTTTAAAAATCCAGATGAATCAGGTATATAGTTTGCATTATAATGAGTAGGCAGCAGAATGATACATTATATTTAACAAAAAGGGCATGACACAGCATGATGGCCAACTACCTGGCCAACTGAGGTTGCACCATGCCGCTTTGAGAGTTTACTCCGATCAGGAGCCAGAATCAAAGAAACATGTGCAAAGGAAGGCATTGGAAACCCTAGAGCCTGCAACGTGCAACACATTATTCCACCATCTGTACTCCAAATCGACAACAGAAATTACTAGGACATTAAAAATAAGCTTAGGAAGTGATAGTCAGATTAAAGTAAAAAGAAATACCTTATATATCAATGCCTGCCTTAGAGTATTGGGTAAGTGCTCTTCTGCTCTGCAATGAAATTGCTTATAAGACATGGGACTGAAAAAAACAAACAGATAATAAAGCAAACAACAGTACAAAAAAAATAAGATGATGTTACATAGATGTTCATTGTGGTTGATTTCCATAAGCTTGCATCTAACCTTATAACATGTGAAATAGCCATTGAAGCATCATCAACAGTGACACAAAAATTGTAAACAGGTTGCCCGTTACTTCTCATTATCACAAAATCTCCCAGTGTGTCCAAGTTCCAAGTAACCTTCATGGCACTATCAAAAAATTAGCAACCAAGAGCAATTACCTAACCTAAAGACTAGATAACCACAAGCATAGCATAGCCATTTCGGCTGAAAAATAATTGAACTCATGACGGTATGAGGTCCTACTTAAGTGACAAAATACAAAATTATCGTGATTTGCCTGAAAGGATCCCCTGGGTTTCATTACCAGTCAAAACTAGGTAATAGCTCTCACTTTATGATCATATGGGRAATTATCATTAGTAGCCTTATTAGGTTAAGACCCTTTTTGTAAGCCATATTAGGTTATGAGTATTATTCTACCCTATCAGTCCATCCTTCAGACAAGCATTCATGCTCAACTCAACCAATTGCATTCAGTTAGTGCCTGAGTTGACAAATTGGTCTAATTAACTTATCCAGAAAGCAACAAGAGAAATAAAYRAAGAAAACATATAAAGCATACTGCAATTTGACAGCAATGCGGCTAGACCACCATTGCCAGCCAAATTATTCACACCATATGTCATTAAGGGTACACACCTTTGCTAAAGCATGTATAATCTCAAAAAAGGGACATGAAACCTGTATCCTTTTTCCCGTTTCTCCTTTTTACAACCGTATCCAAATTTGCATTTTAGTTTTTGGTAAATCATGAAAATAGAAACGGAAGTTGTCAACAAAACCAAAAAGAAGCAAACAATACCAACAAAAAAGATAAGTTCCAAGAATCACTCACCTCTCCGCGGATAAGGTCATAAATTTTCAAAGTCCCTTCCTTAGGCACTCGAAATCGATATGTGTACGGGGTCCCCTTGGCCAGCTCTTCTTCAACTTCTTTTTCACTGGCATTGGCCCACTTCCCAGTGTATACTGGAGGCAACTGCTTCAACTTTGCAATCTCCTTCATCTTTTCCAGTTCCTAATATGTTTGGAATAACCAAAAACAAAATAATAGGAAGTGAATTACAATGTATGATACCTTTTGGGGGGAGGGTAGCAAGAGAAAGACACTTAAGCTGTGAGAAAAGTATCAGAGAACAGAGATATGAAACAAAACAGAAAGCATATGGTAATAAGTTTGACGGAAAGTGGAAAGAATGATACAAGTAATATCCCACAGCAAACTCCAACAAAAGTTAGCAAATACTGACTCTAAACAGAACATCTAGCATTTCACCATTTCATCTGCAATACCACCCAAATGTGTAAGTAAAACTAAACCGCAAACTTAAGGCTCTGTTGGCATATTCTACAGTGCACTATAATTTAGACTGAGTTGAAGCATGAGGTTTGTCTCGTGTTAGGGGAGAAATGCAAAATTACGAAGTAGTAATGCTTAACCCCTATGCTTGGAGATAAAAACATAACTTTGCAAAATATGCATCAGTCAAGCTATAACAACAATCATCTTGAAGTATTTCATACTTCCTTGCACATATGCTGGAGAACAACATGTGTGTCAAACTCTCTGCTTGTACAAATAAAAAATACTAAATCAAGGAATAAATTACCTCATTAGAGCAAAAGCAAAGATAAACATGGCCCGACTCCAAAAGTTTATCAGCATATTGCTTGTAGAGGGCATTTCTTTCAGACTGCCAATAAGGGCCATAATTTCCACCGACACCAGGACCTGCATTTTCGCAGAATGACATAATTGAGGCGTTCGAATGCAAATTAATTGCCGATTAGTATTTAGTACCCACAACAAATAGACGCCCAACGCAACCGAATACTTATAGCGACAAAAAAGTCATACATAGAAATACTACAGATATGTGGCAAGTAGTCCACTGGAAACAATTGACTTTTCATAATTGCAAATAGAAATTTTTGGATGAGAAGAAAAGGAAGGGGAAMCACCTTCATCCCAATTAAGACCAAGCCAAGAAAGATCTCGAAGCAGAGCTTCCTCGGATTCCTTAGTGGACCGGTCCAAGTCAGTATCTTCAATCCGAAGAATAAACTTTCCGCCTTTAGACCTAGCGAACAGATAATTGAAAAGAGCAGTTCGAGCGCCTCCGACGTGGAGATTACCGGTGGGGGAGGGAGCGAAACGCACTCGGACCTCAGAGTTCGCAGGTGATGCTGCTACCGCAGAAATTGAGAAGGCTCTTCTACCGTGAGCTAATCTGTAATTTCCGTGACTACTCTTGATATAATGATAAATAGGGAACGCAGGCCGCAGAGAGGTTGCTGTGACTACCTCTTGTAGCGGAAACATCCTCATCCTCAGCCATGGCGTACCACTGCCAGACAGAATTGCCATCTCTTTGCTTCGCTAGAGAAGAGAAAACAACTGCTCCTTCTGCTACAGGCGATGAGAASGATAACGATGTTCTCTATAAACTTTGGGTTGGTCTCCCTGCCTAGTACACTGTTTGGACCGAGGCAAAACACAAGAAAAGTGTTCTACCCAGCTCGTGTTTGCCTTTGAAAATGTACAGTGAGATCAACATAAATGAAAAAAATAAAAAAATATTCGTGTTAAGAACATATTTAAGATATTATTTTACTGAATGTTATTTTTAATTGAATTTTATAACTTGAAAAAATTAAAAAATATGAAGGTAATAAATGGATAATCATTGAAAGGAGGCTGGGAGTTAACTCTTAAACTTTCTCTTCTTTATAGTGAAGGTAATATTTTTTTATTATGTTATTTTTTATTTCATTTTTTCTTACATAAAACTTTAAAAGGAAAGGTAATATTCATATCTCTTCATAAAATAATTAAAAAATATTTATAATTTCATCTATTAAAAATAATAATCATATCTAATTATAAATGTACGAGTTATAGAATTATAATATAATTACTTATTGTTATAATTTTTACCTATTGTGATTCCTTGTTGGAAAAAAAAAAAATATCAAGTAAGAAATCCATCGAAATCGGAACCTTTTCCCGGCATTCATCTCCTCCGGAACTAGCA